>CM030367.1:109925106-110262606 GCA_017893485.1 Hemerocallis citrina | reverse complement strand
ACTGGGAATGAATTCCTTTATCTTTCCGCAGCGGAAGCAAGCAGTCCGTATCAGATGTTCTTCCAAATCGCGCCCCTTGCCCTTTTCGCTGTCGTCGATGGCCCTGAAGCAGCAGCCTCATTACACAATATCGCTGCCCTTGCCTCTACCGCACTAATTTCTGATCAGCAGCACAAAGTACTCAATAGATCTAAGGGGAAAGCCTAGACCGAACCAACTAGAACGGGTTTAGATCACCTTAATCGCTTGAAGTTCATCCATCCGGCTAGAACAGGAAGAGGGGTTTGGGGAGAATCCCCAATCAAACCAGTTACGCTGAACGAAGTCACTAGAAAAAGTGAGAAAACGGAAGTGCGCTAGCGCACTACTAATATTTCTTTCTAGTAAGGTTGCCTCCGTTTGCTGAGTGGAATCCGATCGCGAGCAGACATTCTGGCAACCTATATGGATTCAGTTTCAGTGCCCCAAGTATGGACTATGGATTGGTACAGATAGACCTGGGGACACCAAATGCTTAGTCTTGTTATTACTTTAATCATTCACCTGATCCCTTTGATCGTCACAGATTAAAGATTAGACTTCCGAATTCTCATTATTTTGATAATCCATTCTTTTTTCTTAAAGATTGGTCCTCGTGCGTGCCTAAAAATGCTTTCTTTCGACCAAAGAATCAAGCCATTGCGATTTCCTCATGGAAGGACCAGACCAACCAAGAGATCGGATCAGATGAAGGGGAGAGAGAACTACTATTGAAAGAAGAAGAATCGCTACTCCTCACTCCTCATGAATAGAATCTTCTAAACAGAATCCACAGCAATCGATGAACTGAGCCTGAGCCCACCTGCTGCTACTGATGAAAGTCCTCCCACTGAAAGAAATGGAATAAGCAACCAAAGAAAACAACCAAGCTTCCTACGGGCGCCTTGAACCGGCAAAGAAAGAAAGGAACGAACGGGATTCCATCGCCGAGTCCATTCCATTGTGGGATCAGCGGCTAATGCTAATAGAACTGATGCGCCTCAGAAAGTTTCCTTTCCTTCTCAATCAATGCCCGAGCATTCCATACATCACCATCGAACTGACATTCTCTGCACGTACTCCCCAGGCGGAGTGTTTCACGCGTTAGCTGGGCCCCTGATCCGCGTAGACCAAGGGCGAACACTCATCGTTTACGGCATGGACTACCAGGGTATCTAATCCTGTTCACTCCCCATGCTTTTGCACCGATGCTTGGACACCGTCTGACATGCCCAAGATTTTTGAAGACTTAATCATGCATCGGCTAAGCATCGTCCCCGGTTCCAAACCAGTACAGCAGAAGCACCGCAAGTTCGCCCCAGAAAGGCAGCAGGCGGTGCGAGCGGAGATGGATATGTTGTTATCAGCCCGATTCATTCAAGAGGTCAGCTACTCCGAGTGGCTGGCTAATGTCGTAATGGTGAAGAAGGTTAGCAGAACTTGAAGGATCTGTATCGACTTTACCGACATCAAAAAGGCATGCCCCAAGGATCCTTTCCCCTCCCCAGCATTGACGCTCTGATCGACACAATGTCGGGTCACGAGCTCCTGACTTTCATGGATGCCTTCTCGGATTATAACCAAATCCGGATGTTTTCTCCGGACATCGCCAAGACATCCTTCGTCACTGGAAAAGGTCTCTACTGTTACCGGGTCATGCCCTTCAGGCTCAAGAACGTCGGGGCCACCTACCAGAGGCTAGTCAACCGAGTCTTCAAAAATCAGATCGGTCAGAACATGGAAGTGTACGTCGATGATATGCTTGTCAAGAGCGGACGAGGGAAAGATCATGTTGTCGACCTCGAGGAAGCCTTCGGTGTCCTTTGGACTCACAACATGAGGCTCAACCCCGCCAAGTGCACCTTCGGCATGTTGTGTGGAAAATTTCTGGGGTTTGTCGTCAGCTAGCGCGGCATAGAAGCCAATCTGGAGAAGATCCAGGCCATCTTGACATGGCCCCACCCCAAAACGTCAAGGAGGTTCAACGGCTTATAGGTAGGCTGGCGGCCATTGGTCACTTCCTCTCCAAATTAGGGGAGAAGTCTCTTCCATTCTTCAAGGCCTTATGGGGAACGAAGGTGTCTGAATGGGGCAAGCCTCAGCAACAGGCATTCGACAAGTTGAAATCCTACCTCGCTAATCCACCGCTCTTAAGCAAACCCGAACCCGGTGAACCCCTCTTCCTATATCTCTTGGCCTCGAAAAGTGCGCTCAGTGCCGTGCTTGTCCGAGAAGAAGACTGTGTCCAAAAACCCTTGTACTATGTGAGCAAGGTTCTGCTCTCTGCCGAGACCAGGTATGCAAAGATGGAGAAAATGGCGTATGCACTGATAACAGCAGCTCATAAGCTCCGACCCTATTTCCAGGCTTACTCTATTCAGGTCCTCACGGACCAGCCCTTGAAGACCGTCCTCCACAAACTAGAGAGCTCCGACCGCCTAGTCAAGTGATCGATCGAACTGAGCCAGTATGACATCAGCTACCAGCCCAGGATGGCAATCAAGGGGCAAGCGCTCGCCGAATTCATCACGGAGTGCACCATTTTCGAACCATCGGTGGCCTTGGAAGCTGACCCAGTGTGGGAGGTTTATGTCGACGGTTTGTCCTGTGAGGGAGGGAGCGGAGCAGGCGTCATCTTAAAGGGCCCCGATAATTTCGTCCTCCAATATTCTCTCCGACTAAGTTTCCCAGCCTCGAACAATGAAGTGGAGTACGAAGCTATGATCGCTGGGCTCACCCTCGCGCACAAGGCCGGATCCTGACACATCAAGGCCTTCAGCGATTCCCAGCTCGTGGTCAATCAGATCACCGGGGAGTATGAAGCTCAGGACGCACGGATGGTACAATACCTGGTGGTAGTCCGAAATCTCTTGTCATCTTTTGATTCTCACTCGATGGAGCGAATCCCCCTGGAGCAGAACGCCTACGCGGATTCATTGACGAAGCTCGCCTCGTCATCCTTCGAGGGGCTCGACTACACTGTTCTCATCGAGGTCCTCCTCAAGCCCAGCATCGATCTCCCGGAAGCTGCCTGCCTTAATACCGATCTCCGACCCAATAACTGGACAACGCCCCTCCTAATGTTCCTTTTGGTAGGCAAACTCCCTCAAGACCGGTCCGAAGCAAGAAGGATCAAAGTCAGATCAGAGAGATTCACCCTGATCAGTGGAACGCTCTTTAAGCGCTCGTATACGGTGGCTGACGGCAGACCATACCTCCGTTGCTTGGCACCAGACGAAGCCAAGTACGCCCTAAAGGAATTGCATGAGGGGATCGGCGAATGCCACATTGGGAGCAGATCGCTCACCTGGAAGGCCCTGAATCATGGGTACTATTAGCCAACCATGCTGCAAGACGTGCAAGACCTCGTCAAAAGGTGCGGCCCTTGTCAAAGGTTTTCTTCGATAAAGAGACTCCCGCAGGCCAACCTCCGATCCATGGCTAATCCGACCCCCTTTGCCATGTGGGGGATGGACCTCGTCGGGCCCTTCCCTCAAGCCACGAGTCAGAGGAAGTTTCTGGTGGTGCCCATCGACTACTTCACTAAGTGGATCGAGGCCGAACCACTGGCCTTGATCACCGAGCACCAAACTCAGCAATTCTTTTGGAAGCACATCATCTGCCGGTTCGGGATCTCGCAGGTGCTCATCACCGACATCAGGATCCAGTTTGCCGGCAAGAATTTTCGAAAGTTCTGCGAAGACATTGGCGTCAAGCAGCGCTTCTCGGCCATATACGACCCTCAATCAAACGGCCAAGCTGAGAACGCCAACCGCCAAATTCTTGATGCCCTCAAAAAATGGTTGGACAATTCTCCCAAAGGACTCTGGGTCGAAAAATTTCCGAGCGTGCTCTGGGAACATCGGACGACGAAGAGGATACCCACGGGCGAGTCGCCCTTCAACCTAACCTACGGTACAGAAGCAGTTATCCCCTTGGAGATCGAATCCAATAAAGCCCTACCGTCGCCCAGGATCATGGCCTTCGACGAAGAAGACAACTCGACAGGTCTCAGGACCAACTTAGACCTGGTCGACGAAGTCAGGGAAAAATCCAGCATCCGAAGGAGCATCTACCAGCAGTGGGTCGAGAAATACTACAACCAGAAGGTCCGACCCATTAATATCCAAAAGGGTGACCTCGTCCTCAGACGACTAGCAGTCTCAGACCCCAGCAAGAAGAGGAAGTTGGTCCCTAATTGGGAAGGACCTTACAGGAGCCGAAGTGGTGCGCCCCGGCACCTACCGACTCACCGAGATGGGAGGTGCCCCTATCAAGAGGCCCTAGAATGCGGAACACCCCATCAAGTACCTCGAGAGGAAGGACTGAGGTCATTATGTAACCGAGCAGTTGTAATCTACTTTTGTATAAAAATGTTTGTTCTTTTTCCAAATTTTGTTAGCCCGGATTCTGTATAAACTCCTTATGTACCCACACCAAAGCCTCGACGCCATATGGCAAACTCGAGCATAAGGGTAGCTTTCTCAAGCTGTGGCAAAAGAGCTCAGTGCTCTCCGCCGACCCAAGCCTCGATGCCGTATGGCGAACTTGAGCACAAGGGTAGCTTTCTCAAGCTAAGGCAAAAGAGCTCGGCGCTCTCTGCCGACCCAAGCCGCGATGTCGTATGGCAAACTCGAGCACAAGGGTAGCTTTCTCAAGCTATGGCAAAAGAGCTCGGTGCTCTCTGCCGACCCAAGCCTCGATGCCGTATGGCAAACTCGAGCACAAGGGTAGCTTTCTCAAGCTATGGCAAAAGAGCTCGGAGCTCTCCACCGACCCAAGCCTTGATGCCGTGTGGCAAACTCGAGCACAAGGGTAGCTTTCTCAAGCAAAGGTAAAAGAGCCCAGTGCTCTCTGCCGACCCAAGCTTCGATGCCGTATGGCCAACTCGAGCACAAGGGTAGCTTTCTCAAGCTATGGAAAAAGAGCTCGGCGCTCTCCGCCGACCCAAGCCTCGATGCCATATGGCAAACTCGAGCACAAGGGTAGCTTTCTCAAGCTATGGCAAAAGAGCTCGGTGCTCTCTGCCGACCCAAGCCTCGATGCCGTATGGCAAACTCGAGCACAAAGGTAGCTTTCTCAAGCTATGGCAAAAGAGCTCGGCGCTCTCTGCCGACCCAAGCCTCGATGCCGTGTGGCAAACTCGATCACAAGGGTAGGCATTCTCAAGCCCCGGGTGTTCGGCGATCTCTGCCGATCCCCGAACCCCGACCTCCAGTCAGAACTTCAGCAACCACCCTACTAAAAAATTTCTTATTAAAGTTTTAGGTCGCCTGCCTATGGCAAGCACCCAAAATTTTTCTCTGATGAACTTCTGATGAGGGGTGGGGGTTTTTATAGCCCCCCAGAGCGGCCATTTAATGACATCAGAAGGTGAAACAACAGAAGTCCAAACGTCTCGCATTAAATGACGTGGGGAGGCAAAATGTCGTCCCATTAATGACTTTGGGAGGCGAAATGCCACCACGTATTGCTGATCCCTCGGGAGTCCTCTCCCTCACCATCCCATGCTTGGAAGCAACCACAGCCTCCGCCGGAAAGGCCAATCCCCGGAGCCGGCCAAATCCGCTACAAGCTCCTAACCATCTGTTTGACCCAGATGCAGAACAGGCGCCCTATAACCTAACATTGAACTAGTTCTCAAAAAAAGTTAAGGGGGGTCAGCAAGTTCATTCTTTATTAAAAACACCCTAGGAGGCACAATACAGAAAGGTTTATTCTTTATTACAATGAAAGTCTCGTCCTAAACTATCCTCAGTCCCCCTCCGGGCTCGGATGGGTCAACTCGAACCCCACCGAGCGACTCGGTTCCGCAGCATGTCTTTCAGAGCCCCTGTGATTGGCCATAGAGGACACACCGGCCACGGAACTCTGAGCATCACCCGACTTAACGTACTCCAATCGCAGAATGGGGGATGGTTCGCGCCTCGAGGAAGCTCTGATCGCCAAGGGGACCGACCTCCCCAACATCGTTTTGTAATGCTGAATCTCGATCTCCTTCTCCACATTGACTTTGTTGAGAAACGACTCCGATATGTGCCTCTGCACCGAACCACTTGACATGGAGAATCTGAGGCCCGCGTCCCCATGGTCTCATTCGGCTATCACCTTCTTCAGCTGAGCCGACTCCACGCTCAGCTCCTTCGACTTATTCCGGAAATAGTGGAAAACAGCATCGTGATCGCGAGCTTCCCTCCGATACCGATCGAGAGTAGCCTCCAATACCTCCACCTTGCTCCAAAGTTGCATCACCTCGGCCCGCCGAGGATCAACCTCGGCAACAACGACCAACATCTGATGGAAGCAAAATCAATTGAAAAATTACAAAAGTATAGAAGGTTCGGACAAACTCCGACAGCCGACCCAAAAGCGATACAAAAGTGCAGAGAAAAATAGTTGGCCCACCAAAAACCCTTTGTTATAAATCACCAATACTTGTACAAAATAATGCGGTGGCCAGTCCGCGGTCGGCAAAATACATTCGGAAAGACAAAAAAAAGAAAGGGAAAATAGCTACGACTACGGGCCCACCTCTCCCTCTGCTCTGGTGACAGCCTTAGGGTCGACCACCGGGTCGGCACTCGCTCCTCCGACTCTGCCATCCCCTTTGCCCTGCACGTCGCCCCTGGGGGTCTTTGACAGCCCCTCGATCTCCATGTCGTAGTCGAAGAACGACAGGTCCAAGGTCAGGTAGAAGTGCCTCACATGGTCCATCGCCTTGGTGTATACTTCGTTCTGCACCCCGATGACCATGTCCTGAGCCTTCAAGATCAGCGCTCCCTTCTAAGCCTCGAATGCCTTCTTCAGCGTTGCCTCCCTCTTCACCCCATCATCGGCCACCGAGGCTAGGTCGGCTTTCAGAGCCTGCTCCCATTTCATCGAGGCTTCCAGGTTGATCTTCAGATCCACCATGTCCCATTTGAAGCTGTTGGCCTGGCTCCACTCCTACTTCAGCTCCATCTCGTGCACCCGCCTCACCTGGTTCCCGGACATACAGGCCTACAGCCAAGGTTGAAACACTTGGGTGAAAATAAAATTCTTATAAACAATCACAAAAGAAATGGAGCCAAAGGCCTCAAAATTCACTTGCATGCTGGCCTGGGCCCACCTCATGTAGGCCGACTCGGAGGTATCGGCCCTCATGCTCTGCCGATCCCGGGGTGTGGCCATCTTGTCCACAAACTCCACTGAGATGGGACCCTCAGTTAAGGTATCCCCTTGGCGGATGGCCCAGTCAGGGGCCCAAGGCTGCAGGCCCTCGTCCCTGACCATGGTCTGGGCGTCGGCGCGTAGAGGAGGCAGGCAACCCTGCGAGACCTCAGATGCTTTCGAGGCCCCCTTGCTCGGAGCGAGGGCAACTTCCCTCGACTGGCTCACCTTATGTTTCTTCGCCTTCGGCTCAGACGGAGCCTCGGAGGTCACTCGCGAGGGAACCACCGCTTGCTTCTCCTTTTCGGATTGCTCCGCCTTCTCCCTCTTCATGGCCAGCCTCCTCGCCTTAATCGCCTCGGGATCCATCTCTGCAAAAAAGCACATTAACAAACGATGAGCACAAAAGAGAAGTACGAAAATAAAAATGATCGAAAAACATACGGGGCGGGGCGGGGCTCAGTCCGGCTCGGATTAGGTGGCTCTCCGTCACTTTTGGTCAACTGATACTGTGGCTCTTCCGGAGGCGTTCCACAAAAGCCCATTCCTCGGCCGAGAGATCGCCTTTCTTCGGCCCCTTGAAGTTCGACTTGTAGAAATTCCACTTCATCGGAATATCTCACTGATCTTCAGCCCGGACGACGAAATATTTTCTCTTCCACTCCTTTATTGAATCAGGGTGTCCATGCACCACCTTGCACCCACTCCGAGGCGATACGTAATAGATCCCCTCGAACTCGCCGGATGAGCTGACTCCCAACATGGCTCGGAAGAAACTCAACCGCAGCGGTACCTTCCTCTCCGTACACAGCAATATGAAGCTGACCATCTGCTTCCAGGAGTTCGGCCCAGACTGCATCGGACACGACGAGGACCAGTTGAGAATCTCCTGGATGAAGGGGAGGATGGGCAGCCTCAGCCCAGAGGAGAACGTATCCACGGGGAAGATGCAGTACCACAGCGCCAGCGGGTAGGTCGGCCGAAGACCAGCACTCGGGACCATCAGCTCGTACTCCTTGCCGATGAAGTAACTCACCTGAATGACCGAGAGATCCTCCCCCTTCAAAATCATGGGAGTACTATCCATCTTGACCCTCACCCGGCTCGGCGACGAGGGCTGCACCCCATATAGAACCTTATCCTCGACGTCATCCGGATAGTTCCTGATTGACCAAGGCTGTGGCAAAAAGGGGACCCCTAGGTTCCGAGGTGTAATTGTCCTATCAGGGCTGCTTGGTAGAGTCACCCCCACCCTCTTCTTCCGAACCTTACGGGCCTTCTCAGGCGATGGGGTCTCCAATGGCTCGAGGGCGGAGGCCCTCTGGGGGGAGTCCGTCCCCCCGACCTGACCACCCTCGGCTTTGACCTCTTACTCCTCCCCTCTGTCACCCTCCTCTTCATCCTCATTCCTGGTACCATCCTATTCCGACCTACAACTCTCCACAACAAAGGGTTTGCGAGTCCGCAAGGGCTACACGACTAACACCTTGTCCGCCGTATCCCATGAGGTCGAAGCTTCCGGGGCATCTGAGGAGGTGGTCGAATCCGATAGCTCCGTGTGAACGTAGCTATCGGAGGTAGGGGCAAAGGAACCGGACTGAGCCCTAGAAATGACTAAGAAAACTAACCTGTGGCTTGATCGAAAAAGTGGTCGGAAAACTAGTCGACAGTGACGGAAAACCTTAGAGAGAGAAGCTCTGAGTTCTAGTGAGAGAAAGTGAAAGTGAGAAGTGAGAAAGGAGGGGGGACGAGTATATATAGATGAGTTATACTCCTCGATTTTTGTGAGAATCAGTTACAGTAACTGCCTCGATTCTCGCGAAAAACAGTTCACCTAACGGCGGTTGGAATCTCCTAGTCGCTCGTCCTTCCGACCCCCTACATCCCCGACGGCTGACCTACATCTCGAGCACAGGGGTAGCTTCAACAGGCCAAGTCACTTGGCCTCGCTTGCCCTTCCGACCCATCGTGCCTCGACGGTCGACCTACATCTCGAGCATAGGGGTACCTTCAACAGGCCAAGTCACTTGGCCTCGCTTGCCCTTCCGACCCCTCGAGCCTCGACGGCCGACCTACATCTCGACAACAGGGGTAGCTTCAACATGCCAAGTCACTTGGCCTTGCTCGCCATTCCGACCCACTCAAGCCTCGACGGTCGACCTACATCTCGAGCACATGGGTAGCTTCAACAGGCCAAGTCACTTGGCCTCGCTCGCCCTTCCGACTCACTCAAGCCTCGACGATCGAGCTACATCTTGAGCACAGGGGCAGCTTCAAAATGCCAAGTCACTTGGCCTCGCTCGCCCTTCCGACCACCTCGAGCCTCGACAGTTGACTTACATCTCGAGCACCGGGGTAGCTTCAACAGGCCAAGTCACTTGGCCTCGCTCGCCCTTCCGACCCCTCGAGCCTTGACGATCGATCTACATATTGAGCACAAGGGTAGGTTCAACAGGCCAAGTCACTTGGCCCCGCTCGTCCTTCCAACCCATTCAAGCCTCGACGGTCGACCTACATCTCGAGCACTGGGGTAGCTTCAACATGCCAAGTCACTTGGCCTCGCTCGCCCTTCCGACCCACTCAAGCATCGACGGTCGACCTACATCTCGAGCGCAGGGATAGCTTCAACATGCCAAGTCACTTGGCCTCGCTCGCCTTTTCGACCCCCTCGAGCCTCGACGGTCGACCTACATCTCGAGCACAGGGGTAGCTTCAACAGGCCAAGTCACTTGGCCTCGTTCGACGGTCGACCTACATCTCGAGCACAGGGATAGCTTCAACGGCCAAGTCACTTGGCCTCGCTCGCCCTTTCGACCCCCTCGAGCCTCGATGGTCGACCTACATCTCGATCACAGTGGTAGCTTCAACAGGCCAAGTCACTTGGCCTTGCTCGCCCATCCGACCCCTCGAGCCTCGACGGTCGACCAACATCTCGGACACAGGGGTAGCTTCAACAGGCCAAGTCACTTGGCCTCACTCGCCCTTCCGACCCCTTGAGCCTCGACGGTCGACCTACATCTCGAGCACAGGGGTAGCTTCAACATGCCAAGTCACTTGGCCTCGCTCGCCATTCCGACCCATTCAAGCCTCGACGGTCGACCTACATCTCGAGCACATGGGTAGCTTAAACAGGCCAAGTCACTTGGCCTCGCTCGACCTTCCGACCCACTCAAGCCTCGACGATCGACCTACATCTCGAGCACAGGGGTAGCTTCAACATGCCAAGTCACTTGGCCTCACTCCCCCGTCCGACACCCTCGAGCCTCGACGACCGACCTACATCTCGAGCACAGGGGTAGCTTCAACAGGCCAAGTCACATAGCCTCGCTCGCCCTTCTGACCCCTCGATCCTCGATGGTCGACCTACATCTCGAGCACAGGGATAGCTTCAATAGGCCAAGTCACTTGGCCTCGCTCGCCCTTCCGACCCCTCGATCCTCGACGGTCGACCTACATCTCGAGCACAAGGGTAGCTTCAACAGGCCAAGTCACTTGTCCATGCTTGCCCTTCTGACCCACTAAATCTCGACGGTGGACCTACATCTCGAACACAAGGGTAGCTTCAACATGCCGAGTCACTTGGCCTCGCTCGCCCTTCCGACCCACTCAAGCCTCGACGGTCGACCTACATCTCGAGCTCAAGGGTAGCTTCAACAGGCCAAGTCACTTGACCTCGCTCGCCCTTCCGGCCCACTCAACCCTCGACGGTTGACCTACATCTCGAGCACAGGGGTAGCTTCAACATGGCAAGTCACTTTGCTTCGCTTGCCCTTCCGACCACGTCGAGCCTCGACGGTCGACCTACATCTTGAGCACAGGGGTAGCTTCAACAGGCCAAGTCACTTGGTCTCGCTCGCCCTTCCGACCCCTCGAGCCTCGACGGTCGACCTATATCTCGAGCACAGGGGTAGCTTCAACAGGCCAAGTAACTTGGCCTCGCTCGCCCTTCCGACCCACTCCAGCCTCGACGGTGGACCAACATCTCGGGCACAGGGGTAGCTTCAACATGCTAAGTCACTTGGCCTCGCTTGCCCCTCCGATCCACTCAAGCCTCGAATGTCGACCTAAATCTCGAGCGCAGAGGTAGCTTCAACATGCCAAGTTACTTGGCCTCGCTCGCCCTTCCGACCCCCTCAAGCCTCGACGGTCGACCTACATCTCGAGCACAGAGGTAGCTTCAATAGGCCAAGTCACTTGGCCTCGATCGCCCTTCCGACCCCTCGAGCCTCGATGGTCAACCCACATCTCAAGCACAGAGGTAGCTTCAACGGGCCAAGTCACTTGGCCTCGCTCGCCCTTCCGACCCACTCTAGCCTCGATGGTCGACCTACATCTCGAGCACAGGGGTAGCTTCAACATGCCAAGTCACTTGGCCTCGCTCGCCCGACCGACCCCCTCGAGCCTCGACGGTCGACCTACATCTCGAGACAGAGCTAGCTTCAACAGGCCAAGTCACTTGGCCTCGCTTGCCCTTCTGACCCCTCGATCCTCGACGGTCGACCTACATCTAAAGCACAAGGGTAGCTTCAACAGGCCAAGTCACTTGGCCTTGCTCGCCCTTCCGACCCGTCGATCCTCGATGGTCGACTTACTTCTCGAGAATAAGGGTAGCTTCAATAATCCAAGTCACTTGTCCTCGCTTGCCCTTCCGACCCACTAAGCCTCGACGGTGGACCTACATCTCGAGCACAGGGATAGCTTCAACATGCCAAGTCACTTGGCCTTGCTCGCCTTTCCGACCCACTCAAGCATCGACGGTCGACCTACATCTCGAGCACAGGGATAGCTTCAACAGGACAAGTCACTTAACCTGGCTTGCCCTTCCGAACCACTCAAGCCTCGACGGTCGACTTACATCTCGAGTACAGGGGTAGCTTCAACATGCCAAGTTACTTGGCCTCGCTCGCCCCTCTGATCCACTCAAGCCTCGACTGTCGACCTACATCTCGAGCATAGGGGTAGCTTCAACATGCCAAGTCACTTGGCCTCGCTCGCCCTTCCGACCCCCTCGAACCTCGACGGTCGACCTACATCTAGAGCACATAGGTAGCTTCAACAGGCCAAGTCACTTGGCCTCGCTCGCCCTTCCGACCCATTCTAGCCTCGATGGTCGACCTACATCTCGAGCACAGGGGTAGCTTCAACATGCCAAGTCACTTGGCCTCGCTCGCCCGACCGACCCCCTCAAGCCTCGACGGTCGACCTACATCTCAAGACAAGGGTAGCTTCAACAGGCCAAGTCACTTGGCCTCGCTCGCCCTTCCGACCCTTCGATCCTCGACGGTCGACCTACATCTCGAGAACAAGGGTATCTTCAATAGGCCAAGTCACTTGGCCTTGCTCGCCCTTCCGACCCGTCGATCCTCGATGGTCGACCTACTTCTCGAGAACAAGGGTAGCTTCAATAATCCAGGTCACTTATCCTCGCTCGCCCTTCCGACCCACTAAGCCTCGACAGTGGACCTACATCTCGAGCACAAGGGTAGCTTCAACATGCCGAGTCACTTGGCCTCGCTCGCCTTTCCGACCCACTCAAGCATCGACAGTCGACCTACATCTGGAGCACAGGGGTAGCTTCAACATGCCAAGTCACTTGGCCTCGCTCGCTCGTCCGACCCCCTCGAGCCTCGATGGTCGACCTACATCTCGAGACAGGGGTAGCTTCAACAGTCTAAGTCACTTGGCCTCGCTCGCCCTTCCGACCCCTCGATCCTCGACGGTCGACCTACATCTCGAGCACAGGAGTAGCTTCAACAGGCCAAGTCACTTGGCCTCGCTTGCCCTTTCGATCCCTCGAACCTCGATGGTCGACCTACATCTCGAGCACAGGGATAGCTTCAACAGGCCAAGTTACTTGGCCTCACTCGCCCTTCTGACCCACTCAAGCCTCGACGGTGGACCTACATCTCGAGCATAGGGGTAGCTTCAACATGCCAAGTCACTTGACCTCGCTCGCTCTTCCGGTCCACTCAAGCCTCGACTGTCGACCTACATCTCGAGCGCAGGGGTAGCTTCAACATGCCAAGTCACTTGGCCTCGCACGCCCTTCCGACCCCCTTGAGCCTCGACGGTCGACCTATATCTCGAGCACAGGGGTAGCTTCAACAGGCAAAGTCACTTGGCCTCGCTCTCCCTTTCGACCCCTCGAGCCTTGGCGGTCGACCTACATCTCGAGCATAGGGGTAGCTTCAATGGGCCAAGTCACTTGGCCTCGCTCTCTCTTCCGACCCACTCAAGCCTCAGTGGTCGACCTACATCTCGAGCACAGGGGTAGCTTCAACATGCCAAGTCACTTGGCCTCGCTCGCCCGTCCGACCCCCTCGAGCCTCGATGGTCGACCTACATCTTGAGACAGGGGTAGCTTCAACAGTCCAAGTCACTTAGCCTCGCTCGCCCTTCCGACCCCTCGATCCTCAACGATCGACCTACATCTCGAGCACAGGGGTAGCTTCAACAGGCCAAGTCACTTGGCCTCACTCGCCCTTCTGATCCCTCGATCCTCGACGGTCGGCCTACATCTCGATCACAGGGGTAGCTTCAACAGGCCAAGTCACTTGTCCTCGCTCGCCCTTCCGACCCACTTAAGCCTCGACGGTCGGCCTACATCTCGAGCACAGGGGTAGATTCAATATGCCAAGTCACTTGGCCTCGCTCGCCCTTCCGACCCCCTCAAGCCCTTCTGACCACCTCATGCCAAGTCATTTGGCCTCGCCCCACCATCTTGTTCAAAAGGGAATCGCCACGATCTGCTCGACAACAGACCTCCATGCTCGGCCTTCGAGAACCTTACGTTGGGTCACGGGGGCCCTAAAACTCTGAGCGTCGCCGACCCTAACCGACCCTACTGACGAGATCTCTCCTCCCACTCTCCGTCATAACACCCAACTACTCCACGACCATCCAGGTACAGTTCCACAAGAGTGGGGGGCTTGTGATATAGGATAAATTATGCTGCATCAACCACAGCCCTCTGATCTTCTCTGGATCCTCCCCCCGTGTGATCATCATGCCAGATACAGTCTAATGGGCCTCAGTCAGCTTAGGCCCATGGGCAAACGGGTCTGACCCGGCCCACCAGGGCTCCAGACCCGTTACCCCTGCCTATAAATACTCCACCCCCTCCTCACTGTGAAAGGTAATCAAATTCTACCCACCTGAACCCTAGCTGCCCAGTCCCTTTTCCAGTGACAGACTTGTTCATCGGATGGCCTGTTGTCGGGATTTCTCCCGATGTTTCTAGGCCTTGTGTAGGTATAGAAGACCCTGCCGAGTTGAGCTCCTAGATCCGAGCCGAGCACCCGTCCTCCCTTCCGAGCCCTTCTGCGCTCCCTCTCCCGAGCCGCTCCCGCTACCCGGGATCGGACCGACGCCGGTACTGCGTAGGTACTTCCACCATACAAATTGAGAGAACTCACACCTGTTGCCCCCACACCCCAAAAACAAACCGCATCACTTTCATTACAAAAATCATATATTTTTCATACTCTGTATTTATTTTTCTATATTTTCACATACGTTTTGCATATATATTTTCACTTTAGCTTGCTAGTTGAGGATTAGGCTGTTAGTTTATTTTCTTGCACCAAAGCTAGCATCTTTAGTTTACCAAATTTTTAAAACTATATTCTCGTGTTGTACACACACTTTTTCACTCCTTAGAGCATCCACAGTCGTTTTTCTCATATGGTATAAAATGGCAACTACAGTAATAGCAAATGGGTTCGATCGCTGCAGTCGTCGTTTGCTATATTGTTTCTCATTTTTTAGAAAAAAGCGAGCGACGGGGTATGATACCCCGTCTCATACTTTAAAAGAAATTAAAAAAAAATTAATTAATTATTAACTATTAAACTATATTAATTAACTAAATTAAATAATATTATATTAACTAAACCTAATTACTACACTACCTCAACCTAAGGAATACTCCTAATCAGCATTAATTAGTCCAACTTGTCCACTGTGGATCCTTTTGGGCGGACGGGGTTTGATACCCCGGACGGGGTATCATTCCCCGTTTGAACCATTTTTTAAAAAAAAAAATTGCCTTTAATTAGAGAGACGGGGTTTGATACCCCGTCCGGGGTATCATTCCCCGTCCGTCCGCTTTTTTTAAAAAAAAAAATTCAGAAATTAATGGGACGGTGTATGATACTCCGTTTGATACGATTAAAAAATATTTTTATCGAAGAGACGGGGTATCATACCCCGTCCTTTATAATATGAGAAAGCTCGATTCGTTTCTCATATTTGAGAAATGGAAATAGAAACTTTCTCAAAATATGGGAAAATGAGAAACGACTGCAGCACTACTTTTCGATTCGTTTGCTATAATTTGAGAAAGTGGGAATTATAGCAAACGACTGTGGATGCTCTTAGAGGCTACGGAGGCTTATTGCTAGCCTCCTCACGTCGGCCCACCGGCGTGGCAAGATTCCCTACCATTTTCACTTCATTTACATTTTCCATAAGATAGATACTATACTTCACTTGTATTGATTATGCATCTTTCTTTCTTTGTTTTGACGGTAACGCGGACACACTTTGTGGGATTGCTTGAGGCTTTTGCTGGTTAGCAGATTGGCATGTCGACTAGCATGGTCTTCACGAGTCTCTAGACCGAGGACGAGCTCACTTCATCTCCCGATTAGGAACTTTTCTTCCCGACTTCAGATGGGTGACAATCGCGATCACGATCACTTGACATCTTATTTGGTGGTTTGGGTCGGCGATGAAATAGCTTATTATACATATTTTCTAGCTTCGAGTCCAAACATACACGAGAGATCGTCGTGACCTCTTCTTCGCCACTGCCCCATTGACATAGATTTTTGGGACCCCACAGTCATTGCTATAGTGTCGCTGCCCCGCCGTTGCCTCCTTGTTGCTGCATCACTATCGCTGCCCCCAAGGTCAGATGGTCAAACTTAACGCGGGGGGGGGGGGGGGGGGGGGGGGGGGGGGGCGATCCAGAGGAAGAAGAAAGGAAAGGGGGGTCGGGTGCGGATTGGGTTTGGTGTATTAGATCCAACGCAGCCTTTAGGAAATTGGGGTGTTGTGGTTTTCTGGTTGGGTGTGGCCAGGTCCACATCCGATCCCAATTCAATCTGGTTTGGACCCTGATTTGACCAAATTGTCAATTGGTCCAACTCCAATTTAGCCTTTAGGTTGTATGGATTTGGCCAAGTTTGACCTAGTCAAACTAGGCCCAATTGTTGGAATAAACACGACCCAATTGGAGCCGTTAGTCTTAACGGGTCTACCCTAAGGCATTTTTAGGCATTTAAGGCGTTTCCAAATATGTTTTCGCAGTCTGAGCATAGAAAATTATTGTTGACTTGTTTTGGGGACCAGAAATGCTTTTTTTACTAGAAGAGGATATTTTTAGGACTCGATTTGTGACAACATTTTGATCTTAAATTGGAGTATACCCTAGAAAATTTTCGAATTTGCCAACGTTCATCTAAAATAATTTATTTGCAAATGACTAGAGGTTAATGAGCCAAATTTTGCAGGTGAAGGAATGAGTTCATTCATCGACGCGTTGTATGTGAAAATGTTGTGCAGGTACAAAGGAATATATGTTGCCAAGAGCTTGCAAAAAAAAAAAAATGTTTTACTGTGATATGATTATTTTATGCAAGTTTGTAGCGCTGCAAGTAAAATTAAAATGCTCCAAAAACTTGTGATTGTGATATACATGTACTGTGATTGTGATATATGTGTGTGTGTGTATATATATATATATATATATATATGTCGATGAACGAGTCTTACTCTAGAAAATAATATGTGGGTGTTATTTTAAGATAAATTGCATACTAGGCTTTGAGGAGGCAGACTCTCCCTTACAGATAGAGACTTGAATTTGCTAGTTGCATTTGGTTTTTGGCATTGTGGGCACTCTTTTAGGTGTTTCTTATTTGATCAATGTAATAATATTTGAGGGACCTGAGTGAGGCCAATTTTACTAGTGGAAACAAAATAGATATGTTTTAACAATCCAGTATTTGATTTTGTTTTTGCTTCAAGATATTTTGTGAGGGAGTGTGTTTATCACAATGCACCACATGCAAAGAAAGCGAATTCTCTTGGCCGAATATAATAATTTTTCATATTTACAATTTTATTTATTTTTCCTGTAATCGATGTTATTTTTTGTTTTAAAAAAATGGATTTTAATGGAACAACGTATGAATTTATGCTAGTATTTTCCCCTTACAACTGATTTTTATGGGGCTGATTTGATCTATGTCAATGAAAGCTTACTCTAGACCTTGTCATTATGGGGGCAGTATCGATCATGAAATTTTGGGTTGTTGTCTCGCATGTACATGGTTTCTGATATATCTACTCACTTTGTTAATTTTTTTTATTTTAAATACATCGTATTGTTGGAGAAGTCTCATTTGTTTTTTTTTTGTCTTGTCAGGAGAGGAAGTTGGAAGTGAGAATTACGATTTTTATATCGTATCAAATTTCCTCTTATGATTGAGGTAGTTTTAAACATCACTACCACTACGATAGTTCTGGTGACACTAAATCATATCTTTCCAAAAATTGAAATAAGTTTTGTGAAAGAAGTGAGATTGCAATGCATGCTGCTAAACATTTGCGCATACACAATCTTCTCAGGAATTCTACGAATTCCCCACTACCAAAGAGAGTTTTGGAAAACCATTCTCTTGTTATTCTTTTATTTTTGGTTTTCCCATCTGACCGCTGAATACGACCGCCTTCCACCTCGGGGAGTGGATCCGATTGTTGAAACCGCGTCTTAACATCGTGTCCAAATGTTAAAGTCTATCATGAAGCAGAAATCCCACCGATGTACTCGTCGGTTTGGTCAATTTTTTTATTTGACCGAGATAGTCAAAGAAGGTGGTAAAATGAGAGAGAGAATCACTGGTGGGGGGGGGGGGGGGGGGGGGGGAGCTATCGCTGACCATCGTTGACCTTTGCTACTAGGTAATTGGCTCTCTTGAATAGATTTGAGAGCAAATCATTGCCGGCCATACCCTATTTTATGAGTAGCATGTTCATTATGCTCTGAGGTTGTCACCCCATTGGTAGAATTTCATAGATTAAGCACCTTAAATTTGCTAGGGTTGCCTTATCTCAAGTGGGTAGGCTCAAGGCATAGGCCTTGCTGCAAGAGAGCACCCGGAAGTGTATTCAACTTAATAGTTTGAACATTTCGCCTTGGCTAAGGGTGAAGAAGCGTATCGGCACATAGCTACTTGCTAATTAGCTATCTTCATCGGATTTGAGAGCTAATCATTGGAAGCCATATCCTATGTTATTAGCAGCATGTTCATTATGCTTTGAGTTTTTCACCCTCGGTAGATTTCATAGATTAAGCACCTTAAATTTGCTAGGGCTGCCAGATCTTAAGTGGGTAAGTGCAAGGCATAAGCCCTGCTACAAGAGTGCTCCCGGGAGTATTTTCAACTTAACAGTTTGAACATTCTGCCTTGGGTAAGGGTAAAGAAGCATAGTGGCACCCATAATCAAGAGAGAGATAAATCTAAGGTTGAGTAGTTTTGAACTAAAGAAAGATGATGACACTTTGCACGTAATTGGCCAGAGGCAAAGGGGGCTACATCTTTCACCTAAAGGGTTAATGAGTTACTAGCATGTCACTAGGATGCTACACAATATTTTATGTAGGATATACTGCGAATTCTTGCTAGCTAGGACCGCGGTTTTACTGAATCTATTCCTAATGCAAAACTCACATTTAGTTCTTAACATGAAACTCTCTAAGACCATCTCTCAATGAATTCAGAAACTCATTTTGGCAATGATCACCTTCTTGGTTTTAGTATTTTGATGTGAATATTTTTTTTCTTATATTACAAGTGAGGTGCAAACCATAAGCTTTGGCGCTCGAGACAAGATCATATTGGTGCAAGGTAGGCTAGGCTAGTTGGAGATGGCTTATTAGGTCAGCTCGCTAAAGTCGTACTTGCTGCATGTGAACTTGTATTGCAGACACAACAACTTGGAAACTGCTAGAAAAGCGGTGTGTGCCTATTTCCCTTTTAATATTTGTAGTACACTTGAATATCTATGGATTCATGAACAATCAGTCACGCAAAGATAGTTGACAAACACTTCAAACTTCGCGGCAAAATGGTGTTTGTAGTGATGACGAATCGAATACTGTTGATGATGGCTTGCGCCAACTTGCCTCTTGGGGAGATGTAGTATTGATGGTTGCATCCTTGAATGTGTGAAGAGTAAATCAATCACCATGACTACTTCTGAGTTGTGGACTGAGTGAAAGATCACCTAAGACAATTTGCTCCCTTGGAAGGGCTGTAGGGTTTGTATGCATTTCAACTCCTCAAGTGGGGAAGCTGAACCCAAAAAGAACATAAGGGTATTTTTATCTTGAACTCTCCAAGGGAAACATGATGCAAGAAACCAAACGGTTTAATGGTAGTGGTTGAGTCATGGAATGAGATGTTCGCCAGGGATGAATATCCCAACAGGTAATAAGCGAGGAAATATTACCAACTTCGGGAGTTCGATCCAGAAGAGGAAAGTATGAAGGCCATCGGAGAAGGGGGGAATATGTCTTCGCTGATTGCCAAGAATTACGCATTTTATCGCACTGAATTGATACTCCACTTTCAATATTAGGGAAGTTGCTCTCAACAATAGGAGCACTCCTATAGAGACTGAGGATGAGTAAGCTGCTTTGGAGCACTCCTATAGTAACTCTACAGGAACATACTCTAACAGAGAGTGACCTTATGGATGATGCACCAACCATAGAAGGAAAGGCAAGTCTCCTAAGGCTACAACCTCAACTGTACATTCCTTCAATTCAAATAAGTCCAAACAAATGGCTACACCTCAAAAATGCTGAGCGATCAAAGAGGAGACTTTTCGTGTGCTCCTATGGAAAATGAAGAGCCGGACTCTCTCACTTCAACTGCTATGAACAAGTGGGAAAGTTACTACGAAAGAAGAGATTGTTTCTGTGGAAAATAATCACACTATATGTTGATTGATTCTGCCGCTAAACACAAGATCGGTGGGAAAAAGGTTCGCAAGATCATGCATATAACGGATGTTCAATTATGAGTCTTGACTCATGGTGAAAGCGTTCACCCTATGATAGGTTGTGAACCATGATGGCATGTTCTCCCTAGTGGTGAGAATTGCATCCACTTGCCTGATTCTACCTTTGTTGCTGTCACACTCCGCTTCCCAAAAAGGAGATACAGAATACGGATACGTGACTAAGTCCAGCGAATAATTTTCATCATCCATAAGCTGTCAGGATCTTTACAACAAGCACAAGTATAAGTAAGAGAGATACAAGAAGAATAGTCAACCATGCATACATAACTGAATCAATATAGTCCACAAGATTACTTGGAACAAGAAACAAGAATACTGAATTTTAAATAATCATGTCTGGAACAAAACACAAGTCTGGGACACAAATCCCAATACAAAATAATCCATGTAATCAAGTACAATTATTCAAGATAATCAACAAGAAATAAAAAGATATAGTAAGAACCCCAGCCAACTAGAATCTTAGCTCACCCAGCTCCATCGGGCAGCTGGTCACCATAGTCTGCAATTTAACATGTTGCAGGAAAAGGAAAAAGAAACAAAATGCCCGTCAATGCAAGTTACGGGCTGCTTGTAGTGCAGGCAACAAGTACAGGAAAGGATAAACAAGTATAGAGTAGCAGTGGAAGCAAACATAGCATGAAATTAAGGTGACAATTTGGTTAACATAAATCAGGAGCAGGAACAAGTAATATGATGTGATAACAGAGTGCATGTGACATGTGATAGATAACAGGCATCATGCAAGCAGGTAAACATGTAACAGGTATCAGGTAGCATGTACAGGTAAGCGTGTAACATGTGTCATGTTATGTCAAGTCGTGTATTTATTTCTATCTAGGTAGCACTTCATGCATCCCATCCATTTACCACATGGTTGCTACATTCAAACAAGTTACGTTTAGATTTCGTCGGAGATTCTATAGTTCGTGTATTCATGTTTTCACAGGATTATAAAACTTGGTTGGTAAACTTGATCGGTAGCATGTAATTAACTTGGTCGGTAACTTGATCGGTAACTTGGTCGGTAAACTTGATCGGTAACTTATTCGGTAACTTGGTCGGTAAACATGTCACACGGGAAACACGAGTCCCATTCCGAGTACAGGCTCCTATATTGTCCACTACTAGATCTTTCCCTTAACCCCGACTTGGTTATTTGTTATTATTATCAAACAGGCATACACGTGTCACAAAACAGAGCAAGAATAGCATGGCATGAACAAGTAACAGTTTTAGGTTGAAAGATAAACATGTACAGGTGATACATAACTCATAAAAGGATAGAACAATGAAAATTCTAGTTTAGGACAGTAAGACAATACTGCACTAAATCTGGAATTTTCATTGCTACAAATGTGCAAATCTGGTTCCGTCAGAAAATATGGAAAATAGACTCTCGTCCGAATCTAGCAAATATATATAAGTCATATGGTATTTCACAAAAGCAAGACCCAAAACAGATTTGTATCCAGAAAATATGTTCAGCCAAAAATCAGAAGTTTATATTCATAAACAAGAAAATGGCATAAAAACTCACTGATTAAATCCAAGAAAAATCTGGGGTATTTCCTAGTATGTTTAGTAACAGAAAATAAAGTTTCATAATTTTTCAACATAGATAGAGCAATCAAGAAAAATCAGAAAGTAGCAAGATACGTAAAATTTGTAAATATGAAATCATAAATACAGCAATACTAAAACAGCAATAGATTACAAAATATAAATCGAAATCCAGATCCGTCAAAAGGGTGATAAAATAGATACAGTAGCCTACAATTCATATTCACAAAGTTTTTATAAACAACAAATAGAATCAGGTTGAAATTAAGCTTCTTTACTGAACAGCATGAAAATTCTGCAAGTATAGTAGTGTTTGCAAGCATAAAATAGTTTATAAAGGTCATCAATTAAATCCACAAAAATTAGGGGTTAATCCCAATCAAGTCTAGTTGTACTCAGCAAAATATTGGATCAAAATATTATCTTTAACATCAGTATAAAAAGTAAATAACCATACAGAATTCATATAAAATAGAATCTGAAATTTTCTACACATCTGTAGTAAAACAGCAATAACTTGCAACTCATAAATCAAAACTGAGATATGTCAGAAATTCGAGAAAGTAGACAAAATTCTCTATAATTCATATTCACAATTAATTTTCATATACTAACCTTAATAGGGTCTAAAATACTGAACAAAAAATGGGGTCACAACAAAAACATAAATATTCTTCATGCATGAAATCAACTAGATTATGTGAAACTCATCCAAATCATAATGAAATGCAAGGTATGGTATACTAGATGTCCAAAAAACATGGTATAGGGTATTTAATAAGTTCACAACAAGTTATACTACTACTAACACATCAAGCATTCAAGATCATACGACACCTTATAAATCACGAACAACATGCATATATACATAAAAAATCTATTATATCTAAGTTATTTCATGTCGTGTGTGTGATGTGACAACTACGGGCATGTCAACACATAGTGACAAGATTTAACAAGGGATTTTATGGGATAGGTCTTGAAGCAACTATACTACAGGCAGTATTTAGTACTTGTATTATACAAAAAAAAGAATATAAGTTACTTGCCTTATAGTCGACGACAGAAACGATGCATAGAGCGAGAATAACAGGAACAGATCTCGACACGAACACAAACACACGGATCTTGATGATGATCAAACAACGATTGGATGGATCGGCATGGATCTTGATGACGATCAAGATCAAAGATCAGTGGCTGAGATCAAGAGATCAAAGATCACAATCAAGATGGGGATCGGACGGCCCAGATTTGCTTGATGATGAAGATCAAGATGATCAAGATTGGACGGCTGCAATCAAAGGAAGCTTGATGATCATGATCGTGATGATCAAGAGGAGATTGGAGGGTCAGGATTCGAAGTGATCAAACCCTGATCAATAGCAACTCCATGGCTTAGCTCGCCCCCTCCTGATGGTGATCGATCAAGACAGAGGAGGGGGTTGTCTTGATTGTTGGTCGCCGAGTGCAGGGCATAGCAGCAATGGGAGGTAGGGCGTGGGCGGCACGAGGGTTGGCTGGCGGTGGGACGCACAGGGAGAGGATGCTGCAGAGCTGGCGGATGGCAGTAGCTGCTGCTGGCTGACTACCGTTGGAGGGAAACAGCGCCCAGGTGTTTGCTGCTTCTTCGGGAGGATGCGGGGGCTGGCATCTGGCACTAAGGTGGTGCGCTGAAGGCGGCGCAATGCAGGTGGAGCGCTGCTATTGGATGCTGCAGTCGTGGGGGCGCAGCACAAGGGGAAAAGTCGACCAGGGGGGTTGGTCGGCAAGGAGAGGGCTAAGAGAGATTGGGGGTGATCGGCAGATGGGTTTTGGAAGTAGTCGGGATGAGTAAGAATGAGGCTAGGGTATAAAATGGTGAACATGGGTAAATGAACAGGTGTTTATATATATATGTGGATTTAAAAATGGGTTTGGGTTTTGGGTTTAAAAATCCAATAGAAAATATACCATTAGGATTTTATAGAAATAATAATAATAATAATAATAACAATAACAATAATAATACTGATAACAATAATAATAATAATAACAATATTAACTGGGTTTGTATACAATATAAAAAAAACATAGTAAATAGTTATAAATAAAATTATTGATTAAAAATAACTTTAATAGGAGATCCGAGAATACATTTTAAGAAAAAGAATTTGAAAGCAGAAAAATAATTTTTCAAAAATTTGAAATACCGAAAATACACAGAAAATACGCACTTGCGAAAACAGGGGTTACAGCTGCTTAATTCAATTTGTAACTCAATTAGATGCTCCTAAAAGTGGGACCGCTCCTATAGAAACTTAGCATGAGTAAGCTGCTATAAGAGCACTCCTGCAGTAACTCACTGAAATTAAGGATGCATTTCTCAATATAGAACTAGACATATGGATCCATATGGGTCATCTATAGTCTTTAAGCGAGATAAGCTCTAGCGTAAAGTGTGATGGCTTAAACAATGAATCTATGGCCTCGAAGAACCGTCTACGCAGTGGTATCCATTTTTGCACTAATTTGGAATTGGCTTTGCAGGACACGCCATCTTGGAGATTGGCTTGTATTTTCATTGCACCTCCATTGGGTTTGACTTCGCAGTGACTAAGAAAAACTACTGCATGTACAAAGAGAGTGTCCAATCTTGAGTACTTTAAAGGAATGGCATTGGAGAGTTGCCAGTTGGAGTGGAAGTCTTTCGTCTTGGAGATGCTAGACCGTGAAGACCCCTTCCAAAAGGAATTGCCTAAGTTGTGATAATTTTTCGACAAGTAGAATAATCTAGCGAGGAGATAACCAGATTCCATGTGCTAAGAAAGCGACTGAAAGTCTAGTGCTTGCACTTGATTGGATAACTGCTTGAAATAGTGGGAGCTGTGATGGATGTCAAATTAGGAGTGATGCCAAGTACACTAGAGTTGTGAAGAACAATCCGAGGTATATGCGAGAGATTGTCCATTACTGCTTGTGCTCCCAAAGGGGGGAGACTACACCTTACGAGGATATGGAGATGCTCACTATACAATGACTTAGATGAACATAGTTCCACTTTGTGATGTGTAATCGTCCTTTCTAAATATGCCATTTCTTGTAATAACAAGACATTGTCCTATGTCGCACAATATTCCGCAAAAGCAAAGTACATAGCTCCTGTAGCTATGACTTTATTTGGTTAGAGAGGTTCTGTCGAGCACCATGTTGAGATCCTTGGGAATGACCTTGTCATAACCGTTTCCTTTTGGAAGGTTTGATATTATGTGGCTCTAGAACTCTAAGAATCATGGCAAATCAAATCTACATGAGACATAGAACACTCTGTGAAAGTAAGAAGGAAGATCAAGTTACTTTTCGACTGAGAAGATGGTCACCCATTTACTCATGAAACCGTTTGATTGGATCACATTTGAGCACCATGTGGTAGCCATGGGGCGCCTTGGATTGGAGTCATGACTTAGCTTACCGTAATTATTGGCTTAGTGAGTGTATTGGATACATCAATCTCTCTTAAACACAAAATTTTGAGTTTCTATATATATATTTGGTTTTTTGCAAATATGTTTTTTGCTTTTGTTTTTCCTTGCCAAAATTTTGAAAATGTATGCAATATTTTGATCTAGTGAACTGTACACATAAAGCAAGTCACAAGGCAAATGGTTTGGTTTACTCTTGAATACACCTCCTTGGCACTCTCTAGGAGAAGCAAGCAAGTTAATACTCGGTCTTATCTTCGAAAAAATGGACACGCAGTGAACGAGGAAATCTGGGATTAACTCGGTGAGACTAAAGAGTCGCTTTGGCTGGGCCAAGAAGAAGATCTCATTGTGTGATCGCGCTTGAGTGAGATTCAAAACCGATGCATGACATACTTTCTTGAACTACTTAAAGCTTGATGTGAACACCAAACTGGTGGGGCGCTTTACAATGACGCGGTTGTGGATGTGCGGGATAGCAAGCCTGGGGCTGGTTGATCTTGACGCGGTTGTGGATGTGCAGGATAGCAAGCCTGGGGCTGGTTGATCTAAGGTCTACATATGGAAGTGGTAGCCGACAAATATACTCCTTTAAGCGTAGAGAATGCTCTTACATGGTACATTATCTCATGCAAACGTGTGCTAGTCGACTAATTGTATTGAGTGTCGGTCCAACCAAAAAAGGTCAAGCCTTCAAAGATAGAAGAGCTCCACACTCCAGTCAATTAGGATTAAAGTACTGTCTTCATCTTTTCGGAGAAGTTAGTTGGGTCTCTCATTTCGTGCTTGATACTTTGATTGGATCTTCAAAGGTTGCCTACATGTAAGATCAGACCATAGGCGCTAGCTGGGAAAGTATCAAGATGACATACTCAATTGTTCTTGCTCTAGGATAGTATTCTCTGATCACATCACCGAATTACATTTGTTTGTAGCCGAATCTGAAATAATATGTCACAACATCATAGAGGGTTTGTCGGCACCACCCATGAGTTGGGCTCATACTTGGGGTATAGGGTGGTTGCTCGACTCGATGTGAACATGGCAGATTTCGGACAAAGACGATTGTGATAACCCGGTTAACTATGCCTACTTGATGGTGTGACTTTCCTTGTGCGTTGTAATACGCTGTCATCGTCATGCTCACCATGCAAGTTTTCACTCGTGCGGTTGCACACTCCGAACCTTGCATGGGGCGGACTAGACTTGATTTGTATATTAGAATCTTGAGCAACACAGCGAGATGTCTTAGCCTAAGGGTGTGAGTGGGAGATGCTAATGGCCATGGACTTGTGGGCCGGGCACAGGAACCAAGCTTAACTTGGTGGCCCATCCTAGGAGGATTGTTAGGTCCTAAGTAAAGCATCTCTCTTCTTGTCATTGGTGAAGATACTTTTAAAATATATATACCTTCATATGGCAAGAGATAAATGAGGAAATGAAAGAATATATTGGGAATGTACTCTTGCTTCACGGTCCCTCTATTGATCTTCCCCTTTAAATAGAGGGGTGAAGTCTAGGGTTGATACAAGTTACAACATACAATATATGATAGATTGTATCTTCATATCCATCCTTCAAAATCTTTTGAAAGAGAAAGTAGTTGTCTTTCCGTTGCTCTTCTCCATTCTTGTCATCCTTTCGCATCTACTTAGGAATGAAGGTATGGAATTGGTACGTATCCTCATCCTGTAGGATTCGTTGCTATATGAGCAGTTTTTAGAGGAATTTTCAGGATCACCGCTTTCATTTCCACTACTGCTAAAACCCAATATAAGGCTAACCGTACTTATAGTATCATACTAGGGTTTATGTTTATGTTTTTGTGAACTCTCTATATGCCATGCCTTAGAGGTCGATATAGATTGTCATGGATAGCCAACATAGCATTTGCTAAGGTTAATCTTCTTTATTAGTAATCTCCACTATTATTATGTATACCTGAGAGTTTATTTTGTGTGGGTAATATGTAGAAAGTTGGAGTTTGTATGACTTTTCTACAACTACCCCACACAATTCAATCTCGATTCTTTTTCTAAAAAACCTCTTAACAAGTGAAATAACGTAATAAATATTGAGTGCCAAGCTATGACAAACACAATCACATTGTCTTTCTCTTTGATATATGTCTCAACTACAGAAATTCAGATTGTTTATTTACAAAAATATTACAAAATTGCAACGATAATTAAATAATTTTATATAAGTTTTTTATCACTGGAAAATCGTCGATACCAATTAAAATACCCGAGACACTGAGACGACACGAACCGATTATCTGGTTATCAAAGCCGAGACCATTATTGGACACGGGATCCGATATTGAGTCTTGCTACCTTGATTTGGACCATGCACCAACACATCTTATTTAAATCTTCATCATTTTCTTCTACTTAATCCATGAAATAGGTAGACTTTTCATAACATTATTCCTAGCGAGACATCATGGCAAGAATGGAGGAAACCACTCAAGGTGTTAAAAATATTGCGACTGAGAAGATTGGAAATAATGAGGCACCATATGTGTGCCTCTTAAAGCTTCGTAGAGGAGTTTTCACTAAGGCGACTGATTTGGATACTCTCTGTGGAGTTGAGTTGGCAATTTGGGTGAGTTCTTCTGGAAGTAATCTTTACTCCTTTAGTTAGCCGGGAGTGAACAAGGTTTCCCACCGCTTTCTGTCAGGGACTAGCTCACCAATTTCAAGCAACCAGCATCTTGGACTCCATGTGGTTCTGGAACTGAATCAACACCATGAATCTTTCT
The DNA here is from genome assembly GCA_017893485.1 of Hemerocallis citrina. Lineage (NCBI taxonomy): Eukaryota > Viridiplantae > Streptophyta > Magnoliopsida > Asparagales > Asphodelaceae > Hemerocallis > Hemerocallis citrina. The sequence goes on along the minus strand of CM030367.1, from coordinate 110,234,556 downwards.
AGACAAATAGAGAGCGTGACTGCTAGAAAACTCGCATTGGATGCCTGAGTAAATATTTTGGTTCAAGTAATGCAAATGTGTCAGTTCGCTCAGGAGATAGACGGTCTCGAGCTAACAAAACTCCGATACCCCATAATGGAACATTCCCTAGTTGGGTTTAAAGGGAGACTTCAAGGAATTATTGGTGAGTTGAGGAGAGATGCTTGTTCTTCCTTTTCAAATACTGTCCTAGCTAGCTCCAAGTCCTTGACAACGATGAATCCCAGTGCATTTGGAACAAATCAGGCTGACCTGGGTAGTAAACTAGTCCAAGGCATTATTGATGGAAAATTTAAACTAGTACAATAAGTCCTCCAGAAATGATAGCATGCCACAATAAATACCACTTCAAAATGCTACTCTCATTCTGTTGGTCCATGCGTTAAAGAAAGCAGGCCCACAATATTCTAGGGTTCGCATTCGGGTCGACCAGGCCGGGTCGGGTCAGACCCGCGCGGGTTGAAGCGTAACTTGGGCAGGTTTGGGTCGGGTCGGGGTGTCAACCGGGCCGGGCCGGGTTCGAAATTGGAAATGTCGACCCGGTCGACCCGCGAACCCGTAGGGTTGAACCGTTTCGGGTCGGGCCGGATCGCAGGGTGGCCTTTTTTATTTATTTTTATTTTTTATTACAACTTCACTTTAAAAAAATAATTTAAAACAAGTATAACTGTATAAGTGAAAAAATGCATATATTATTAATTATTCATTTCAACTACTATGAATTTTTTGCAAGTTTTTTACATACAATTTACAAATACAAGCCCCCCGCCCCCCCCCCCCCCCCCCCCCTCTTTTAACCTAACAAAAAAAAAAAATTGTACAACAAAGATAGGAGATTAAGAATTAAACAAACTTATATATACCTGTTCATTTCAACTTCTATCAAAATTTTACAATTTTTTTTATACATAAATACTATTAAATAAATATACAAATAACTCCAATTACATGTTTGAGAGGACAACCTACAGTTCGAGATAGCCTAGAATTAGGTTGAAGAAAGAGCATTGGACTACTGTCGTGCACTTCTACTTAACCGAAACCTAGGATCTCATCGCCCTAAATTTCCTAATCTTGTTGTTGGACTTCAGATGAGTTGCTTCCACTTGTTCATGTAGATACCGCTTTTCCTTGAGTTCTGTCTTCAGCCTTCATTCAATCTTCAATGCACACAAGCATTTCTAACGAATCCGGCTTTAAGCGATTCTTGTAATTTGTTAGAACCTGACACTTGAAGAAAAAGCACTTTCGGAAGCAACTGTGGAGACAGGAGGAGTTAGTATATCTCTAGCCATATATGAAAAAATATGAAAAAGTTTTTCATGTTCTTTCCACAATTGTAGCATTTCAATCTTAGTACTAGAACTCTCACTATCTTGTTGATTATACCAATTTAATTCATTTTTAATTCATTAGGTGCATTAGTTCAAGGTTTTTTGATTGAATATGAGCAAGTAAATTAAAAGTGGTATCTTCTAATGTACTATTACCCTTACCTCTAGAAGTAGAAGAAGAAGATGTAACTATACTAGCTAGTTGTACTACTAAATGCAAAAGTTCTATTATAATAATCATACAAGTTATTCAACCACCTGAGATCAATGAACTAAAACTGAGTTTCGATGGGTCTGTTGGTGCCACCACCACATCACACTACCCTCAGTCACCCTGTTGCAGACCCCATGTTTATTAGTCTCTCCCCGACTTGTTTAGAGACTTTACGCACAAGTACGCAAGTAGAGCAAAGTTCATTTATGAGTACTGATATGGCTAAAAATGGGGTTAAATCGGAACCGTTCAGAGTGTGCACGAATCTTGAGGTCTCAGGGACGAGATGGTAATTTCACCTACAGAAGGGTCCAAATTGGGCACCGGGTCTCTTCTCTTGGACCCGCTAGCCCATAAACGGATCTGATAGGCAGAAAACGGGCCACAACCCATTAGGGATCAGATCAATAGGATAGTAGCAGATCTTGGCCTATTCTTATCTTGAGGGAATGGTTGTAACCAACCCCAGCCAGCCACACCGGGAAGTAGGGATTCACCCTTAATCTGAAAAAGATCTCCATGGCGACTATAAAAACCCCCTACCTCCTACAGTTAAAGGTGATCACTCTTTGTACACTAAAGCTCTTTCTCTTCACTTTTCTGTGTATTGACTTGAGCGTCAGAGGGTTTGTCGCCGGAATCCATCCCGGTGTCTCCAACATTTGTGCAGGTTCAAGGGAGCACCAAGGAGTTAATTAGTCAAAAAGGAAGAAGAAGGGTTCCGCCTATTCGAGTTCCTCACGAACCTACAAATCTCATTTATTGCCCCCACACCAGAATCCAGTGGCACCAATCCCCTTTCTGCAGCTAGCACCGCGGCGTAAGGGAAAGCTTGATTTGATCCATTTGTGTGGATATCATAGAGGCACCGTAATATTGTAGTGCTGTGATCGGTATACTGTGGAGACAACAGATCCATCTTCAAGGTATAATTTCTAAACATGATTTATAGTTTTCACATAAATCTATGGCTAGGCTTCGCTTTTTTTTTGTATTTTTTTGCTTTGTATTTAATATGAGATTACCCTCGAAACCTAATAATGGTATCAGAGCAACTTGCAAAACCATAATTCGGTTATGTATGATATGTGATTATTCATGATATGTTTGCACTTTTGGTAGAAAGATTCATATGTGATAAAATTTCTGCATCAGTTGCAATATAAGGATTCGTTTATGTGTTGGTTTTTAACACCGATGCCACACTAGGGTAGCAGTCGGTTTGGAACCATTCAAAATCCTGAAAAGATGTGATTTGCAATGACGTTAGGGTTTCTTAAAGCATGAATAGCTCATGCACCTACATCGTTTACAGTGGCGTTAGGGTTTCTTAAAACATGAAGGGTTCATGCTCTGGCGGTGGTAAGGGATGATAAAGCATGAATAGTTCATAACCCCCGTGCCTGCTCTGCGTAGGGCAATAATGATTCCCCAAAAACCACTCCTTTTTAAATTAACTAAATAAAATAATAACAACATATTCTTTGATTATTATATTCCGTGATGCATGGTGCATGGCTATGGCCTTAGTTCTGTGATGCATGGTCAATGTTCTGTTATGTACTATTTATATTTTGGTATTTTGAATACAGCCTGCGTGTCGTGCATTTCTCTTTACATTCTCAATGTAATCATTTCTTTCTGAACTCCAATTGTACATTCTTTCCTTATATGTAAATGTAATCTCACTAAGGAGGCTAGAAATTGACAATCATATAAGGACAAGATTAGGAAGCTGCTTGAAGAAGATGGTATAATCCCTTTGTTCAGTTTTTTATACTCTTATTGGCTTGAAGGAATCAGTGTGTTAGGGCCATAACCATGTCACATAATTTTTTTGCTTTTAATTTTGTATGAGATGCATTGTTGTATGCTAATGGATGATGAATGATGAGATCAATTAATAAAATAACAAAATCCCTCAAAGTAAATATTAAGTTGAAATAAGTTGTCTTCCTATGCGTGACCCTTGTCTAGGCTAGGATCAATTAAGTGTAAGTCTGTCAAAGCAGGGTGTCATTATCTTGTTGATTCTTGATTTTGATGATCACAACACACTGCACATGTATCTATGCTATACTTACAGGTGCTATACACAAAGGACTCACTACTACAGCTGAACAAATGAACAAGCACAAAAGGCTCCAGATAAAGATAATGGTTAAAGCTTCATTCAAGACTCAAGACTCAAGACAAGACTCAAGACTCAAGACTCAAGCCAAAGTCTCAAGCTCAAAAGTGTCAATAATTGTCATGTCTTGTAAACAATGTAATCTTATTTTTTGTTGAGTCTTAGTTTGATGTAAAGCCTTGTCACACACACATACACTCACTATTTTTACAATGTGTGTTTTTAAAACATCAAAAATAAGGTCAAAACAGTTTGAAATAATTTAACTGTTGAGTACCAGTCGACCGATACTTCTATCAGTCGACTGGCAGTACAAAACTGTTTAAATTTATTCAAACTTTGACCAGTCAACTCATTATGGCAACCCAGTCGACTGTTCGAGTGCTTTTGACCGTTTTCTGTTTTCAAAATTAATTTTTCAAATTCAAAAGCTCTCAGATCCATTGGTTGACAGTTGAGATAACTGTCTCCCAACGTCCAGGAGTTCTAACTCTATAAATAGAGTTCAGAACTCACTGAAAAAGATGTAACAACATTTTTAAACAATCCCGAGAACTCTTGAGAATTTCTAAGTGTTTAAGAGAAAGAGCTTTCAAGTTCTAAATCTCTGGTTCTCTACACTCAGTCCAGTATAACATCGGATTTTGTTCTGGACTAGGCATAGAAGTCGACCTCCTTTTAGCCACGTTCTACAACACATAACACCAACAAGGCTATAGGTTGACTGTAAATTTTTATTGTTTCTTTTTTTGCTCTCGGTTGGAGAGTTAGACACTAGGTTGTAGAGTCGGTCGTTTCACTCTTGGTGGTAGAGTGGGTCTGCTTTTTCTAGTTGAGAGAAAGGACTACGGGTTAGACAAGGTTGTTGTCTTAACGCCGTAGGGTATTCTTGTAAACTTATTTTTCAAGAATAGTGGAAATCTCAAGTAGGTTGCTTGGGGACTGGATGTAGGTCGGAAGGACCGAACCAGGATATATCGTGTGTACTCTGTGATTGTTTCTCTTGAACTTGCATTTACTTGTTTCTGTTTAAGTTCTGTGAAACTTGTCTGGACAGTCGACTCAGCACATTATCAGTCGACTGGTCAGTCTCGTATAAGTTGAATATTAACTGTGTCTTTGGTCGCCTGTCTCAACTTTAAGTCGACTGCACAGAGTTGTTTGTATTTGCTTTTATTTGGTCATCTCAGTCGACTGGTTCACTCCTAAGTCGACTGCACCGAAGAAAAATTATTTATTCTGCAGTTTATTTTAATTAACACTATTCACCACCCCCCCCTCTATTGTTTGTTGCCTCGCCTACAGGATCCAACATATCTATCCTAGTGAGACGCGATGAGATAAAAGTAATATTCAATTGCTAACCATTGGGTCTGACTTAACTAGACCATTTCAATAGGATTGAAGGTTTAGAGGCATAGAGTTGGGCTTTAGTCTATAAGATAGATTAGAGTAAGTGTTACTCACCCAAATATCGAAGAGTTGTATATGATGTAATTGAGAAATGTTCCCTACCTAAATAACTAAATTTTGGGTGATCAGCCAAAGCTGACTCAAAACTAGGTGAAATATGGATCTTTGCCTACTAGAAAATCTTACGATGAGATTTTTCGTGTCGATGATGAGGGTCGTTGATTTGAATAAATAGCAGGAGGCACATTTAATAAAAATACATTTTTAAATATTTCAATGTCATGATACAAACTCTGCATACTTTTTTTGATGGTTAAATATTTATTTCTTTGTATATTTCTATGAAATGATATTTACTTTGCATATTTCTGTTGATAGATTACCATGGCATCCAACACATCAAATAACCTGTTATTATGATTTGTCCTTTAGAAAGACAAACTGTATGGAACAAATTTTCTAGATTGGTACAGGAATCTGAGGATAGTCTTCAGGTATGAGAAAAAGTTGTATATTCTGTTGCAGCCTTTTCCTGACCCACCTATTACAAGTGCCCCTCGCACCGAAAAGGATGCTCATAAGAAGCATCAAGATGATGCCTTGGATGCTGTTTGTCTCATGCTAGCCACCATGAACACTGAGCTTCAGAAGCAACATGAGAATATGGATGCCTACAATATGGTCGTACACCTCAAAAGGCTCTTTCAAGAGCAGACTAGGCATGAGATGTTTGAAGTCGCAAAGGCATTATTTCAGTGCAAACTGACAGAAGGAAGCCCTGTTGGAACTCATGTACTTAAGATGATTGGGTACATAGGGAACCTTGAAAGGCTTGGTTTCCCTTGGAGTTGGCCACTAACTTGGTTCTGCAGTTGTTGCCGACAAGTTATAGTCAATTCCCCATGAACTACAACATAAATGAAATTAACAAACCTCTGCCAGAACTGCTATGCATGCTGAGAACTGTTGAACATAATATTAGTAAGGAAAAGACTATTATGGTGATCCAACAGGCCAAAGGTAAAGGCAAAGGTAAAAAGAAGATTAAGAAACTCAAAGGCAAGGGGTAGGGCAAGAGAAATTTCAAGCCCAACACTTCAGCCTTGAAAGCTAAGGGTGAGGTGGCCAAGGAGGGCATATGCTTCCATTGTGGTGAGACCGAACACTAGAAGAGTAACTGCCATATATACCTAGAAGAGCTTAAGAAGAAGAAAGGAACTGAGACTTCCACTACAAGTATTTCTGTTATAAAAGTCAATTTATCTGCTTCTGCATCTTAGGTATTAGATACTAGATGTGGATCTCACATTTGTGTAAATGTGTAGGATCTCAAAAGGAGTAGACCATTGGCTAAGGGCGAAGTTGATGTACGAGTTGAAAATAGAACAAAAGTTGCTGCTTTAGCTGTAGGAACTTGTCATTTATCATTGCCCACTGGACTTATCATTGAGTTAGATAACTGTTATTTTGTGCCTGCTATTAGTAGGAATATTATTTCTATTTCCTGTTTGGACAAGAAGGATTTTTCATTTACAATAAAGGATAAGAGTTGTTTTTGTAATATCCCGTAAAATTGAAAATGACAATTTTGCCCCTCGTGTGTTACGCACGTTATTTCGTAACTTTTTTTCACTACGTATTTTGGATTCCGACTATTTATATATTTTCCGTATTGATTTTATCCTATTTTGGTCAAATAAAATATTAAATTTCGATCCCTGGATTTTACGTGTTTTTGATGCACGTATCGATTCTGTGTTTCCACCGCTACGTGTAATATTTTTTATGTATTTAAATTATTTATTTTATGTATTCAAATCCATTTTTATAAAACGAAAATTTATTTTTCTCGCATTTGGATCTAAATATTGTTGTACGTGTAATGCACGTGTTTTCCATATACGTGACGATTACGTCGTAGAATATATATAATTAGTAAATATATTTTTCTGATGTTGTATTTTTATTATCTTTAACATTTTTCTGTAGATAACGTCACATTTCGTATTTTTGATATTTTACGAGCGACGCAGGTTTGTTTTGGTGTGCGCACTTGAGCGTATCCGTTTTCAAAATAAATTTCGAAATGTGTGTATCTATTTTATTTGTGCATGAAACATTATAAATTTTAATTGAAGTAATTTTTACGTATATATACAATTTATGTTTTTAAAAATAAATTAATTTGAGGGAGTGTGTACGCACGTGGACGTGATTTTGGATTTGAAATGGAGGGAAACCGAACTGTTTTTAGAGAGGAGGGAAAAAGGAAAATTTTAAATTGTGTGAGTGGAGATAGTGGAGTGAGTGATGTTCATGGGAGGTGATTTTAATAACTACCCTACTACTCCCCTTATAAAAATACCCCCCTACACCCTTCTTCATCATTCCTTCTTTCCTTCCCCTATTGCAATTCCGTAAGCTACTTCATCCAGCATGTCCAGCTCTTTTGCTTTCTCCACCAAACAATGAGTGTATACATATATATAAATGTACATATACTCATACCCTTTACTCCCCTCACAATACTGTCCTTCTTCTTTCCCTCTGTTCACTTCCGAACCCCTAAATGAATCAAGCAACCCACCAAACTAGCACATCCCACTGTTGTTTCTCCATTTGTGTTGGCCTCTCCAGTCAATTCCTACTTGTTTTCTCACTCAATCTCATCATACTTTTATATGTATATATATATACCTATTGGGATATACATATGCACACATATGAAATTGAGATGAGCACTTTTTCCTTGCTCTGTCTACATCCGAAAACCCCCATCAAATCCCACAATTGTACTCCACCTATCTACATGTATATATATATATATAATTTTATATACATGTACTTGTATGTGTAAGAGGAGATGAGTGTAGATGCTTTCACTGTTTTGCCTATGCCGACATGATGAAGAAGGAGGTGTGCCTGCTGTTACTTGGCCTATTGGACTTGGGGAGTTTTCTTGCACGCGGAATTCAAGGAGGCGAAGCGGAGTTTTTAGGAGCTCTCATTTTAGGAGTGCAATCACTAGGAATTAAGTTTCCTTGGATGGGTGATACTAAAATCCTTTCTAAATTAGGAGTATATTGGCATGCTAGATAATATACAATTGATTTGTTGAATTTGAATTGGTATGATGAGATTACATGCTAATTAATGTAGAGTTTAATAGCTAAATCTTAATTGGTGTGGTAGATCTGAAATTGCTTAATTTATTTCTTTAGATGGATGTTAGTATGTTTGTATGCTAAAATATTTGCAATTTAAATGAATCGTGATTGTATGATGCATGATTTTAATAATAGTTGAAATAATGCAAATATATGAAAAAAAAGGATTTTTTTGCTAGTGTGATAAAGAAAGGCGGATTTTGTCTTATTAGTTTATTTTATGAGTATAAGAAATTTTATAAAAAAGTTTTGGTGAAATACGACATTTTATTTGGAAAATTGATTATATGTGTTTTTATGCATTTTTGAAGAAAGATTTTATTATATTGCAAAAATAAGAAACTTATGAATTTGAGAACATGTATGTATTGTTTTTTCAAAGAAACACATTCTGGAAAAATTATTTATATTTTTGTAGAAGTACAGATCAATTGAAAGATCGAGTTTTTAATAAAACACCCTTTTGTGGAAGTGTGTTGTCAAATTGTGAAGAAATCATCATTGCTTTTCAATGTCGAACATATATTCATGATCTACTTTAACTGCAACCTGGTGCAATCGACAGTCGACCGAACTAGAGTCGACAGTCGACTGTCAGGTATTAAATTTCGAATTTTGTCAGCAGGACAGTCGACTGTCTAATTTTTCACGGTCGACTGTTAATGCCTTGGCTATTGGTCATTGAGTTTTGAAGTTTCGCAGGACAGTCGACTGACCCTTTGTCAACAGTCGATTGAACAGTCGACTGAACTGACTGTGTCCTTGAGTTTCAGAGTTTTGCAGGATGGTCGACTGGACATTTTTCCATAGTCGACTAAACTGGCTTTTGGTTCTTGAGTTTTGAGATCTCGCAGAACAACCGACTGGCCGCCTTCTAACAGTCGTCTGCCACTGTCTTGGCTGATGGATTTTCTTGAGTTCGGATTTGATTTTTGACATGTGAAAGTTTAGTAAGATTAAATATGTGATTTTATGATTATTAATACGTGATTGATATTATTGATATTGCATACAACGTTCTAAGTGATTAAATTGGTTAAGATGTTGAATTGAATTGTTCTCATGTTATGAGATTATAAAAAAAATATTTTTGAGAAAGAGATATAAATGAAGAAAATGAAAGATTGATTTGAGATTGATTATGACGTATTGTTGATCTCTAGAAAGGGATAGTTGTTGGAATCTAGAGGCTAGGCGAGACCCTAGTGACCGGCAGTTTTATTTATGATTCTGAAAGCTAACCAGTATGGGTTGAGCGTCTCTTGAGAAGTAGCCAGGTAGGCTGACTGTCTCTGTTGTTTTGATTTAAGTCCGGTAGGGTAAGCTAGCTCTAGGTTGTGATGATTTTCTTTTAAAACAAACAAAATTTGTAAGGATTAGATACATAGTGAAGATGTGACGAAAGTAAGAGAAAAACACGAGTACGAGGGCCATCAGATTGGCGGTGTGAGAGTGATTCACATATTGCCTGCTTGATGCGTCATGACATAGCGTGAGCACTACTCCGGAATTATCATCCCGGTGGCGACGCTTGTGGGGTGTTTGGTGACTACGGGTGGTGCCATCGTTCCATGACGGAGGCTGAATTGTCTATAGATTACCAGCATGATGCGTCATGTCAGTGCATGGGATTCCTCTCCAGATTGTCTAGACATGGGCTCGTAATTTATAGAACATCTTGTATACTTACCGTAGTTACCGTAGTAGTTTAATTCATGGCGAGGGACTGAACCCTGCAAGATGAAGTACGATTAAGGGCTTGCTCTCGGACCTATATAGTATGGGATGCATAGAATCCGAACAAGTGCGTATTAGTGTCATATTTATAACTCCATTAAGAATTAAGTGCACAACATCCACGACATCAATAGGATAGTCCCTTTGTAGCTTTGTTTGTGATCAAGTTTGTGCTTTGTTAAAGTATTTAAGAATCGGTATACTATTCGGCATAGCGAGGATGGCCGTGTATAATATTTCGTCGGTTGTAAGCAACTGACATGCCCACAGTTTTACATGCAGGACTTGGAGTTTACAACAAGATATAAAGATGATTTTGAGGCTGTTGATTACTTAAATGTTAAAGTTGTTATAGTTGTACATTTGTTATTGTTGTATTTTATTTATTCGGCTGCTTGTTGATGTAAAAGACTCTGATGTAATTATTGTTGAAATAAAGGTTTTAAATTCCTTGTAAAATTGTACGAAATGAAGTGAAAAGATCCTGTGGAACTTCGAATTCGGTCTAATTTGGAATTCGGAGTGTTACAATTTTATTTATTTAAATGATATTTGTTATGCTAGAGCACAATTGAGTAATGAACTTTGTATTCTCGACCTCGAAATGCCCGTTTATAATATAAATACTAAGAGGTTCAAATCAAATAATACGAACCCAACTTACCTCTGGCATTGTCGTTTGGGCCACAAAAATGAGAACCACATATCCAAATTCCATAAAGATGGATTCTTGGACTCATCTGATTTTGAATCATATGAGGTATGTGAACCTTGTTTGTTGGGCAAAAAGACAAAAGCTCCATTCACTGGAAAAGGCGAAAGGGCTGGTGATCTTTTAGGTATCATACACAGTGATGTATGTGAAGGGTTTCGAGCACATAAACGCAGCGCAATAAGCGTGAAAAATAAATAAAAATCGAAACCCTCCGCAGGATCCATGCGAAAACAAAAGATTTAATTCGGAGATTAAGAATAAATACCTTAAGAAGCTTTAACAATTTAATAAGGGAGAATTAAAGAGGTCCAAGCTTCTTGAATCACCACGCATCCCGCTCTCGCAATCTACGCTCTACCTGTATCCACACGAACGCTTGATCTTTGAAGGAGCGATGTACTAGCATCCGAAAACCAACTTCTCTCTATCTCCATCTTCATCTCTCAAATGGCTAGGGTTTTTCTCTTGAACGTCTAACCCTAATTTTGAGAGTTTAAGATGTTTATATAGAGAGAAAAATCTGTTTTCTAAAGCCCAATCCCATTGGGCTTTTACTAAAATTAGAATTCTTAATTAAATAATTAATTAAGTCAAACTTAATTAATATTCTAATATAATTCTAATTCTAATATTTAGTAAATTTGAAATTCTATTTAATTAATTAATTAAGTCTCACTTAATTAATATTATAAATAAAATCGAATTACTATTTAATTTAAATTCATAATTTAAATTAAATCTCCTTCAAGCGTTCTTGTGTGTGACCCTGTAGGTTATTATTACGTTGGCAATAATTTTATTATTCAAAAAAATTATAAACAATGAGCGGCATCTAGTAATACATCATTGCTACCCAAGTAATAATAATAAATCGGTGATTCGATTAAACCTTTTGTGACTAATGTTCCATGTAATATAATCCTTTTAACCTTGATATTATAGATTAAACTTGAGGCATGGTTTGTGTCATCCTCTTCATAATTTAATCTTTATTTTTTTGATCGATGAGTAGACTATTCAAACAAATCAATATTTGAGCATGGCCATGCATTTCATAGTCTCACTCAAACAAGAGGCCAATAATATCACTCCTATAAATAGGAGGGTTAAATCCCATCTAGATCATTCATATCTCTCACATGATTCATAATATACCCAACAACCATCTTTATCATTACCCGGTTAAAGATAACTTTTGATGAAATCAAAGTATATTAATTCTCATGTAGAACTATAATGATTTCAGGTCTAAGGATCATTACACCATTATCACTGTGAGATTTCTTATGACACTATTTATAATCTTCCATGTAGAATCTCACGGTGGGTCAGTCCAGTACACTGTACTCTTACATGTACCTATGCATTGACTTTAGCATCTCTATACTAATGACCAATGAGATATGGTCATCAGTCAATCAACATACTAGTCTCGATGTATTATTATTGTCCTTATAATAATAATACTCGACTAGGGACATTTAAGAATATGATACTCTTAACATATATAATCTCATGTTCAAATCTCATATTTGAATCTATATAATTTGTATCATATTCTAAAGACATTTATTATGCTAACATTTATAACGCAGTAAATAAAGACATAATAAACTTATATTTTAATAATCACTAAAACATAATGACATAATAGCATTTCTAAAACTCTAATGTATTGTCTCTAGGGCACCTACACTAACAATCTCCCACTTGCACTAGAGCCAATCATCATGTATCCAATACCCATTGGACTAGTGTGACATTAAAGCTTTTACTGCGATAAAGGCTTTTGTCCGTGGGTCTGCAAAATTATCATTTATATGCACTTTACATATATTCATTGTAGAATCATGTACTATCTCTTGTTGTGAACCATTCCAACTTATAGCATCTCTATTTGGACAAAAACACAAAACCAAACTTAGACATTACATTGTCCTTGTCTATCTAAAACTAGTACCAGTGTAACATTTTACTACTAGTTTCTCATTTTCTCCATACACCAAGAATGTTCTTCAGTCTTGTACTTAAGAATATTCTTGACCGCTGTACAGTGACCTTCACATGGATTAGACTGGTATTTGTTCGTCATGCTAAAAGCATACGACACATCAGGACAAGTACATTTCATTGTACACATGATAGATCCAAATCTTACTCATGTGATCCGTATCATCTAATGATTGAAAATAATTTTTCACTTGAGATCGATATCTCATGAGACATGGGGACGAATCCCCTTTAGTATCTTGCATCCTAAAATGATGCAGAACTTTATCAATGTATGTACTCTGACTTAGATCGATCAATCTTCCTGATCTATCTCAATAGATTCTGATCCCTAATATGTGGGTCGCATCATCTAAGTCCTATATAGAGAAACTATTTCTCAACCAAGTCTTAACAGTCTGTAGAGAAGAAATGTCATTCCTATATCATCAACATAAAATACTAGGAATGCCATATGGCTCCCACTAACCTTCTTGTAAACACACGGTTCATCTTCATTTTGAATAAAGCCAAACTCTTTGACTGTCTCATCAAAGTGAACATTCCATCTTCTTGAGGCCCGCTTAAGTCCATAAATGGATCAGTGCAGCTCACATATCTTTCTAGCATCCTTTGGATTGACAAAACCTTCAGGCTGTGTCACGTACACATTCTTATCAAGGCTTCCATTAAGGAAGGCTATCTTGACATCCATCTGCCAGATTTCATAGTCATAATAAGCTGCTATTGCAAGCAAAATCTAATGGATTTGACCATTGGCACTGGTGGAAAAAGTTTCATCATAGTCAATACCATGAATTTGTTTGAAACCTTTATTTTAACCAGACTAGCTTTATAGGTCTGTACATTACCTTCCATGTCGGTTTTTCTTCTAAAAAAAACCCATTTGTACCTTTTAGGTTTTACCCCTTAAGGTGGATCAACCAAAGTCCATAGTTGGTTATCATACATGGAATCCATTTCAGATTTCATGGCTTCAAGCCATCTCTTAGAGTCTGGACTGTTCATAGCATCCTTGTAGGTGAGGGGCTCATCTTAATCTATGAGCATCAAATCACCATTACGAGTTAAGAGAAATCCATAATATCTCTCAAACTCATGGTGAATCCTACTAGATCTACGGACAACCTGTGTTTCTTGAGCAATATTACCATCATCATTAATTTGAATATCCTGCTCATGTTCCACTTCTGGTTCAACATTATCTTATGGTTCTAGAGTTTCATCGAGATCTATTTTCCTCCCACTATTTCTTTTGGAGACCAGTTCTCGTTCTAGAAACACAGCAGTTCGAGAAACAACCACTTTGTTCTCTGTAGGATTATAGAAGTAATGTCCCTTAGTTTCCTTTGGGTACCCCACAAAATAACACTTATCTGATTATGGTCCAAGCTTATCAGAGATCAGACGTTTCACAAATGCTTCACATCTCCATACTTTCATAAAAGACATGCTTTGACGTTTCTCAGTCCATTTCTCATATGGTGTCTTTTGAACCAATTTAGTATGAACACGGTTAAGTGTATATGCAGCCGTTTCCAAGGTATAACCTCATAAATTTATTGGAAGATTAGCATGACTCGTCATCAATCGTACCATGTCCAACAAGGTGCGATTTCTCCTCTTGACACACCATGTCATTGTGGTGTTCCAAGTGGAGTTAGTTGTGATACAATACCACACTCTTTAAAATCCAAGGCTTAATTACTAATCTCTTTGATCAAATCTTAGAGCTTTTATATTTTCGCCTAGTTGCTTTTCTACTTCATTCTTTATTCTTTGAACTTTTCAAAAGATTCAGATTTGTTCTTCAAAAGTTACACAAATCCATACCTACTGAAATCATCAGTGAATTTAATGAAGTAGTAATAGCCACCTCTTGCCATCGAACGCATGAGACCACATACATCATTATGTATTATTCTAATCGTTCAGTAGCCCTTTTACGTATACAATAAAAGGGGCATCATTCATCGTTCCAAGTAAACAAGGTTAGCAACATCGTATGATTCAAAATCAAACTTATCCTTAGTTCATCTTAATGAAATTTGGATATGCGCTTCTTATTTAAATGGCATATGCAATAAAGCCAGAGATATATTTAATTTGAGTCATTTTAGAACGTCTAAATTATTAACTAATTGTGCAACATTATAAGTTTTATCATCGAAATAGAATGAACAACTATTGTTATTTAATTAAAATGAAAAAACCTTTCTTGTCCAAACAAGAAATCATATAATGTCTCTACTTATTGTAGGCACGTAAGAACAATTATCAAGTTCTGAAATTTGCCTTGTGGGCAAATTAAGTAACGAGTTCATCTAACCAGAGCAACAACCTTTGCTCCAAATTAAACTCGATACTTGAAGCTTGACCCTTATCGGTCTTCTTCATTTTTCATATCTTCCAATAAAATATGACAGTTCAACTTCCAGTGTCTCGGTTTTCCACAGAAGCGACAATTGCCTCTTTAGCAACACCTAAGTGGGTGTTCTAGTCTATCTCATTCATCTTACTGTTCATAACATAATGAGAATAGTTATTGTTCAAAGATTTCAATATAACTCATCATCTTTCAAACATGTGGTCCAACCGAATCTCACTCTCCCTTCTTATAATTATAGAGTGCTTAGTTATTGTCAAATCTTTCTTGATAAACAATCCCTCAAAACATCTTTTGAAGGTACTCTATCATCTCATATGCATCCATATGCTCATGTTGCTTCTAAAGCTTAGCACTTACAAGCATGAGACATGAAACATCAGTCGCATCATTAATTTGCTTCAAATAAGCATATTATTCAGCATATGTTACATTCTCATCTAAAGGAATAGGGGAGGGATATGAATGACATAGAGCTTTTGCATTACATGAGGACGATCCTCAAGTTCCTATGTCAGACAAGTTAGTTCTTGTCATATTGTCCTTCTCAAGGACTGATCGCATAGAGAAATTGTTTGTGTTATTTATCATTTGATATCTACAATATTAAATTGCATAAAATGAACTAGATTGCATCTATTAATTATTATGTTCAAGTGATTATGGTACATTCATCTAATATACCTCCCACTATTTTGATCAAATTAATAGCCCTTACTATTAATTCGGAAAGCATTTATTATATATCTTTCTAGTGAGCCAAGATCCATATTTCATCATGTCTTGAGTCAGCGTTGGCCGAAACTCCCAAAACACAACTATTTAGGTAGACAACATTTGTCAATTATATCACGTATATAACTCTTGGATAGTTTGGTGAACAACCATTGCTCTAATTTATCTAATAAAATTTTCGCCAAACTCTATGCTTCTAAGTTCGCAATCCTATTGCGACGACTTAGTTAAGTTAGACCCAATGATTAATATGACGAGTATCACATTTACTCTTTCGCACCTAACCACGATTAAAAAGAGTGCTCTACTTTGGCAAACACACCCCTTATGATCTAGGCCTTGATGAGTGTTAATTCATTGGAAAGCATCTAGTTAACTTAATATTTTGATAAGGGGTTTACTTATAAACGATCATGATCCCATCATAAAGAGATTCTCAATTTTTCCTTGAACTAAATATTTCAAATCAAAATTCGTTGAATGAATGATTTCCAGATCAGAGGTTAACGCACAGACGGCATTATGGACACCCCCTTTCTAACAGATTCGTAATCGGTTGTTGACAAAATCATTCAATCGTGAACAATGAAAATCCACATTTAATTACCGTGTTTCATAAACACAAGAATCTCATGATCGTTTGTTTAAAATTCATCTTAAATCGTTACAGATTTTATCTTGTTAAGCATGCATGGCATGGGTGTCGTATCTAATACATACATCTTAATCTAATTAAGCATGCATCATTATCTCTACACATACATTGTATCACATACATTCATACATATGTAAAGTGCATAAAGTAAACGTGTTTGGTTATGGCCCATCCTATATGATCTTTCCAAGCTAATGGAAAAATCAAGGTCAATCTATGGGTGGTTTAAAATACTACACTATTACATGTCTTTATCTTCTTCATCTTCATCTTGTATCTCCTTCTTTGGAATGCTCATTGGTTTGCCTCCTTGCTTCCATGTCTTCATTGATCATTACATTGAATAATGAAAAAAAATATTCTTATGAACTTACAAGAGGAACTCGAGTTACATTCGAGAATATAAATTACAAGAAATTGAAGACGACATGCAAGTCGTATTTAGAAACCAAACCATAAATCAAAACCACTAACCTATGGGTCTTAAGGCCATAACCATACACCATGCTCATATAACAATTAAGAATATCTCATATTTCATTATGTCATCATACCACATCATATTTGTCATGATCCAATCACAAAAATTAAATGGGGTAAAATCAGAAAATTGCAATCAAAATTCTGAAAACAGTAAATCGCAGTTTTCAGGTTCTAAACGGCGTCAAACGCCTTATATCCGCGTCGGTGACAAAGTCAGTATTGCTCAGTGACCCGATTCCAGTCAGAAAACATATTTTATTTGCGAAAATCGGACACTGGACATAGATTTCACCAAATATGCTCATCTTTGCAGAAACCGTATCGTATACAATCTACGCAATAAGAACAAATATATAATATTCAAATAATATCATATATTATCTAATCATGTTATACCATATCATATTTCATCATGATCCAATCATAAAAATCATATAAGGCATAATTCAGAAAATTGAAATTAAATCTGAAAACATAAAATTGCATATTTCAGGCCCTAAACGGCATCAAACGCCTTACAGATGAGTCGGTGATAGCATAAGCTATCAGTTTTGTTCAGACGCTCGTTTCCCTTTCCGAAAAGGTACTCATTTGCAAAAATCGGACACTAGAAATAGATTTCAGCAAATCTGCAGCAGCCATTTCAGAATCCATATCGAATACGATTCTCGTAATTAGAACAAACATAAATCATATACATATCAGTATACATACAGATTATAAGATCATCATATGATCATCCCAATCATCATTAACTTACAGTTTATGCATATATATCAAAACTTAGCGCATCATACACTGACAATCACAAAGCATGCTCATATATATATCAAAACTGTAACAAATAAACGAATTAAAACGTTTTCGCAAGTAGCTCTGATACCATTGAAGGGTTTCGAGCACATAAACGCAGCGGAATAAGCGTGAAAAATAAATAAAAATCGAAACCCTCCGCAGGATCCATGCGAAAACAAAAGATTTAATTCGGAGATTAAGAATAAATACCTTAAGAAGCTTTAACAATTTAATAAGGGAGAATTAAAGAGGTCCAAGCTTCTTGAATCACCACGCATCCCGCTCTCGCAATCTACGCTCTACCGGTATCCACACGAACGCTTGATCTTTGAAGGAGCGATGTACTAGCATCCGAAAACCAACTTCTCTCTATCTCCATCTTCATCTCTCAAACGGCTAGGGTTTTTCTCTTGAACCTCTAACCCTAATTTTGAGAGTTTAAGATGTTTATATAGAGAGAAAAATCTGTTTTCTAAAGCCCAATCCCATTGGGCTTTTATTAAAATTAGAATTCTTAATTAAATAATTAATTAAGTCAAACTTAATTAATATTCTAATATAATTCTAATTCTAATATTTAGTAAATTTGAAATTCTATTTAATTAATTAATTAAGTCTCACTTAATTAATATTATAAATAAAATCGAATTACTATTTAATTTAAATTCATAATTTAAATTAAATCTCCTTCAAGCGTTCTTGTGTGTGACCCTGTAGGTTATTATTACGTTGGCAATAATTTTATTATTCAATAAAATTATAAACAATGAGCGGCATCTAGTAATACATCATTGCTACCCAAGTAATAATAATAAATCGGTGATTCGATTAAACCTTTCGTGACTAATGTTCCATGTAATATAATCCTTTTAACCTTGATATTATAGATTAAACTTGAGGCATGGTTTATGTCATCCTCTTCATAATTTAATCTTTATTTTTTTGATCGATGAGTAGACTATTCAAACAAATCAATATTTGAGCATGGCCATGCATTTCATAGTCTCACTCAAACAAGAGGCCAATAATATCACTCCTATAAATAGGAGGGTTAAATCCCATCTAGATCATTCATATCTCTCACATGATTCATAATATACCCAACAACCATCTTTATCATTACCCGGTTAAAGATAACTTTTGATGAAATCAAAGTATATTAATTTTCATGTAGAACTATAATGATTTCAGGTCTAAGGATCATTACACCATTATCACTGTGAGATTTCTTATGACACTATTTATAATCTTCCATGTAGAATCTCACGGTGGGTCAGTCCAGTACACTGTACTCTTACATGTACCTATGCATTGACTTTAGCATCTCTATACTAATGACCAATGAGATATGGTCATCAGTCAATCAACATACTAGTCTCGATGTATTATTATTGTCCTTATAATAATAATACTCGACTAGGGACATTTAAGAATATGATACTCTTAACATATATAATCTCATGTTCAAATCTCATATTTAAATCTATATAATTTGTATCATATTCTAAGGACATTTATTATGCTAACATTTATAACGCAGTAAATAAAGACATAATAAACTTATATTTTAATAATCACTAAAACATAATGACATAATAGCGTTTCTAAAACTCTAATGTATTGTCTCTAGGGCACCTACACTAACAGTATGTGGACCTTTCAACACCTTAGCTAGTGGAGGTTTTTAGTACTTCATTACATTTACTGATAATTTAAATAGATATGGATTTGTGTATCTGATGAAACACAAATTAGAGTCATTTGAAAAGTGTAAAGAATTCAAGAATGAGGTACAAAACTAACTTGGTAAAAGTATTAAAGCCCTTCGATCAGATCGAGGTGGTGAGTACTTAAGCCAAGATTTTGATGAACATCTAAAAGAGTGCGGGATAATATCTCAACTCACTCCCCCTGAAATACCGCAATGGAATGGTGTCTCTGAGAGGAGGAACCAGACCTTGTTATACATGGTCCGATCAATGATGAGTCATGCAGATCTTCCAAGCTCCTTTTGGTGACATGCTCTATTAATAGCTGCTTTCACACTTAATCGGGTTCCATCTAAAATGGTTCAAGAGACACCATATGAGATATTGACTGGGATGCGTCCTAGTGTGTCTTTTATAAAGATTTGGAGTTGTGAAGTCTATGTAAGCTGTCAAGTCCCTACTAAACTTGGTCCCAAATTTGATGAGTGCTTCTTTGTAGGATTTCCCAAGGAAATCAATGGATACTATTTCTATAATCCGACCGAAGGCAAAGTGTTTTTCGCACAGACTTCTGTGTTCCTAGAGAGAGAATTTATCTCCAAAAGAACTGGTAGGAGAACAATAGAACTTGAAGAAATTCAAACTTCACAAAATGGCATCGAACCAATGGTGGAAATAGAGCAGACTCCACAAATTATTGTGGAACAACCACCTACTCAAGTAACACAAGGCCTATGTAAGTTTAGTAGGATACCTCATCAACCCGAGAGATATGGATTTCTCGTGACTCAACATGGTGATATATTACTCGTGGACCAGGATGAGCCTATGACTTATGAGGAAGCTGTAAAAGGCTCAGATTCTGAGAAATGGCTTGAGGCCATGAGATCTGAGATGGAATCCATGTATACCAACCAAGTATGGACCATGGTAGACCCACATGAAAGGGTAAAATCTATCGGGTGCAAATGGGTTTTCAAGAAGAAAACTGACATGGATGGTAATGTGCATACCTTTAAGGGGAGGTTGGTGGCTAAAGATTTCAAGCAAGTTCATGGTGTAGACTATGATGAGATTTTTTCCCCAGTTGTCATGCTTAAATCCATTCGGATCTTTATCATGATTATGAAATATGGCAGATGGATGTCAAAACTGCTTTCCTAAATGGAAAACTTCTCGAGAATTTTTACATGACACAGCCTGAGGGTATTGTCACTCCAAAGGATGATGAAAAAGTGTGTAAACTATAACAATCCATTTATGAATAATGCAAGCTTCTAGAAGCTAAAATTTTCGTTTCGCTAATGCAATCAAAGAGTTTGATTTCATTAGGAATGAAGATGAACCTTGTTTCTACAAGAAGGTTAGTGGGAGCACCGTTGTATTTCTTGTGTTGTTTGTAGATAACATACTATTCATCGGGAATGATATTCCTACCTTACAGTCTGTAAAGACTTAGCTAGGAAAATTATTTTCCACGAAGGACTTGGGTGAAGCTATCTATGTATTAGACATCAAGATCTATAGAGATAGATCAAGGAGGCTGCTTGTCCCGAGTCAGAGTACATACATAGACAGAGTATTGAAACGCTTCAATATGCAAGAGTCCAAGAAAGGATTCCTCCCTATGTCGCATGGTGTAAGCGTGTCTAAGGCTCAATGTCCTTCCACTTAAGATGGAAGAGACCGCATGAATAAAATTTCATATGCATCTGCAATTGGATCTATCATGTATTCCATATAATGTACTCGTCCAGTTGTCTCATATGCTTTGAGCATGATGAGCGGTACCTGTCAGATCCGGTGAGAGTCACTGGACTGCTGTCAAGAACATCCTTAAATACTTAAGATGGACTAAGGATTTGTTCTTGCTATATGGAGTCAAGGAAGAGCTTGTTGTAAAGGATTACACTGATGCTAGCTTCCAGTTCGATATGGACAACTCCAAATCGTAATCGGGTTTCGTGTTTTGCCTAAATGGTGGAGCTGTAAGCTTGAAGAATTCGAAGTAAGAGACAATAGCCGATTCTACCACAGAGGCTGAGTATATTGTTGCCTCCAATGTAGCAAAGGAGACTATTTGCATCACAAAGTTCATCACTGAACTTGGCGTGGTTCCTAGCATTGTGGACCTGGTGGACCTCTATTGTGATAACAATGGGGCCAATGCACAAGCCAAGGAGCCTAGATCTCACTAGTGTTCCAAACATATACTTAGGCACTTTCATCTCATTCGAAAGATCATTGATAGAGGAGATGTGAAGATATGCAGAGTAACAATAGATGATAACATCGCTGACCCACTGACAAAGCCTCTTGATTGCAAAAGCATGAGGGTCGCACTAGATCTATAGGCAATAGATGTATGTCTGATTGGCTATAGTGTAAGTAGGAGATTGTTAGTGTATGCCCTAGAGGCTAGCTGTGTATTGGTATTACTAGTTTACATTGTATCATGATATTTATTTCATATATGAGGCATTTCATTTATTGTGTTGTTTATTGTGATTGAACATAATAAAGTCCTTAGAATAGTAGGTTCAATACCATGGGATATCAACTGCATAACTTGATTGTGAGATCCTATTTATTGTAATTAGAACACTATTCTTAAATGTCCTTAGTCAAGTATTATTGTGAATTAGGACAACAATAATATAGAGACTAGTATGTGCGTAGACTGATGACCATATCTCACAGGTCATGGATATGAGATATCAAGTCTTCACATGGGTACATATTAGAGTAATAATGTACTGGAATGACCCACCATGAGAACGCTGCATGGATCGTTACGTGAGTGTCATAAGCGGTTCTCACAGTGACCATGGTGTATGTAGTCCTTTGACTTGAAGCCACTACGGTTCCGTACATGAGAAGTTGTATGTTTTAATATCGTCAAACGTTGCCTATAATAAGGTGGTTATAAAGTTGACTATTAGATATACTACAAATCATGCGGAGGGATGTGAGTGACTTAGATAGGATTTGTCACTCTTACATAACAGGAGTGATATCTATGGGCCCCTTGATTGAGCGAGACTGTAAAATGCATGGTCATGCTCAAATGAGTCGATATGAGATATTGAGCTCATTTATTTTAGTAAGTCTACTTGGACAGCAAGAAAACAAATATTGAACTATATAAGGGTAACACACTCTATGTCTTATGGTCAATTAAGATATCTGGACAAATGGACTAGACTACATCGTAACATTGGTAACGGATAGGTTATGTCAAATCACTGACATTCCCGTTACTTGAGTAGTAGTGATGTATTGCTAGATACCGCTCATTGTTTGTAATACTAGAATATAATTTTAGTATTACTGTCAACGTAATAGGAACTTACAGGGTCACACACTTAGAATGGATCAAAATTGAGATTGAAGTTGATAAGATGGATTTAATTGGGGATCCAAGTAAGACTTGGACTCTTGACATTGGTTGGACATTTAATTAGATTAAATGGGCTGACTAAAGTTGAAAGGCCCACACATGAATCTGACATAGGTCAGATTGTGAGCCCAACAACCTCGTTACTCTCTTAGGGTTGATTTTCTGCACCTATATATATGGTATGTATCTGTGGAAAAGTCACATATGAGAAAATCCTAGCCGTCATAGAATTGTGAGAGAGAGATCGTGAGGAACATCCCCTTCCCACAGCTAGCACCGTGGCGTGCGAAAAAGCTTGATTGGATCCGTTGTGTGGATGCCGTAGAGGCAACGCAATATTGTAGTGCTGTGATCGGCTTACTTTGAAGATAGCAAATCCATCTTCAAGGTATAACTCTTAAACACGATTTATATTTTTCGCATGGATCTATGGCTAGGTTTCAATTTTTTTTCTAATTTTTTTGTTGTGTATTCAATCTGAGATTACCCTTGAAACCTAACATGAGCATCGTCCTATAAGGCAAGCCAACAAACGACCAAAGAGGCCTTCCGAGTCCCAAGACTCGGGGAGTATGGTGGTATTCCAATCCATCCATGGGGACTAATGGGGGGATTGTCCAACTCTTCTAGAAAAGCATTCATTCATGAAGTGAACTTAGTATACAACATCCCCCCTCTTAAGAGCTCCGAGATTCTAATAACATTCTCAGACCACAGCCTCGAAGGTGTTCGAACACCTCACTGTGATGCGCTTGTAATCAGTATATGCATGGCAAATGATGAGGTGCACAACATTCTAGTGGATAAAAGTAGCTTGGTAAACATCCTCTTCCTGAATGTATTTGAGGGTCTCAAGCGCTCACTAGACCCCCTCACTAGACCCGCTCACTTTACAATTTTGTACAGACACTAGCAATAGAGGGGATTGCCACAATATCAAAAGCGCTGGAAGAAGGTCGCCGACAGAAAACAGCGAGGGCCAGGATAATCCGAGTCGAAAAGCACCCTAGAAGCAGCACCAAAGCAAGGGACGAGGCGATCTAAGGATACAAACATCCAGCTATGACTCAGGGGCATCAGGAGGGCACTCCTGGGGAGACCCGCAACACCGAGAGGGAAACAATGTTACGCGATGGGGGAACCGAAAGGGACGACGCTCCAACACGATGCCAGATACTGCGACTCCGAAGAGAAAGACCTGTTCCACAACGAGGGATGCTGCCATAGCTAGAGGAGGAAAATGGCAGCAGCTCGGGCATTGAGAGGGACACAACAGTGAAGGAGGATCAGAGCTCAAAGAGGCCGACCACTTTCCGACCGAGCCTCACTGCAGCATCTGCTCCGGGAAGGCACAGAGGGGCACCCCAAACAATCCGTCCGAGGAGAAGAATACCATGAGACCAGAAAAAGACCACAAAACACAGTGTCACGCCCCGCTTCCCAAAATACAGGAACACGAGTATGTAACGAAGGCCCAGTGAATGATTGTACTTCATCCATAAGCTGTACCAGTCTAACTCAACAATATACAAGAAAAACAACCACGCAGGCAAAGAATATAATCACATAAACAATAAATAAACTCAAAAATAATCATGAAATAAATTTATCAAATGATAATCCAATATCAGGGATAAAACAAAACTTCGGGTCATAAAGCCCAAGAATACAAAGTATGATAAAAAGAAAATACAATAAGCAAATAATGAAAGATAACTAAGCAGTCTAAAGTCCAGCTCCAATCTTCAGAGAGCATGCTCACCAATTCCTTCTTGTATTGCTCCTTCAGTACCTGTTAATGCTTGATCTAAAAGAAAGAAAAGAGATCCCTTAGAGCAAGTCGTTGGGTAGCAAGTAGAGAAAACAGAGGATAAAGGAAACTTGAATATCAAAGGAAATAGGACATGGTCAAAGACAAAGAACAAAACAAAGAGCAAGCTATAATATCAAAAGGGTTACAATAATCACGCATGTAATGCGTGATGTCAAGTCAAGTTCAGTGTGTGATATCGAGTTGAGTTCAATACAAGATCAAGTATGCAGGTTGTTAATTATTTTATTAACCTATCTAGTGCACGTACTACTGCATCCCATACTACAAGTTCCGTGCAAGCACAATGATCGTTTTAGACCGATGGGGAATTCACGGGTCGGGTACTCGGCGTAACTAGATAATGTGATAAACAAGATAACGAGATATTGAGATAGCGAGTTAGCGAGATAGCGAGATAGCAAGAAAATCTCCTACCAAGACAAACTCCTCCTTCTGTGTCAAGTGTTCGTGCGAGCGAGAAGGCCTTACCGAGTACATTTCCCGATCGTTCACTACCAAGTCTACCCATATTACCCTGGCTTGTTATTAAGTCATTTTCATCCTATGTGAACATGCAAAAGGGTATCAATGTTGTATATTACTATGTGTGACTAATTCTAAGTATTACAGACAAAGTATGAAGCAAACAAGTCAAATCAACACACATCACATGATCAGGACAGCATGACCTTGCTGTACTAAAATATAGATCACAGTCACTATAGAATAGAAAACTGACACCACCGGAAGATCTAGAAAGTAGATTTCCATACGGTTCCAATGAGTATAATTAAGGAATGTAAAAGTCAGGGGAATTAGGGTGAAAGTTCTGTTCTAATCAGATTTTATGTTCAGTCAGCATGCAGTAGGTTATGTTCCATTAATTAATTCGGGTCTGAAAATTCATTATTAAAATCTACAAAAATTCAGGGAAGTATCTATACATGTCTAGGTTCATCCTAATTTAATTCAGATTTTTTTTATATTGATAATAGGGTCAAATAAAATAAACAACAGCAGAATACGCATTAAATTATGAGTCTGAAAATTGCTAACACAGTTGCAGTAAAATGCTGATATCTAACAGATGGCAAATTGAAAATTAAATCCAGAGTAGGGAAAAATTATCTAAACATCAAGGACTATATTTTATGTTTAGTAAGTTTTCTCAAATTATGTCAATAAACAGGTCTAAAAGTCTGATTCAAAGTAAAACATACAGCAGTCCAGAAAATCAACTTAACATAAAAAGATAATAAATAATTCACATGATCACATATAGCATATAAATTGGCATTCAAAGCAATCCTAGGTGTAATGCCCTGCCCCAATACTCAGACAATTTTTAATATTTTTTTAGAAGACAAATTAGATACTATGTAGTACAACTGCCCACCACAGGCTGCCTCTCAAAAGGTGGTTAACCAATTAGGTGACTCTTGATCATAGGCAATTATATTTATACTCAAATTATTTTTGTATACTTTCCATGTGGGACTATATTTCTCAAATCCTTTCACAAATCTCCTCAAATCCCGTGTACACAGTGTACACGTTATTCAATAGCAGTCAACTGCTACATATACCAGTCGACTGTTCGCTGAAATACGGGGTATTACATACACCCCACCTTAGAAATCAGCGTCCTCGCTGAGTACGGGACACACATCTAGTGTAGGATCCGCCTTTCTAGTCGATGTAGCGTCGTCCTCGATCCCACGAAATGTGCAGATACACCCGATACATACAAATGCACTCTGCCTATCCGGAGAATCATCTCCCTACCGTGTACCCCACGAAATGTGCAGATACACCCGGTACATATAAATACACCCTGCCGTGTACTCCACGAAATTTGCAGATCATAGGTCCTCTTCTACACCCGGTGTTGAAAGTCGGCTCTGATGCCTCTCCTCCCCTTCCTCTTCTCCTAGGAGTGGAGCTCCTCTTCAAAAATCTCCAAAACCAAACAGAATAGAGGCAGAGCTTCAGAGCCCCTCACCTCTCCCATATGCCGACCCATCCTCCCGAGCCGAGGAGCAGAGCTTCATCGACCCATCCCCTTCATCAACTCACCGAGCTTCTCCTCACGCTCGAGCCGTCCGAACCTTGAGCTCCACTACACCGAGCTACTACAGGCAGAGGGTGAACTACTGAGTCACCGAGCCTAGTGGACGAGGGACTGACCCTCGTATATGGAGAAAAATTCTGCCGACCCGATCTCACCGTTAGATCATCTCCAAATTTGCACTCAAGCGTGATGGACGGATCAGATCGTGCCACGTCACCACAAAACGACAAGATAACGTTTTCTCAAAACTCGTGCCTCTTGCCTCGTGATTCGCGCCACTATCGTGATCAACCGTCCAGATTGAGCCGCGTAGCTTGGATCTGCCAATCTACCAAACTGCGGAGCGGCAAAAAATGTACCTCAAAATTCGTTCTCGGATTCGCCGAACAAAGCAAGCAGATGAAGAGGAAGAAAGAAAAAGAGGCTAACGGTCGGGGTCGGATCCGATACCCACGGTCCGACCCATGCCCTTCTTAGCTCCTTCATTCTTCTCCTTCTTCCCCAACACTTCTCTTCTCCACTGTGCGGAAGAACAAGGCAGAGGAGAGAACCCAAATGCCTCTCCTCCCCTTCCACTTCTCCTCTTCTCCACTGTGCGGAAGAACAAGGCAGAGGAGAAAACCCAATTGCCTCTCCTCCCCTTCCTCTTCTCCTCTTCTCCACTGTGCGGAAGAACAAGGCAGAGGGGAGAACCCAAATGCCTCTCCTCCCCTTCCTCTTCTCCTCTTCTCCTCTTCTCCGCTATACGAAAGAACAAGGCAGAGGAGAGAACCCAAATGCCTCTCCTCCCCTTCCTCTTTCTTCTCAGAAGAGCTGCCGACCCGAGGTGCCGAGGTACCGACCCTCGCATATGGAGAAAAATTCGGCCGACCCCATCTCACCGTCGGATCGTATCAAAATTCGTGCTAAAACATGATGAATGGCTCAGATCTCGCCACGTCACCACAAAACGACAAGATAACATTTTCTCGAAACTCATGCCTCTTGTCTCGTGATTCGCGTCACGATCGTGATCAACCGTCTAGATTGAGCCGCGTAGCTTGGATCTGCCAATCTACCAAACTACGGAGCGGCGAAAAATGTGCCTCAAAATCCGTGCTCGGATTCGCTGAACAAAGCAAGCAGATGAAGAGGAAGAAATAAAAAGAGGCTAACGGTCGGGGTTGGAACCGATACCCACGGTCCGACCCATACCCTTCTTAGCTCCTTCATTCTTCTCCTTCTTCCCCAACACTTCTCCTCTTCTCCACTGTGCGGAAGAACAAGGCAGAGGAGAGAACCCAAATGCCTCCCCTCCCCTTCCACTTCTCCTCTTCTCCACTGTGCGGAAGAACAAGGCAGAGGAGAGAACCCAATTGCCTCTCCTCCCCTTCCTCTTCTCCTCTTCTCCACTGTGCGGAAGAACAAGGCAGAGGAGAGAACCCAAATGCCTCTCCTCCCCTTCCTCTTCTCCTCTTCTCCTCTTCTCCACTATGCGAAAGAACAAGGCAGAGGAGAGAACCCAAATGCCTCTCCTCCCCTTCCTCTTTCTTCTCAGAAGAGCTGCCGATCCGAGGTGCCGAGGTACCGACCCTCGTATATGGAGAAAAATTCGACCGATCCTATCTCACCGTCGGATCGTCTTAAAATTCGCGCTAAAACATGATGAACGGCTCAGATTTCGCCACGTCACCACAAAACGACAAGATAACGTTTTCTCGAAACTCGTGCCTTTTGTCTCGTGATTCGCGCCACGATCGTGATCAACCGTCCAGATTGAGCCACGTAGCTCGGATCTCAAATCCGAGCTACCGACCTACCGAACAGCAAAGTGGAAAAAATTCTCCTCAAAATCCGTGCTCGGATCTGCCGAGCCAGATGCATTAGCCGAGCAACAAGGAAGGAGAGAGAGAGAAAAAAAAAATTTGAAAGAAGGGTCGGGTCGGACCTATTAGGGTCCCAACCCGAACCAACCCTTCTTCTTCCCTTCCAATTTCCCGCCAAAACAAAACACAGCTTTCATCTTCCGTTCACCGAGCTCACAAAGCTCCACACCACCAAACACCAAGCTTCGGTGCTCTTCCCTTCGACGCCGAGCTCTTCGCCTGCCGCCAATCTCCTCGAACAAGCTCGCCGCTACTCCGAGCAGCCGAAGCTCATCGTCGAGTCCTTCCTCGGCGAACACCGTCGCCTACAAGCTCCGCTATCGAGGCCCAATGCCGAGCTCACTGAGCTCCAACCTTGGAGCATCGAGCTCCCCTCCATCGCCGAGCCATCGACGGAGCTCGAAGCTTCACCTCGACTTCACACGAGCTCGAGCTTCGGAATATGGCGAGGTCGAGCTCCGACGACCACATTCGTGCTCTCACTCTCGCCGAGCTCCCTCCGTCGTCGAGCCGAACCCATCTTCTTCAAAAGCTCGCTGTCGAACTCACCTTCGTCAAAGCTCCGACCCAGCACACAGTTCACCTCCACCGCAAGCTCCAATGGGGAGCTCCGAACTCCTCTCCACATCGAAGCTCCCTCTCCATTGCCGAGCTCCCCCACAGTCGAACGTCGAGCTCTCTTCCTCGACGAAGCTCCGAGCTCCACTCGTCGACCACCTTGGGCGAGCTTCCCTCGCGACTGAGCTCCGAACTTGAACCCATCACCATGGCGCTAGCGAGTTTCCTACTCCACAAGCATCAGACCCACTTCAGTCGAACTCCGAGCAATGACTTCCCTTTGGCTGCCGAACTCCATGTTCGTCTCCCCCCATGGCCAACTCACGCCATTGCCGAGCTCGAGTGGCCCTCCGAAGAGTTCGACCCCATCTCCAGTTTGAAGAGCCCCTCGCCTCGCTCGCCGAACTCGCGAGTTCCTCGCCGATCGAAATCGAACCTCCGTCGAGCTCCAATGACGAACTCCTTCGTTGCCAGGGTTCCTCGACCAAACTCTCCCCCTCGCTAGCTCCGCCTCTGCCGCCTCCGTCGAGCTTCACCCCCAACGAAGGCGACGTCGGAGGAGCGAGGCCGAACGAAGGAGAAGAAGCAGCGAAAAAGGCAGGAGAAAGAAAGAAAGCAAGAGCAGAAAAGAAGAGTCGAAGCAGAGCGAAAAAGAAGAAGAAAAAAAAAGTGCCACGTGGCTTCGTTACATTCCTCGGTGGATCCAAATAGCCGAGCCGAAGTGCCGATCCGAGGTGCCGGGGTACCGACCCTCGTATATGGAGAAAATACTTGCCGATGCACACGATCCGTCCGATCATCTCAAAATTTGCGTCGCGACACGATCGATGCTTAGGAACGCGCCACATGTCCCGATCGTGATCTGTCTCACGATGCGCGCAGATCTGATCATGATGGACGACCAAAAACGCGCCACGTGTCCAGATCGTGATCTGCCTCACGATGCGCACTCATCTGATCATGATGGACGGTCAGAAATGTGCCACGTGTCCAGGTAATATTTAAATTATTTATTTATTTATTTAATTGTTTTTTTTATTTAAAAAATCCGAAAAAAATATTTAAAAATCGAAAAAAATTAATTAAAAATTATAAAAATAATTATTAATTCAGAAAAAATTATTTTTAAATTCTGAAAAAATAATTATTAAATTAGAATAATTAATTAATATTTTTGATAAATAATTATTTAATTCGGAAAATGAATAAAAAATTCAAAAAAATGAGAAAAAATTCAGAAAAATCTGGAAAAATCACCAAAAATCCAGAAAATTCTGAGAATATTTTAGGGCATTTTACAAGCCCATAATAACACTGTTACACCCCGAGCAAGATTCCAAACTCCCTTAAGAACACCGATAAAATCCCGTACGCCATTAAAACAGTAAAACTACTCCTCAAAGGCTGATCAAACTCAGTCTTCGGGAGTGGGGGGCTCGTGATATGGCTAAAAATAGGATTAAATCGGGACCGTTCACATCGGACACGAATCTTAAAGCTCAGGGGTAAAACGGTAATTTCACCTACTAACGGGTCTGAAATGGGAACTGGGTCTTTCTTCACGACCCAATAACCTACGAACGGATCCACCTCAACTGGGTACGGGTCCCAACCCGAAACACACCCAGTCCAGAAAAGATAGAATTAGGGTTTCTGATTAATCCTAATCAACGGCTCTGATTCACATCTATCTTTTCACCGGGAATTAGGGATTACATTCCTAATCTAATTACGAGGATTTTATGCCTTATCAGGTCACAGGAATCACATTCCTTATCTGATCCCAACGGCGACTATAAAAACCCCCACCCATCTCCTTTAAGAGGTAATGAATCTTTTGCTAGTTAAACGCTCTTTCATAATCATTTCTGGTTACTGACTTGACCAAGATTTGAGGGGGTCTAGTGAGCGCCGGAAGGTTTGCAGTTAGACCTGAATTACATCGAGTCTCCTGTTGAGATTGTTGATCGTCGAGAGAAAGTCTTGAGGAATAAGATGATACCGATGGTCAAGGTAGTCTGGAGAAACCACTTGGTTGAAGAGGCTACTTGGGAGTCTGAGGAGAGGATGTTGAAGGACTATCCTGAGCTTTTTGCTTGATTGTATTTTTGTATCTTTTGTTCTTGTTGTGTGTGTTGTATTTTGTTTCTCGCTCTTGATTGTAGTTCCGGGGACGGAACTATTCTAAGGAGGGAGTGCTGTAATACCCTGATTTTTCAATTAATGAAAAATTATTTATTTTGCACGTAGTGTGCACGTGCAATATTTTGTTTGGATTATTTTATTGATGTGTATAAATATTTAAATATTTCTCACATTATTTTGTACAAAAAACCTTTTTTTAAACAAATAATGAAGCCTTATTTTAATTTAATTAAAAGCCCTTTTTCTTAAAAGCCCAAATGTATTTTATTTTATTTATTTTAATAAACAATTTTTGGCCCAAAAAGAAAGCCCATGGATTAATCTCTTTTAATTAAACTTGTCATGTAGAAGACTTTTTTTAACTAATTTATTTTTATACAAAATTAAAATGTACAAATTTTGGCCTAGTTGCATGCACGTGCACTACACGTACACGTGCAATGCACACTATTTATGTGGCCGGTTTGCACACTCTTTTGGAGGGAATTTTGAAACTGATCATGGTGTTCATGGAGGTAGTTTTGTGGATGTGGGTAGTTTTTATAACTCCTACTTTAATCTAGGCCCTTCATCTTTCAACCACCTAATCAATCTTGGCCCTCCATTTCACCCATTCTCTAGTATAAATACCCCCCCTCTCATGGCTATTTTCATATGCTATTTTATATTTCCAAGCTATAGTCTCATTTTAATATTAGTGTGAGTTATAAAAGATAGAGAGATTGTGTGGGATTTGCTTGCTTGTTCCAAGGAGGAGTGGCCGGCTATCACAAGGGAAGCATTCGGTTTTTGCTTGGAGGCTTGGAAGTGCTCGCATTTCGTCTAGGAGGTGGTGCTTTCATTCGCAAGGCTTGTGTTGCTAAATTTGTTTAGTTCTCTCCATTCAAGGTGGGTAAACATTTCATATTTCTAATATAGATCCATGCTAGTTTCAACTATCAAAAGATGCATGAAAAAATACTAATAAGAGCCCACTTTAATTGAGAAGTTAGTGTACGAATTGATTGAAATGTGGTGATTAATTTGTATATGGCTCTAGTATTAAAATTAAATTGTGTGTAGAATGCTCCATGATTATTAGTATGAAGTTATGATGGTGATTAAATTTATTTAAGAATGTTGTTAGTATGATTTGAGACATGATGCATGGATAAGAACGCTTGTTAATTGTAAAGTTGAAACATGGAATTTATTAAGAAAGAGTACACTTTATTTTGGAAAAAAATGAATTTCTTGTATGGTTGAGATGTGATTTATGCAATTGATAAGTGAGTATATTTCATTGTGACATAGATTGATTATTGAAAGTACTACTCATAAAGTTAGTAGTTGAGTTGTGGTGAATAGACCTTTATGTTGATATGGATATGGACTATTACAAACATATGTATTGGTTGAATAAAGAGTTAATAACAGTAAATTGTCACAAGAAAATCTTTGAATAAAAAGATTAGTAGATCAATTATTTGGCAATGTCGAAAATGCAATATATAGTAGTTTTAATAAATGACTCATTGATTTGTGTGTGAAAAATATATTTTATTAGTACAAAAATTATTTTTCCTTACTGGTATGGACTTTAAATGAATGGGGATTAATCTGGAGATTTTCAGTAATTTTTATAAAAGCAATAAGAAACAAGGTTTAAATGAACATCGAGTATGTTTGATAACAGTGGTAAATTGATTCAAAAAGATTTTAGTATGGACTGTAACAACCTGAGCTAGTAGCTCAGGCGGTCACTGTGTGCGTTAGCTTCTCTGGGCTGAACGGATCGAATCCCTATGGCTGTAAAACATTTTCACAATTTTTGTAAGGCTATAACCTACCGAGCCGAGAGTAATAAATGCTCTTTAAATCCCTTCTATATCGCTAGCGGCAACCGGCCTAGCGGCCTGTGCTCTGTGTTGTGTCGGTGTTGTGCCTGGGTTCGAATCTTGCTATCGGCAAGATGGAAAAAATATTTTTTTTTTGGGAGTTTTATGTATCGAAAAATTATGAAAAAAATATGGTAATTCTCAGAAAAATGTAAGGAATTTTATAGGAATGATTTGGGTATTATTTGAATGAATTTAACTAAGGTTTGTAGTTAAATGCACAAATAGACATATGAGTTTATATAGATTATTGATATGAGATTATAATTTGAAAGAATAAGTGAATTGGAACATTAAGTATGGATTTGGCAAAAAGAAATGTGGTTATTGTGACATGATGCAATTATTTTATCACTTGTGGAACAATATATGAAGTGTGCATATTATCGAGTAATGTGGAATTATTGTGATGTGATAATTAATAAGTATATGCAATTTTTGTGCAATGATGGACTTGTGAACAAAGTTAGGAATCATGAATTGAAAGAGAATATACATGTGAGTTTGAGAACTCGACATGGAAAATTTTATGAGTTGAAGATTGTGAAATGAAATTTGATATAGAGTAGCTAAGTCTCCCCGGCATCGAGAAATGAAATAAAATGAAATTAGACCAAGGTTGGTCAAGATGAAATGAATGAATAAGTCCGGTTGATGGAGAGGCTAACTCTAGAGATTAATTTTGTTCATGATTTTTAATAAAATTAAGGACTAGTGCATAGTGAAGATGTGATGAAAGTAAGAGAAAAACACTGAGTATGAGGGCCATGGGTAGCGGCGAGAGCGTATCCCAGGAATTCCCATGACGAGTCTGGGTGAGGATACTGTTCCAGACTACCGTCCCAGTGGCGACGCTCGTGGGATGTTTGAAGACTACGGGTGGTGTCATGTTTATGGTGAGAGCGTATCCCAGGAATTCCCATGATGCGTCTGGGTGAGGATACTACTCCAGAGTGCCTAAACATGAGTTCGTAGGTCAGATAACATCTAGGATACTTACCGTAATTACAGTAGTAGATTAAATCATAACGGGGGATTGAGCCCTATAAAGATGAAGAACGAATAAGGGCTTGCCCTCGGACCTATGTAGTATGGGATGCATAGAATCTGAACAAGTGCGCATTAGTGTCATGTAACATAAATAAATGCATTAAGGATTAAGTGCACAATCACAACACGACATCAATAGGGTAGCCCCTTTAGTTTGAATGTGACAAGTTTGTGTTTGTTAAATATGAAAAGTTGAGTTATACTATTTCCGGCATAGAGAGGATGGCCGTGTATAATGTTCGTCGGTTGAATAAACTAACGTACCCACAGTCTTATATGCAGGTAAATGTCATGTTAAAGATTAAAGAGGAATGGATGCTTAAAGATTATATCATGCTGTTGTACTTGTATTTAATTGTTGTATTTTACTTCCGCTGTGCAAAAGAAAGATGTAATTATGATGTAAACTCTGATGTATGATGAAAAGTTTTAATTTTCCTGTAAAATTGTACTAAAGAAAGTGAAAAGATCCTGTAGAACATCTCGAATACAGTGTATTTGGGATTCGGGGCGTTACAGAGTGGTATCAGAGCCACGCTTTCTACACTTTCCACACTTGTACAAATTTATAGGGAACGACACCCTAGAAGTGGACATTAGAGTGTGTGTTTGAGTCTAGAGATTTAAATGTAAGTGATTTACATTTGTGTTGCTCTAAGATTTATGCTTCTTCCTCTCTATTTCTAAAATGGCTGATCACTTCGACCCTGCTGGAGGCGATGACTGGCATATTATTGAGGAAGAGTACCATCCTGGACAGGCTGATTCCGAGGACGAGTACTACCCTAGGCAAGCTGATTCTGACGGTGAAGAATGGCCTGAATCCCGAGAGATCACCCCACCTCTGGATTCATCTGATGACTCTTCTTCTGACGAAGAAGAAGTACCAGTTCCAAGTGGTCTTGTGACTTCTCTTCAGAGACAAGTGGAAACCCTGAAGGAAAGAGTTGGAGTTTTGGAGGCTCAACTGGCGAAGCGGAAGGACGACTATTCTGTTCTCAGTCATCGGGTTTGGGAACTCGAGAAGAGGAAAAACCTGACTGACGTGTTGAAGGATGAAGTTGAAGAACCGCGGGAAGAACTTCGAGCAGCGAAGATGACCCGTAGGAGTTAGATTGTTGTAGCTTCTACTATCTTTCATTCTGATGTCGAAAATGTTTTCAATTCGAATGTATAAAGTTTGGAATTCAATGAAATGCAAGTTGACTTGAAAGATCATGTTTCATACTTCGAATTTGATGGACCTTTTGCATCAGAATATGGGATGAAAGCTGTTGTATTGTTTGATACTGGATCCTCTCATACATTTGTGTCTCCTAGATTTGCTAAAGTGTTGGGAGTGGAACCGAAGATTTTTTCAGGCAAGATCTTAGCAGTAGCTACTCCGTCAGGGGAAACTTTAACCACTGATCGGTATTATGCTGATTGCGAGATAGTGATTGGAGATCGAATCTTTGGCATTGATCTGATCGAGCTGACTATCTTGGGAGTCGATGTTATCATTGGCATTGATTGGATGTCAGTGTACAGTGCAAGCATCGAGTGTAAGACCAAGACGGTAACAGTGAAGGCTCCAGGTGGACCTGAAGTCACGTTCCAAGGGAAGAAGAAGTGTTCTAAGCTGGTGGCTACTATCCGCAAGGAAGAGACTCCTGTGGAAGTGCAAGGGATTCCTGTGGTTCGGGACTGTCCGACTGTGTTCTTGGAAGATTTTCCTGGGTTACCTCCGCATCGTGATGTAGAGTTCAGCATCACTGTTCAACCGGGAAGTGCACCCATTTCTAGGGCACCGTATAGGATGGCTCCAGTGAAACAGAATGAGGTTAAACGGCAGATTGAGGAACTATTGGGAAAAGGCTTTATTCAACCTAGTGCGTCACCTTGGGGAGCACCAGTGCTTTTGGTAAAGAAGAAGGATGGATCGATGAGGATGTGTATCGATTACCGAGAGCTGAATAAGGTCACTGTTCAGAATAAGTATCCGATTCCTCAAATTGATGACTTGTTCGATCGTCTACAAGGAGCAGCTGTATTCTCCAAAATAGATCTTCGATCAGGATATCACCAAGTGCAAGTGAAAGCTGAAGATGTGCACAAAACTGCATTTAGAACTCGGCATGGGCATTACGAATTCTTAGTTATGCCATTCGGAGTGACGAATGCACCCGCAATCTTCATGGACTTGATGAACAGAGTTCTGAGGCCGTTTATTGATTCTTTCGTCGTGGTGTTTATCGACAATATTCTCGTGTACTCCAAGTCTGAGGAGGAGCACACTGAGCATCTAGCAGCAGTTTTGCAGAAGTTGGAAGAGCAGAGGTTGTATACCAAGTTATCCAAGTGTGATTTCTGGAAATCTGAAGTGGCATTCCTAGGTCACATCCTTTCTAAGGAGGGAGTGGCGACTGACCCTCAGAAGATAGAGGCAGTGAGAGATTGGGCTAGGCCTACTACAGTGAAGGAAGTCAGAAGTTTTCTTGGGATGACTGGATACTACAGGAGATTCATTCAAGGTTATGCTCAGATAGCTGTACTGCTTACTGGACTGACCAAGAAGAATGTGAGCTTCAAGTGGACCGAGCAATGTGAGGCGAGCTTTCAGGAGTTGAAAGATAGGCTGACTACTGCACCTATTTTGGCTTTGCCTAGAGCAGGTGTTGAGTATGATGTTTACAGCGATGCTTCACATCGTGGGCTTGGTTGTGTCTTAATGCAAGAGGGTAGAGTAATCGCTTATGGGTCTAGGCAACTATGACCGCATGAGAAGAATTACCCGACTCATGATCTAGAGTTGGCTGCGATTATTTTTGCTCTGAAGCAATGCAGGCACTACGTGTATGGTGAGAAGTTGAACATGTACACGGATCACAAGAGCTTGAAGTATATATATCAGCAGAGGGATCTCAATCTGAGGCAGCGAAGATGGTTGGAAGTGCTCGAGGATATGCGACCTGAGATCAAGTATCATCCTGGAAAGGCTAATGTTGTTGCTGATGCACTTAGTCGCAAGAGCAGTTTGGCCAGTCTGGTTACAACTCAGAGGCATCTGATTGAGGATTTGGATCGAGCAGGTATTGAGGTTGTCTTGCAAGGATTGGGAGCATCTTTGGCTCAGTTGAGGCTTCAGCCTACTCTGAATGCAAGGATCATTGCAAGTCAGGAGGTTGATGCTGATATCTTGGAGATGAAGGGGCAGGTTGGTGCTGGCAGGTTGCCCGGATTTCAAATCAGGGACGGAGTGCTGTGGTTCGGAGATAGGCTGTGCGTTCCAAATCAGGCGGACCTGAAGGAGAGTATTCTTCAGGAGGCGCACGCTACTCTTTTGTCGGTACATCCTGGGAGTACTAAGATGTACAAGGACATCAAACAGCATTTCTGGTGGTCAGGTTTGAAGCGGGATGTGGCTGAATTTGTCGCGAAGTGTGAGGTTTGTCAGCAAGTCAAAGCCGAAAATCAGAGACCCGGAGGTCTATTACAGCCGTTACCTATTCCGGAATGGAAGTGGGATAACATCAGTATGGATTTCATTACGGGATTGCCTAAGAGTTCCAAAGGCAATGATGCTATTTGGGTTATAGTCGATCGACTTACCAAGTCCGCTCACTTTTTGGCGATGAAACTCACCGCTTCGATGGACAAGTTGGCTGAGATGTATGTTGGTGAGATTTTCCGACTTCATGGCGTTCCTTCGACTATTGTGTCTGATCGAGATGCGCGGTTTACTTCGCATTTCTGGAGGAGTCTTCAGACAGCTTTGGGTACCAAGACAGATTTCAGCACTGCTTTTCATCCGCAAACCGATGGGCAGACCGAGAGAGTCAACCGTATTCTTGAGGATATGCTTCGGTGTTGTATACTAGACTTCGGAGGCAGTTGGGAAAGGCATTTACCTTTGGTGGAATTTGCCTACAACAACAGTTTTCAGGCTAGCATCGGGATGACGCCGTACGAAGCTCTGTATGGCAGGAAGTGCAGGACTCCTATTTGTTGGTATGAAGTAGGGGAGCGTCAGTTGTTTGGTCCTGAGCTTGTACAGCAAACTTCTGAGAAGATTGTTCTGATCAGGAAAAGGTTGGTGGAAGCTCAGAGCAGGCAGAAAAGCTATGCAAACAACCGGAGAAGGGACCTTGAGTTTGAGGTTGGTGACTTCGTCTTTCTGAAGGTATCGCCCAGTAAAGGTGTGGTTCGATTTGGCAAAGGCGGGAAATTAGCCCCGAGGTTTATAGGCCCGTATAAGATATTGAAAAGGATCGGGAAAACTGCTTACCGGCTTGAATTACCGGGAGAGTTGTCTCAGGTGCACAATGTCTTTCATGTGTCTATGCTGAGAGGTTATATTTCAGACCCGAGTCATCATTTGCCTAAAGTGCCGGAAGGTTTGCAGTTAGACCTGAATTACATCGAGTCTCCTGTTGAGATTGTTGATCGTCGAGAGAAAGTCTTGAGGAATAAGATGATACCGATGGTCAAGGTAGTCTGGAGAAACCACTTGGTTGAAGAGGCTACTTGGGAGTCTGAGGAGAGGATGTTGAAGGACTATCCTGAGCTTTTTGCTTGATTGTATTTTTGTATCTTTTGTTCTTGTTGTGTGTGTTGTATTTTGTTTCTCGCTCTTGATTGTAGTTCCGGGGACGGAACTATTCTAAGGAGGGAGTGCTGTAATACCCTGATTTTTCAATTAATGAAAAATTATTTATTTTGCACGTAGTGTGCACGTGCAATATTTTGTTTGGATTATTTTATTGATGTGTATAAATATTTAAATATTTCTCACATTATTTTGTACAAAAAACCTTTTTTTAAACAAATAATGAAGCCTTATTTTAATTTAATTAAAAGCCCTTTTTCTTAAAAGCCCAAATGTATTTTATTTTATTTATTTTAATAAACAATTTTTGGCCCAAAAAGAAAGCCCATGGATTAATCTCTTTTAATTAAACTTGTCATGTAGAAGACTTTTTTTAACTAATTTATTTTTATACAAAATTAAAATGTACAAATTTTGGCCTAGTTGCATGCACGTGCACTACACGTACACGTGCAATGCACACTATTTATGTGGCCGGTTTGCACACTCTTTTGGAGGGAATTTTGAAACTGATCATGGTGTTCATGGAGGTAGTTTTGTGGATGTGGGTAGTTTTTATAACTCCTACTTTAATCTAGGCCCTTCATCTTTCAACCACCTAATCAATCTTGGCCCTCCATTTCACCCATTCTCTAGTATAAATACCCCCCCTCTCATGGCTATTTTCATATGCTATTTTATATTTCCAAGCTATAGTCTCATTTTAATATTAGTGTGAGTTATAAAAGATAGAGAGATTGTGTGGGATTTGCTTGCTTGTTCCAAGGAGGAGTGGCCGGCTATCACAAGGGAAGCATTCGGTTTTTGCTTGGAGGCTTGGAAGTGCTCGCATTTCGTCTAGGAGGTGGTGCTTTCATTCGCAAGGCTTGTGTTGCTAAATTTGTTTAGTTCTCTCCATTCAAGGTGGGTAAACATTTCATATTTCTAATATAGATCCATGCTAGTTTCAACTATCAAAAGATGCATGAAAAAATACTAATAAGAGCCCACTTTAATTGAGAAGTTAGTGTACGAATTGATTGAAATGTGGTGATTAATTTGTATATGGCTCTAGTATTAAAATTAAATTGTGTGTAGAATGCTCCATGATTATTAGTATGAAGTTATGATGGTGATTAAATTTATTTAAGAATGTTGTTAGTATGATTTGAGACATGATGCATGGATAAGAACGCTTGTTAATTGTAAAGTTGAAACATGGAATTTATTAAGAAAGAGTACACTTTATTTTGGAAAAAAATGAATTTCTTGTATGGTTGAGATGTGATTTATGCAATTGATAAGTGAGTATATTTCATTGTGACATAGATTGATTATTGAAAGTACTACTCATAAAGTTAGTAGTTGAGTTGTGGTGAATAGACCTTTATGTTGATATGGATATGGACTATTACAAACATATGTATTGGTTGAATAAAGAGTTAATAACAGTAAATTGTCACAAGAAAATCTTTGAATAAAAAGATTAGTAGATCAATTATTTGGCAATGTCGAAAATGCAATATATAGTAGTTTTAATAAATGACTCATTGATTTGTGTGTGAAAAATATATTTTATTAGTACAAAAATTATTTTTCCTTACTGGTATGGACTTTAAATGAATGGGGATTAATCTGGAGATTTTCAGTAATTTTTATAAAAGCAATAAGAAACAAGGTTTAAATGAACATCGAGTATGTTTGATAACAGTGGTAAATTGATTCAAAAAGATTTTAGTATGGACTGTAACAACCTGAGCTAGTAGCTCAGGCGGTCACTGTGTGCGTTAGCTTCTCTGGGCTGAACGGATCGAATCCCTGTGGCTGTAAAACATTTTCACAATTTTTGTAAGGCTATAACCTACCGAGCCGAGAGTAATAAATGCTCTTTAAATCCCTTCTATATCGCTAGCGGCAACCGGCCTAGCGGCCTGTGCTCTGTGTTGTGTCGGTGTTGTGCCTGGGTTCGAATCTTGCTATCGGCAAGATGGAAAAAATATTTTTTTTTTCGGAGTTTTATGTATCGAAAAATTATGAAAAAAATATGGTAATTCTCAGAAAAATGTAAGGAATTTTATAGGAATGATTTGGGTATTATTTGAATGAATTTAACTAAGGTTTGTAGTTAAATGCACAAATAGACATATGAGTTTATATAGATTATTGATATGAGATTATAATTTGAAAGAATAAGTGAATTGGAACATTAAGTATGGATTTGGCAAAAAGAAATGTGGTTATTGTGACATGATGCAATTATTTTATCACTTGTGGAACAATATATGAAGTGTGCATATTATCGAGTAATGTGGAATTATTGTGATGTGATAATTAATAAGTATATGCAATTTTTGTGCAATGATGGACTTGTGAACAAAGTTAGGAATCATGAATTGAAAGAGAATATACATGTGAGTTTGAGAACTCGACATGAAAAATTTTATGAGTTGAAGATTGTGAAATGAAATTTGATATAGAGTAGCTAAGTCTCCCCGGCATCGAGAAATGAAATAAAATGAAATTAGACCAAGGTTGGTCAAGATGAAATGAATGAATAAGTCCGGTTGATGGAGAGGCTAACTCTAGAGATTAATTTTGTTCATGATTTTTAATAAAACAAAGGACTAGTGCATAGTGACGATGTGATGAAAGTAAGAGAAAAACACTGAGTATGAGGGCCATGGGTAGCGGCGAGAGCGTATCCCAGGAATTCCCATGACGAGTCTGGGTGAGGATACTGTTCCAGAGTACCGTCCCAGTGGCGACGCTCGTGGGATATTTGAAGACTACGGGTGGTGTCATGTTTATGGTGAGAGCGTATCCCAGGAATTCCCATGATGCGTCTGGGTGAGGATACTACTCCAGAGTGCCTAAACATGAGTTCGTAGGTCAGATAACATCTAGGATACTTACCGTAATTACAGTAGTAGATTAAATCATAACGGGGGATTGAACCCTATGAAAATGAAGAACGAATAAGGGCTTGCCCTCGGACCTATGTAGTATGGGATGCATAGAATCCGAACAAGTGCGCATTAGTGTCATGTAACATAAATAAATGCATTAAGGATTAAGTGCACAATCACAACACGACATCAATAGGGTAGCCCCTTTAGTTTGAATGTGACAAGTTTGTATTTGTTAAATATGAAAAGTTGAGTTATACTATTTCCGGCATAGAGAGGATGGCCGTGTATAATGTTCGTCGGTTGAATAAACTGACGTACCCACAGTCTTATATGCAGGTAAATGTCATGTTAAAGATTAAAGAGAAATGGATGCTTAAAGATTATATCATGCTGTTGTACTTGTATTTAATTGTTGTATTTTACGTCCACTGTGCAAAAGAAAGATGTAATTATGATGTAAACTCTGATGTATGATGAAAAGTTTTAATTTTCCTGTAAAATTGTACTAAAGAAAGTGAAAAGATCCTGTAGAACATCTCGAATTCAGTGTATTTGGGATTCGGGGCGTTACAATTTGTTGCTGAGTTTAGCGACAATAGATCTAATGACGAACAATCAAACAAGTAGATCAAACCAATCACACAATGATTTGTCCCAGTTTGGCTACGCCTAATCCGGGGGAGGAAAAAAAGAAATTTTATTCAATTAGGAAAAATACAAAGTATTACACTCGCACCAAGAACATATCTATCTCTCAAGCCTCGCTAGAAGATAATTTATTGTTTACAATAAAGAACTCTCAATGAAGTACTCTCTCTTTTACCTTTCAAAGGGAGCTATACAATAATATATAGAGATCTAGAGAAACCCTAGGTTGTAGTCTTGACACATTAGTCGTCACATATATCCTGAATAAAGAGACATACGATAGGAGCCGTACGATTTAGCTTTAAGTAGTAGTTGTGCCCTAGATATTCACCAAGAATCAACCCAATATGTTGCAGCCCATCATTGGCGGTCGACTGCCCAAAGTGGCAGTCAACTGCAAATAATCACTTCTCAATCAGAGAGCCTAGATGGTCAATTGCCCTTGGCCTACTTCTTGTTGTTGCTGCTACTACTTCTTCCATCGACACTTCGATCTCTTCTCGCTTTATCATCTTGTTCTCATCGAAAGTATAGTATGCAAGACACAATTCCAACACATAGAACCTATAGATCCATGATCAAGTATCAAACTCTATGATCTGATCAATCAACTCGTTTTGATTTTATTTTTCTTATTAATTCTTATTTTGTTTGTATTGATAATACCGTATACTTTGGTTCAAAAGGATTGGTGTGTATTCCCGATGGACTTCGTGTATTTGATCTTTTTTTTAATAACAGAATGAATATATATTAAGAACCTTACAGGAATGAGAAGTATCTTGATCTTTGATGTTGAGAAGTTTAGTTGAAGGGGTTATCTATGACTTTCCTATGTATATATATGAATAATCCTTATTGTCTCGTTAAATACACCTCAGTTTTCCCTTTGGTCTCTATGTCGAACAAAAACGCAAGGAATCTCTATCAAGGACAACTAAGGATGGTTCACCCATAATAGAGGGTACATGCGTCTAATATTACAGTTACATGGATATTTGGCCTTGCTCATTGATCATTTGACAAGACAAGGGTGGCTTGAAATAAACAATAAGAACAAATCAACTAGTCAATTCTAGTAGATGGGGATAGTTACCGAGACAAAGGTTCCTCTGAACTTACAATCGGCACTAAGGCTTCAAGTGTTGTTTACCGGACACTTCCCTGGTAGTTGTCATGATCCTAGAAAAATGAATACGACTGAACTTTTAACGATTTCCAGCTCAAGTGCCTCTGCAAAAGGTTAGCTTTAACCAGCAGTGGAAATATAGAGGCGGTACAAGTGATATTGAAAGATATATCATCAGCATTAGCTGCTTTCACTACACACAAGAGGAAGGCGGTTTGGAAAAAGAAAATCGATAGGAAACAAGATGATGGAACGATGATCATATAGAGCTGCCTATGGCTCCCAGAGGTATTCCGAATATGGCAGATTTAGACTACCAAGGTTCTGCAGCATCTGGTGGAAGTGCATTTTCCAGATAACAATTAGTCAGCAGTACCAATTAACTATAATTTTTTTAAACTTGACTTATTGTACCATTTACATATGACAGACAATGGTAAGAGCATCTGTAGTCGTGGGCTAAATACC
The DNA here is from genome assembly GCA_017893485.1 of Hemerocallis citrina. Taxonomy (NCBI): domain Eukaryota; kingdom Viridiplantae; phylum Streptophyta; class Magnoliopsida; order Asparagales; family Asphodelaceae; genus Hemerocallis; species Hemerocallis citrina. Next base: position 110,190,533 of record CM030367.1, on the reverse strand, counting down.
CAAAATTTGAAAAAAATGGAAATAAAATTGCTGCAGTCGTCTTCCAAATGCCCAAAATTTAGGTGTACGATGAATAGTAGACTGCCAAATATAGCAGACCATTTGGCAAAAGCCAAAATATAGCTAACGGGAAATTTTCTTTCGTCCCTGAAAAGAGACGAAGGATAATATCCCGTCGCTTTAATTTTTTTTTTCCGGACGATAAACAATGTCTCGTCCTTTATTATAAAAAAAAAAGTGTCGGATGGTGTATTTTACACCGTCCCAACAGTTTTGAATAAGACAAAATTGGTGGGCCGGTGTATAATCTACCGTCCACCAGTTTTTCAAAATTTTTTTAATTTTTATTTATTTATTTATTTGTCTTTTAGTGCCCATATTTTTTTTATTTTTTTTTTAAAAAAATTTGAGACGAGGGATAATCGATCGTCCGGCCATATTTTAACTTTCAACGACTGTGGCGCGCAGCCATATTTTCTATTTCCAAAAGCCAAATACCCAAAAAATAGCTTAGAACGACTACAGATGCTCTAATAGTTCAGTCTAATATCAATGGGAAAACTATGTAGCCTATCTCATTTTCTCCATAACACTCTCAAAAAAGATAAAGTTATTCTTTGAGTAAATGTAGAGGTATGCTAACTTTGGTAGAATACTCTATAGTACTCTACGTAAGTGAAGTAGCATACCTCTATCTCTACTTAGAAATATAGCTCTAATTATCCCAACTATGTTCCAAGTAGGCTGTTTTATATGCATCTAAGGAGATGACCGATGATTCAATTGTACATATATTGAATTTTCATTCAATGACTGTTGATACCTAGTAATTGTTTTTTTTATCATAAAAGGTTGGCCTAGCCCCCCGTGTTTCATTAAAAAAATTTTAATAAAACAAAATAAAGTAACAGGCAATGATGTTCATGTATCCTACATGCGGGCCATGATGCTCATTCCCTAGTCAAAATATGAGTCTCACAACCATACATTATCTGACCCATTAGAACATCCCAAAAATACATACATCAAAATAAAAGACCCAAAATACATCACCGAGCAGGCATAAAATAACACATGGCTCACGATTCTGCACTGGCCCCTGTCCCTGATGCCTCCTAGCACTAAATCACCCCACTTGTGGTGTATTTTCCCTTCCCTGCGAATCCTCCTCATTTGTGGCACAGTCCGTGTACATTCCGCTGATCTTCTTCGACTGCTCTTCCCCTGCCGTTTTAGACCAGAATATAATATTAGCAATAATCTTATGGAGCATTTGTTGATGCATAATGTGTCTGTGAGTAATTCTAAAAATTCTATTATTCCGTTCTAACCAAATACCCCAGCGTATAGCTGCTACCCCAATACCCCAAATGCCCCAATTGTTGATGCGGATGTGTCCCTCTCTCCATTCCCCCCAAGCGTCGCTTAACGTTTCTGGGCGTTCCCCGGTGGTGCCTACTTTGTTGATTAGATCCCCCCAAATAGGCCTTGCGTACCTGCACATCACTAGCAAATGGTCTACCGTTTTGTTTTCCTAATTGCACATAACACAAATTGCCGGACCTTGCCATCTTCGCCTAGCCAAGTTATCTCTAGTTAGAATTGCGTTTCTACGTGCCAACCAATTAAAGTCCTCACTTTAAGTGGCACTTTTCCCTTCCATACCAGGTCGTATACTCTAACTCCCCCATCGTTTAACCTTTTATACACCGATCTCACCGAAAAGACGTCACCTTTTTCAGCATCCCACTTAGATCTGTCTTCCTGATCATTCCCTGTTGGTTTTCAATCATGTAAGTATACAATTAGGTCCTGTTTTTGTCTTCTTGTTTGACTGGTTAGCCTCCCTGTGAGTCTTGGTTTCTATTCGTCATTCCTCCAATTTCTAGCCACCCGGTCATATTTATTGGAAGCAAACTTGTATGCTTCTAGGAACCTCCTCTTTAAGGTAATAGTTCCGCACCATTTTTCCTTCCAGAAACAAGTAGAAGCCTCATTTCCAATGGAGAAAGTGACCCCTGAGATGAATATGTCCCTCGTACGAGTGACCCCTTGCCAGAACCCGAACGCTGAATCCTTGTCCTTCTGTTTATGGTGCATGCAGCCATTCTTCAAGTAAGCCCTCTTTATTAGGTTACCCCATTTTGTCTTAGTCTTAATTTTTAGTTTCCACCACCATTTGCAGAGTAAATCCTGGTTCATCTGTTGTCACACCCCGCTTTTCAAAAATACAGAATGCGAGCGAGTGACAAAGCCCAGCGAATGATTTTCATCATTCATGAGCTGTAGGATCGACTCAGCATCATAACAAGAATATAAAAAAAATGTACACAACCACGCATGCATGAATAATTTATTAATCAACAGAAAATAATTGAAACAAAATAATAATATCCCAAATAGTTTTCAAGTCTAGATCAAAAGATAAACTTGGGATTATAAGCCCGTTCCAAGGTTCAAGTAGCAACAATTATAAATAACTCAAGTACAAGAAAATAATTTAAGCAGTTTTCCCAAGCGAAGCCTAGAACGTTTGCTTACCAATTCCAGCAGGTAACTCGTCTCCAAAGTCTGTATATATAAATATAAAAAAAAGGAAAAAAAAACAAGACAAACGCCCTTAGTTCAAGTTAGGGCCGCAAATAGTAAAACAAGTACAAGAAATATGGAACAAGATTTGGAATCAAGAATGCAATAGAGATGCAACAAGTAGTGGGGATTCAAGAAATTAGCTAGCAAGAAAGATAACTCGAGTGACAAGATTGGGTAACAAATACTAGTAGTAGAACAGGTGGCTAGTGAACATGTAATGGTAACAAGCATCAAGTAACAAATATCACGTACAAGTGTTGAGTAACAAGTAACAAGTCCCAAGTGTCAAGTTGTCAAGTACAAGTATCAAGTAGCGAGTGTCAAGTATTATGTTAAAGTATCAAGTCTCATGTATCAAGTAAGCATGTATCATGTTCAATTTTCATGTGTCAAGTCCTGTAGTTATTACTATCTAGGTAGCACTTCATGTGCCATCCTTTTATCATATGGTTTCTACAGTCAATTCAATTTTGTTTAGGTCTAGTGGTGGATTTTATAGGGCGGTGTACTCAGGCATCAAGTATCAAGCAAGCACGGTTCATGAATACAAAAATAAAGTAACAAGTTCACGAAGCAAGTTCGTGAATACTGACAAGTTCAAGAACCACACAGTGGGTTCATGAATACAACAAGTTCATGAGCCAAGTAATGGCTTCATGAATACATCAAGGTGCAACAAGTTCATGAACCGAGTACTGGGAAACACGGGCCCTCTTCCGAGTACACTTACCTATATTGTCAACTACTATGGTCTTTCCCTTAAACCCCGGCTTATTATTTATTATTATCATCAAGCAAACATGAAAGTGTGCGAAACAAGTCAAGTAAACATAATCAAGAACATGGAACAAGTCTAGGCTAGGTAGGGTACATGTTCGAGGGTCAAAACAAATCAAAGCATCAAGAACAATGAGAATTCCAAATCCGGACAGCACGACGTTGCTGTACCAAAACTGCGATTCCCGTTGCTACAAGATAGCAAATGTGAATCCGTCAGAAGGTCTAGAAACTAGACTCCTGTCCTGTTCCAACGCATATAATTAAGGTACATAAAAGTTTTGGTAACATGTGTCAAAACTTTAAACTATACAGCATTTGTGTTCAGCCAGAATTTGTAAAACTGAGTTTATACATATAAAACAGGGTTGAAACATCATTAATTAATTCTAAGAAAATTAGGGAATGTTCTCTAGGGTGTCCAGTATCAGCATGCAAAATTTCAAGTCATTTACTTACTGGTAGCATAGTTAAAATAATTGTAAACTGAAGAGGTGCAGCAGTTTTGTGAATCTGCAACTACCGACACAGCAGCAATAAAACTGCGATATTTCCTAGACCGTAACTTGAAATTTGAAAATTATAGATGTTATCGGCAACTAGAAACTTAGGGCTACATTTTATATTCAGGGCTCAAGTTCGGAATTTGATTTTATTGGGGTCGAAACAGTAAGGCAAGACAGAAACAGAAACCAAATAAAATACTTTTTGTATGAAATGAATCAAAATTTTACTAGTTGTGAACAAGTGTATCAACGAAGGGTTGTGACTCTTAGATCATGTAATAGATAAGGCGAAACATGATATCATCAATGATAAGCAAAGAGGAGTCACAATTATAATCTACTTGCAGTATTTTCAAGGAGAAGCTTGTACTAGAAAATGAAATGTACAAGGAGATACTTGCCTTGGGGCGACGTTAGATTAATCCGAATATGCGAAGAGTAACGGGATCAGAATCCCGCGGCACGGCGGCGAGCAAATGATCACGGTAATCACGACTGGGCACGAATCTCGTTGATCAAGATGGTGATCAAGATGAAGATTAAGCGAATCCAACGACCGAGATTTGAATATAAACATATAAGAATTAGAAGAGTACCAAAAGAGTAAATATACCATGATTGATAATTTGATGAATGAGAACAAAAAGTGGATCAAATGGTTAACTCACCAAGTAGAAGACGATCGAGACGATCGAGACGATCGAGACGACCAAGGGCCGAAATCAAGTGTGATCGGTCGATCGGATGGCAAAGATCGAAGATCAAGATCAAAATGATGATCACGATCACGATGGTCAAAAAGAGATCAGACGGTCGAGATCAAGATCTTGATGATGATGGAGGCAATGATCACGATCGCGATGATCAACGATTGGATGACCCACAATCGAAGGCGGTGATGGAGATCATGATCATGATGATCAAGGAAGATCCGACTGCCCACATTACACTTGATCAAAACCAACAGAGCCAGGGGGCGTAGTCGACAATACTGTCGTGGGTGCGTCGTCGGAAGGATGGCACACAGGGACAACGCCGGTGAGGGTGGCGCGAGGCGGGTGGCTGGCTGCAGCGACGGAGGGGAGACAGCACGGGGCTGCCGTGCTCTGGTGCTATTGCAGTGAGGGGGTGCGCATGTGGCTACAGGCGTCGGGGGAGAGCAACGCAGTGGTTGGGGGGAAAGGTGCCGCGACTGGTGAAGCAACGGGGAAAGGTGCTGCTGCTGTTGTTGGAAGGCGACACAGGGAGGTCGCGAAGGCGGCACTGGCGTCGCAGGAGGAAGGCGTTGGGGTTGGCGGATAGTCGACAGAGAGAGAGGGAGGGAGCCACCACGGATGAGGGGGAGCACAGGAAGACGGGGGTGGGTGTTGCCGCGGTCGCTGAGGGGCGTCGCGACGCTGAGAAGGGGTTGGCGACGTGAGCAACGCGGCCAGGGGGTTGCGTGGCGTCGGCTGAAGACGTCGGGGGCACAAGCGGCCATGGCGGGATGGTGGAAGGTTGAGGAGGTTGAAGGGAAGTAGATGATAAGATGAAGTGTTAGGGTTGGCGGCTGGGTTGGAGGGTAGAACAGTAGGGGGTAAGGGTTAGGTTTAGGTTTGGGTAGGTTTATATATATAGGGTAACGGGTTTTAGGTATTGGGTATTGGATTATCCAATAAGAAAATGGGTTATGGATTTTAGGTAAGAATAAGGGTTTTCAGTTTAAAAACAAACAAATAAATATATATATAAATAAATAAATAAATAGTAGTACAATAGTACAATGAATCAAATAGTATACATTAGGTTAATACTCAAATACTAATAATACAATAGAACATACAGTGATGAAATAATTAAATCGGGATTAATTTTGGCTAAAATATATTAAACAGTAATTAATTTAATTAAATCAAAATGTATGCAAATCCATATTCCAATAATCACAAAATATAGATTACGATCCATGGGATTTCTAAAATTAATAAACCAAAAAGTTTAATGATAATAATAATAATAATAATAATAATAATAATAATAATAATAATAATAATAATAATAATAACAGTAATAATAATGATAATAACAATAACGGTAAATAAAATAATATATATATCAGGGTGGGATTCGAGTTTAACAAATTTATCAAAATAATCCAAACAATATATATTATAAACAGATGATCATATAGAAATACAAATTAACGTTAAAATATACGATTATTCAAAATAAATAAAATATACAAGAAATATTTATTTATGAAAATAGGGGTTACATCTGTCTAATATTGATCACCCTCAATCCACCAAGCTCTTTCCGTCTGCAAACTATCCACCATTTAATTAATGTGTACCCTCTCTCCTATCCACCATTTAATTATTGTGTACCTTCTCTCCTCCCCCGCACCATGCCACAAAAAGTTCCTTCTATGTCTGTCAATTTTTTTTGGTAACCCAAGCCGGTATTTCAAAAAAAAGACATAAAGTAGAGTGGAATAGAGCTAATCACTGAATTAAGCAAAATTAGCCTTCCCCCTAGGGACAACATTTTCCCTTTCCATCCCTCTAGCCTGCTTGCAATTTTATCTATGGGGCCATTCCAGTCCAGCCTTCTAATCTCCCCCGATCCGATCGGCAGTCCCAGGTACGTAATTGGGAGTTTCTGGATTCGGCAGTTCAGAATATTGGCTATTAAGTTCCCCCCTTCCCCTAACTCCCCTAGGAATGTGATTGATCTTTTGTGGAAATTGACCTTAAGCCCAGACCACTCTTCAAATAGGTACATACCCCACTTTAAAAAAGTTGTCTGCGCAATGTCGCACTCACCGAAAATTAGCGTATCATCTGCATACTGGACGTTCATTACCGCAGAGATACCCCTTCGCATGCCCAGCCCGTTAATCAGCCCATTTTCTCTGTAGGCTTGTAGCATTCTATGTAACCCGTCCCCCACCAAGGTAAACAATAGTGGTGATAATGGGTCACCCTACCTAAGACCCCGCAGCACGTTGACCTTGGATGTAGTTAACAAATTCTTTATCCATCCGATCCACCTGTTCCCGAAGCCTCTTCTCTCAAGAATTTCCCATATGCATTTCCATTCAACCTTGTCGTATGCCTTCTCGAAGTCTAATTTTAGCATGAACCCCGATTGTTTGCGTCTCTTCGTGTCTTGAATAACTTCCTGCACTAAATCCACCCTCAAACATATCTCTCCCTGCAATAAAACTAGTCTGATAGTCTTCAATAATATCCCTGATGATCTTTCCCAATCTGTTGGCGAGGACCTTCATGATGATTTTGACTGAGCAATTAATCAAACCGATCGGCCTGAAATCAGTAACTACCCTAGTCACTTGAGTTTTAGGGATAAGGCAAACATGAGCGTAGTTTGTTCTCTCCAGATTCAAACTACCTTCATAGAATGCATGCATGATGTCCATGATGTCAAATCTAATAATATCCCAAAACTGCCGTAAAAAAAATAGGAAACCCATCTGGCCCTGGGGCCTTATCCTGCCTCATACCCCACACTGCCACCTTCACCTCCTCCATCGTGAACTTTTCTTGTAGAGCCTCAATTCTCGCACATGAATCTCCTTGCAAATTCCCCCAAATACTCTCATTTGACTCGGTCTGCCCATCTTTGTTTTGCCCGAATAGCTCCTTGAAATGACCATCAACATGGTTAACAATCTGTTTCTCATCTGAAACTGAGAAACCCTTGATATCCAACGAGCGGATGTAGTTTTTTCTGCGTCGCATATTGGCGACCTTGTGAAAGTATTTGGTATTCGCATCTCCTTCTTTTAGCCATTTTAGCCTGGACCGTTGTCTCCACAAAATCTCCTCGTTTCTGTATGTTTCCTGAATATCTTGCCTGCATTTCGATAGCCTTTGAAACTAGTTATCGTCCAGTTGTGCAACCTCATCCTGTCTTTCAAGTACCCCAATCTCGTTGAGGATATCCTGTTTACGTATTAAGATATTCCCGAATGTGACCTTATTCCACTTCCTTAGCCTTCGCCTGAGGGTAGATAGGTTACTGTTTAGTCTGGCGGCTGGTTTCGCCTGCCCATACCCCTCCTCCCAGCCTATCTTAACCAATGCTTTGCACTCCTGGTTGTTCATCCACATCTTCTCGAAACGGAAGATTCTCTGCCTTCTTCTGCCTTCTTCTCCCGTACAAATCATGATAGTGATGTGATCCGAAGTATTTCGAATACATGACCTAGCCATTCCCAGAGGGAATTTTCGACTCCCAGTCAGTAGAAACTAGAATCCTGTCTAGCTGTTCCATAATCGGATCCCTACGTCGGTTTGACCATGTAAAGATTCGATCGTTAGTTGGGATTTCCATCAAACCTAATCTCGATATCACCAGATTTAACTTCCACATATCGTGACCATTGTTGGGTTTTCGAGGCAAAAATGCAGCGGATTAAAACAATAAAATCGAAACCCAATCGCAGGATCCATGCAAAACAAGACGTTTAATTCGTAGTTATGAACGTTTACCTTAAAACGAAGCTTTAACAGTTGAGAAAAGGATGACTAATGGAGGTCCAAGCTTCTTGAATCACCACGCATCCCGCTGACGCGATCTACGCTCTATCGGTATCCACACGAACACTTGGTATTTGAAGGAGCGATGTACTAGCATCCAAAAAACAAATTCTCTCTATCTCCATCTTCTTCTCTCAAACGGCTAGGGTTTTTTCTCTTAGCCTCAAAAAACAATTTGAGAGTTTAAGATCTTTATATAGAGAGACAAATCTGTTTTTCTAAAGCCCAATCCTATTGGGCTTTTATTAAAATTAGAATTCTTAATTAAATAAATAATTAAGTCAAACTTAATTAATATTCTAATATAATTCTAATTCTAATCATTAGCAAATTTGAAATTATATTTAATTAATTAATTAAGTCCCACTTAATTAATATCATAAATAAATTCGAATTACTATTTAATTTAAATTCATAATTTAAATCAAATCTCCTTCAAGCGTTCTTGTGTGTGACCCTTTAGGTTATTATTACGTTGGAAATAATTTTAATATCCAATAATAAAATTATAAACAATGAGCGGCATCTAGTAATACATCATTGCTACCCAAGTAATAATAATAATTGGTGATCCAATAAAACCTTTCGTGATTAATGTTTCCGTGTAATATAATCCCTTTAACCATATATTATAGATTAAACTCGAGGCATGTTCTCAGTCATCCTCTTCAACATTTAATCCGGGTTTCCTTGATCAATGAGTAGACTATTAAAACAAATCATTATTTGAGCATGGCCATGCATTTCATAGTCTCACTCAATCAAGAGGCCAATAATATCTCTCCTAATTATAGGAGGGTTAAATCCTTTATCTATCATTCATATTTCTCATACGACTCATAATATACCCGATGTCCACTTTTATCATCACCCGGTCAAAGGTAACTTTTAATGTAGTCAAAGTATATTAATCCTCTTATAGAAATATAATGATCTCAAGTCAGAGGATCATTACACCATTATCACTGTGAGTCTTTCTTATGACTTTATTTAAACATGAAGAATCTCACTGTGGGTCTATCCAGTGCCATGTAGAATCTTACATGCACCTATGTTCTTGACTTTAGTATCACTATACCTATGACCAATGAGATGTGGTCATCAGTCAACAAACATACTAATCTTTATGCATTATTATTGTCCCATAATGACAATGCTTGATTAGGGATATTTAGGAATATAAACACTATTCATATAATCTCATTTTTAAGTCTCATACTTAAAGATATAGAATACGTATTATATATTCCAAGGACATTTATTACTCTAACATTTTTATCGCAGTAAATTAAGACATAATAAATTAACATATAATAATCAATAGAACACAATCATTAATTAACAAAAGTATTTCCTAGAAGCACAATCACATTGTCTCTAGGGCACTAACACTAACAACCATTGCCTATGCCGCCACTTCTTTCATACGTGCGCCTGACGATGTTGAAGTTCCCTCCCAGCATCCAAGGTAAACTCCACCTGTCCCTGAAATATAATAGCTCATCCCAAAACTGTTGCCTGAGGTTTCTCTCATTAGGGCCATAAACCGCCATGATGGTTTGTTGCCACCCGTCTTGCTTTCTTTGGACCACTACCGAGACTGAGTATTTCCCAACCCAGTTATCCAGTAAATCAAATTTACTGGTATTGACCCCCACCATGATCCGCCCTGACACCCCTACAGCGTTCCTGACCCTCCAACCCTGAATATGGTCAAACTTTAGACCCCTGATAGTCATGTCAGTTGGTTGAGCTAGTTTAGTCTCTTCCAAACATGCAATATCAATATTACAGTTCCTAATAACCTCCCCGACCATTCTACGCTTGGCATTCTTGCCAAGCCCTCTAACATTCCAGAAAATGGTGTTACACATACCAGAATTTTCTCCCCCTTGATCCTGCACAGTAGAATCCAAGTCTACCAGGTTACGGGACACCCCCTCGTCGCTCTCCCCCCCCCTCTAAAACCATATGACCATTAGCAATATTAACCAACTCCCTACCCCACAAAACATCGATAACATTTGTGTGTGCGTTATGATGCAGTTTTAAGCCGTATACGTGGGCAAGTTGAATTAATAAGTAGTCAGGGATAGAACCAAAAATAGAGATATTCAAATTTGTACCTGCGATGTGCTCATAGCCTTTCCGTTTATCCACCCTTTGGTAAATTTCTTTGACGGTCATCGGCTTCTCCCCTTTGCTACACTACCTTAAGCTTCATGCGGACCCCTCCTTCGGCTTTACCAATTTTTTCTTCTACCCCATTTCAACCACCGCTGATCCCTCAACTATGCCCCAACATAGCTTTCATCCTCTTTTTAACTTCCTGATCCACTCTTTTGTCGACCTCATGTTTAAAAAGCTCTTCAATTCGTGCCCCCTCCTCCTCCTTAGACTCCGCAACTTGATATACTCCAGTGCCCTCCCTAAAACTTTGATCCACTGCAACGTTACTAGTCGAGTTGAAGCACTCAATGACGCCTTGGGGCCCTGCCCCAATCCCCTGGTCCGAATCCAACTCTAGGCTACTCTGGCCTAAGCCCACACCAAGCCCATTTCGACCTTTGCCCAAATCCATATCCAAGTTGTGCTTGCACCCTTCCATGGCCAGCCCATGCTCACCAAAGCCTACCCCATTATTACCACAGCCCACTTGGGTCCCCTTCTGAAGAGGATCCAACCCGAACACCTTTCCATTTAAAAAACCTCTATTCGCGCCGAGCTATCCCCTCTCGCTCGAAGTGACTTAATTGTCTCTGCCCTCGTACACTCCCAAATAAGGCATAGGCCCCTTTCCCCCTACAACTGCATGTGCCATACCCTGCACCTCCCTTTCGTTGCAGGTATAAGTATTGGACCCCACAACAGCTACGGTATTCTGCAAATCCTCCATGAATAAAGGCAAAGGACCTGGCAAGTTGTCCATTCTTCTCATCGCCGCACCACCCTCAAATCCTGTTGCCGTACTGCCAGAATCTTGTACAATCCTAGTTAGCTTACCAAATGAAAACTCACCCTCCGTAGGATCCTCCCCCCCCCCACGTTGATGAAGACGGAGGCCAGGTACTGATAGATTCAGACGCAGGTTTCCTGGTTCTGGAGCCACAACCAGTACGGCCTCACAATGTCCATCGTCATGAACCAGTACACCTTTCTTTCCCGCCGCGATGTCAGCCCACTTCTTCGCTGTACGGATAGCGTCGTCTTCCCTAAAAAGTTTCTTGGATACTGTGCTCCTCTTACACACCTCCTCCGCCATCTCAACCTCGACATCCTCCTCCATGGACGTCTCGACCAAGGAAGACTTGGTTTCCACCATCACCAAAATCGATCTCGGCAGTGACACCTTCCCAAGTGGATCAATCCTCACCCTGGGTTCACCCCCACGCTTAGCCGTCGTAGGAGCGTCTATCTCTAGGATGGTGCCATATTGTCTCAGAATATCCTAGAAGCCGCCGAGCTCCCAACAGTGAAGTGGCACGCCCTTAAGCGTCACCCAATTGCCCTTGACATTGCCGTGAGATACCGCCCCTTCTTCGCCTGTCCAAGGAGCGATAAATATACCAAAACGGCCGCCAATGATCTTAAGCTCATTTCTTCTGGCCAACACCGCGACCCCTTCCGCAGTAGGAAATTTCGCGACCCAGAACTCCTTCACCTTATAGAGCTCCCACGATCTACGGTTGAAGCTCTCCGATAGTTGTCGAAGCCCCGTAATGATCTCCTCCGTCGACGGCCATCCCCTAACTGCTCGAATAACACCCATCTTTGCTTTAAGAATGTCTCTGTTTCTCCTTATAACCCCAGTCACTGAGACAACCGCCCTATGATCGTCACTGGACCTAGTCGCCGCTCTTGCAAACGTCCCTAGCCCTTGGCATCTCTTATTGCCTCTAACCGCATATGCGTTCACCCTATGGCCAGTCTCCTTACATTCGTAGCAAACAAAAAAGCCGTATGAGCAATCCTCCTTGTGGTGAAAGTCTCCACAAAACACGCATATCGTTGTAGTCGCCTTGGCCACCGAGGCCTGGAGCTTCTTAGCCGATCTGGAGCGATAAATCTCCCAGCCACCCTTCTCGTCACCTTCCTGTAGGCGTGGCTCCCTTGCCCTCCTTCGCATGCGATATATGGTAGGGTACGTCCTTCATGAGGCTATGAAGGGTGTTTGTTCCCTCCACATGGTAGAGGGGCAAGGGTTTTCATGAAAGTGATGGGGTACTCGGTCTTTCACGAGGAGTGGGAGGCTAGCAGAGCTAATGTGAGAAAAAGATACAAATTGTTTTGAAGTTTTGTATATTTGGTCCAAGGGGAGATTGTTAGGATTTGTGGACACAAACACATAAGATCAAGAGTTTGGTGAAGGAGAAAACACGAATCGGCAATAGAAGGGAGAAGCACAGCATCAACAAGAAGTGCAGCAGCAGGTCTCACAGTCGACTGTCATGCTGCAGATAGAACAGAGACATTTTATAGTCAACTGTTAGGAGGGTAGTTGATCGTGTTTGCTCTATGGCTTGGAGAATCTTATTGCAGTCGACCATTGAGTGGAGCAGTCGATCGCATCGAGTGCTAATCATAAAAATGGGTCGTGGGTTCGGATATGTTTTTGGGATGATTTGTGTATTTTTTAGGGTTTACTTGGTGACTCTAAATATAGATGTAAACCTTAGGATTCAGAATTACATAACTGAAACAAATTCAACAGAGTTCTTGTGCTGAGTGCTATCAAAGATGAAAGAGAGAAATTATAGAAAATTCTCTTTGTATCTTTGTATTTCTTGAGTAAGAAGTATTGGTTATCTATGTATATCGTTTATTCTTATGTTTGTAAGATCTTGCGTTTGTGGTGGATTCCTGTTATTGTAATAGCCCAGAATATTTAGTAATGATATTTTTAATAATAATTATATTGCATAATTTATTTTGAATTAATAGCCTTTGTTAATAAGGAATAAACGATTTTATATATAGTAGAATTTTTATGCAACTTAAATATTATTGGAGGGTTTATCTAATAGAAGTGTATAGATGGGGTTATGTGTAAAAGAAGTTAGGGTTTCTTTATATTTCTCCTTCTTCCTCCTTCTTTCGTTCTTTTCCTATTGTACGGCTTCCAATATCAAAAAGGAAAAAAGAAAGAAGTAGTCGCCAACCCTTGTCTTCCTCCTGCTTGGTTTCATTTTCAAACCCATCACCCTCATCCTTCATTATCTCCAAATTTCCAAAACACTAAACCCAATAGAAGGAAAGCCTTCTTTCTTAAAACCTCAGATTGGGGCTTCTCTGTCTTTTCAAAGGGGCCCACTAGTGCTATGGGGGAGCCCAAAACCAGGGTTTATTTTCCTGCTGTGTTGGATGAAATCTGTAGATTGCTAGGGGTTGGGACAGAAGAAGAAGTCGTTTGGCTTCAACAACTTTGATCTCTATGCATTTGAGGGATTGAATTTGATGAGTTTTTTTCGAGGATCCATAGCTAATTTGTTATTTTGCCAACCATTATAAGTAATTGAATAAAAATATCTTGCACAATGTAGTTTATGAATATTTGTTGTATTGTAGTGTTGTAATATTGTGTGTATATTCTATAACTGTTTTATGTGATATGGTGTGATGATGTGCAACTGAAATTAGAATTAATGTATTGCTGGCGTGTTTTCATGAATACAAAATTATTATGTATTTGGCTTATACTGTTGTTAGTAATATTTGTAGATGACCAATTTAATTCATATCACTATGCATAATTTATATAGCTTAAGTAGGTATGCATGTATATGAGTGGTCTTATGACATTTTCAATATTGAGATTGTTAGTTTGATTTATTACCATATTTATAGTTTATTAGTCATGTGTCATGCATCCATGTTTATATACCGGTATATGAGTCAGGATTTTAAGTAACTCCTATGGGTTGTCGTGTGTCCACTCTATGAGTGATGATTTCTTTTGCACAATAATTTGTCATGATTGATGATTTCTTTTGCACAATAATTTGTCATGCCACAGACTGTAGTGGTGTATACCTTGTCAACCAGAGTAGTAAGTATTGACCGCATGAGTGGGGGGGGCATACTTAAATCTCTTGCATTCTAGAATACTTGTTTTTTATTATTTACGTAGTATGAGATGCATAAATTATTAGACAAGTACTGCACCAGACATCCTACATTGTTTGCTTGTATGATCACCTTAATTATTGTTGCATTTATATGTAATAAGAGTTATAATCTAGATATTATTATTCTAACACTTGCATTATTATATGTTTGTGCATTAAATTATTTAATTGTTAATGCGGTATTTATGAATTGTCGGCTACTTGTTATATTTTTTAAATTACTTTTGGGCGTCAGTTCATTTTGTTGTTAACAAACTTTTTTAGATTAGTGCATCAAGATCAAGTGCTTGAAGAGAATAAATGATCTGGTAGTTTATGTCTTGTGGGAAATCGTAGAGAGCTGTTAAGGCTATTAAATCAGAATTGGAAGTTTGTTTAAATTATTTTATTAAATTGTAAGGAGACTTCTTGCTTGAAGGGTTAAGTCATTTCTTATAATTTATAGCTATTATTTTATTGATGGATTATATCACCATGGGACCTGATAGATATTATGTTATTGAAATGTATGTCCTCGGTTTGGGGGTGTTACAGATATTGGTACATCTAGATTTTTGTGGGAGTTCTTGGGCACTACAGTTCGTTGTTATCACGTCTCCCTGTCAACCCACACCCAAGAGTCAAGCAGAATAAAGAATGCATGAAAAATCTTGGTGTGGTAGATGGGTCGGGTCAACCTGCATCCCACCGACCACCAACCCGAACCCGAACGACCCGGTCCGGTCCCGGGACCCGCATCAAGTTGCGGGTCAGACCGAGTCGAGATAATAAGGGATTAAATCTGCTCAACCTAGTCCGTTTAACCCACAACCAGTTCTAGCCTAACCCGCAACCCTCTTATTCTCAACTCTTTATTATTCTCAGCTCTCTCTCAACTCTATATTCATGAAGTACGGTATCAAAATTTCTCAACTCTCTTAACTCTTTATTATTCTCAACTCGCTTTTTTTTTCCTCCTTCCTTTAGTTCACTTGTTTGTTGTTTTTTCACATACACTACCACTACCTCAACTCTCTCAACCCTCCTATCTTTTTTTTTGTTTTCTCACAAACACTACTACTACACTACTTGTATAATGCCATAATCACGTGGTAGCGGCCGTAGCTAAAGTGGACAAGAATCCACTAGTTCATCTTGTTGCCCCCAATAATCCCACAATTAAAGACCGATTATAATCCTAATCTTAATATAGATTATGAAATTGTTCCTCCTCACGATTATGATCCTCACACACAACATGATGAAATTCTAGCTAGTGACACACAAACACAAGACACCAAACCCGCACAACCCACTTCTTCCCAAAAAAAATATAGAGGCCAAACCTCCAAAATCCACGAATTTTATGACTTTGTCCCAAACGTGGACAATCCGAGCTTGGGACATAATGTATGTAAAACATGTCACAAAAGTTACAAATGAACGAAGGGTGAGGGGACGGGTACAATTAATCGACACATTACTAATATACACCCCGAACTAGTACAATACCAACTATCCCAACAAAATATCAACCCTAAGACCGGGCAAGTAGATAGCCATAGCTATGATCCCAAAACCGTTCGTCGGAAAATGACTAGACTAGTTATTAAGGAAGTGTTACCAAATTCCTATTCCTATAGTATGTACCTAGAGGCCTTTAACCAAAATGCACTAAATCCACATTTCAGAAGAATTTCTAGAAACACAATTAAGATTGATTGTTTTAAACTCTATTAAAGACACTTTAATTGTACTTTTGTATTCTTTAACTTATAGAGTGTCGTTAACAGCCGATGGTTAGAAAGGTTGTAACGATATTCCGATGATGAGTATAACTTGTCATTGGATCGATAGTGACTGGCTCATTCAAAAGAGAATCATATCACTTGCTACTTTGTCGTACCTCCATAGTGGTTTGGTTATCGCAACACATATTTTAGAAGTATGTGATTTATTTCAAATTTGCGATAACATTTTTTCGATTAGTTCAACAACACTAGTGCGATTACCACATTAGTTCAACATTTAGCTTCTCCATGTCTTTTTTCATTATAGATGTGCAAGTCATATTCTTAACTTATGTATACAAGATGCATTGAAAGCAGTTGATCCATAAGTTATTGCAATTAGAAATTGTGTACATTTCATTGTTTTGAGTGGTACTATACTTCAACAATTCAAAGAAAGGTGTAATCTTAAGGGAGTACATTTTAGAAAATTTTCTAGAGATGTTAAACACCGATGGAATTCTACTTTCGAACTATGGAATGTTGTTACTGAATACAAAGCGATTATTAATGATTTTTGTATTGCAAAAATATGGACAATTTTCAAAAGACTCTCGATTCTTGGTATTTTGCCGAAAGTTTGTTAAATTTTTTGAATCTTTTAAGACTGCAATTGTGGAATTTTTAAAATATTATGATTACACTTCTAGTAGTGTTTTTATTTCGATAATTACTATATGCAAACTTTTCAAGAAATGAATTCGGATCCTTACATTGGCCATATTGTTACTCCCACTTATGATAAATTTTTGAAATATTTTAATCCTCCTCTTATGTTGTATTGTATTGCCAGTGTAATGAATCCTCGTATCAAATTAGCGGGTTCGAAGAGTTTAATTGAAATAATTTTTGTTTTACATGGAGAAGAATCTCAATATGAATGTAACGATTATTTAGCTAGATTTGAGTTGACAATGAATAATTTGTATGATTTTTATGATAGAACGTATGCATTTAGTGGTACCACCCTACAAACTAGTATATCAACTTCTTTTTCTTCTTATAAAGGTAAGGGCAAGAGAAAATTTGCTTGCTCGTATTTAGTCTAAAATATCTCAAATTAATCCACCTAATGAATTAAACTGATATAATTCACAAGATAGTGAGAGTTCTAATGGTGGGATTTATGTGTTACAATGGTGGAAAGAGAATGAAACTCTATTTTTAATTCTTTCACACATGGCTAGAGATCTAATAACCCCTCATCTGTTTACAGTTGCATCAGAAAGTGTTTTTTTCTTCTTAAAGTGGCAAGGTATTGACCGATTACATGAATCGCTTGAAGCCGAATTCATTGGAGATACACAGAAGATTGGATGAAAGCATAAGACAGGATTCAAGGAATAGCAATGGACACCTCAACAACTGGAAGCAACTCTCTTAAAGATCACGTCGAAGCCGAGTAGAGAATTTAAGGTGATGATCCTAGATTTATATAAGTTGTGGTGCACGACATTAGTCCAATGTTCTCTCTTCAATCTAACTCTAGGATGTCTCAAACTGTAGATTATCCTCTTAAGTAATCATGTAATTCTATAATTTTGTATGATTTTTTAGTTTTTATTACATGTATTTATATGTAATTTGATTGTTGTAAAAACTTATTCCAAGTTGAAATGAATAATATATAAAAATTTGTTTCACTCTTATATTTGTTATACATTTTTTTTCGAGTTAAATAATAATAATAATAATAATAATATAATAATAATAATAATAATAATAATAATAATAATAATAATAATAATAATAATAATAATAATAATAATAATAACTCGGGCCAGCCCGGGCCTGCCTGGCCCGGGTCGGGTTAGATCCGAATGGGTTCGCGGGTTGGTTCGGGTTGAATTCTTGAACTCCAAAACAGGCCCGGTCCGGCCTGGGTTTAGACCCAACCCGACCCGGGCCCGCCCCCCACCTAGGAAAACCCGCTGGGTTGGGGCCCAGGCCAAACTGCCCAGGCCTGATTAAATTATTTTATTAAAATTCTAAGAAGACTTTTCTTATAAAGAAAATGTGGAGTTTAGCCGCCCTGTTTCATTAATAAGAAGTTAATAAAACAAACTTAGGGTACTGGGCTCAAATACAAAACTACAAAGTAGAGGAAATAAAACATAATACCTCCAAGTGCATAGGAGGGTGGAACAGATACAACTAAATCCTAACATATGAGAGCATCCAAACCAAAACAAAAAAACTATATGGTAGAAGAGGTCCAACTGTAACATCCTAGAAATTTTAATACGAGTTTGGAATTAATAAAGGATTTGTGATGAATTTCTGAGATTTATTAAACATTTTTTTTGGAATTTATCTTTTTGCAAGTGTAAAACACGTGCAAATATTTTTCTTGGGAAATAAAAAATTAAAAATTTATTTGGAAAACCTAATCTTTATTTGTAGATAATAATTCTGAATTTTTTGGATTTTTACGAATAATATTTGGCTTATTTGCAAATACCTTGAAATAAAGGGTTTTTTTTTTGTAAAATCGCCACTCAGGGGCAATTTTTGGAAAGAACAAAATTTTGGGATGCCTCTAGAGGCCGGCTAGATTTGGAGGGATTGGAGGATTATATTTTTACTCAAATCTGATTTGATTAGATCTAACAAATTGATTTGGAAGGCTATATCATATAAAAAATATATTTTCCTAAGGGTTTTTTTTTTGTAAAACCTTCATATTAAACCCTAGAACAGCCCGACTTATATCTACAGCAGCATTTAGCCACCCCACTATTGTGATTAAAACTTTCTTCCCAAATTATATTTTTTTCGGAGTTTGGAGCTTTGGAAATCCCAATTTTGCAAGGAGGAGGAGGAGCATCATTTCTCATTATTGTTATCTTCTTTTGGTCTTCTTTAAGGTGGGTAATCTTCCTACTCTTTTGATGTGTTTTTTTATTTTTCATAAAAAATAGAGATCATGCTAGGGTTTGGATTTGGTGAATTGTGATTATATTGGCATGATTATGATGGTTGTTTATGAATTGATGGTAGAGGTGAATTGTTAGATAAAGATTGATGTTAATAAGATAAAAATCTAATCTTGATGACATGACACTCTTATTTGATCTTCTTTTTGTATGATGACTATTTTTGTACATGAAAGATCGTGTTTAATTGTAGAAATTTTATGAACCCATGAACTTTTGTAGACGATTGGAATTGTCTTATGTACTAAACATTCATGTTGATAAAAAATATATTATTCTTGAGTCTTAGAGTTCCTTTTCTTTGCTTGCAAGATCTAAAATTTTATTGTTGAATGTCACGCCCCGTTTCCCAAAATACGGAACACGAGTACGTAACGCGGGCCCAGCAAATGATGTAAACAACATCCATAAGCTGTACCAGACTAACTCAACAATAAGATCAACAAATATACAACCACGCAAGAAACATAACCACATGAATCAATGATACAGTTCCAATAATAATGAAATAAACCAAAAGTATAAATATCCAACATCCGGGATCAAAACAAAACTACAGGCCATAGAGCCCAAAACAAAGTACAAGAGATAACAGTGTTCAGAAAATAAATCTAGCAACAATTAATAAACTACACAGCGGAGACTAGATCCATCACTAGAAACGTTGCTCACCAATACCTTCGGAAACAGATCCTTCAGTATCTGTAAATTCCTGGTCTAAAAAGAAATAAAAGAATGTCATTAGAGCAAGTCGTGGGTGGCAAGTAGAGAAAATAAAGGATAATAGAAAAAAACATGAATATCAAAGAAAAGGAACATGGTCAAAGACAAAGAACAACACAAAGAGTAGGCAATATCAAAGGGTTACAATAATCACACATGAAATGCGTGATGCCAATTCAATGTCAATACAAGATCAAGTATGCAGGTTGTTAAGTATTTTATTAAACTAACTAGTGCACGTACTACTGCATCTCATACTACAGGTTCCATGCAAGCACAGTGATTGTTTTAGACCGATGGTGAATTCACAGTTCGTGTACTCGGTATTGATAACAAGAATTTACGTGCAAGAATCATCAATCGATTATTGCAATCAATGCTCCACCTTTTATGTCAAGTATACGTGCAAGTGAGAAGACCTTACCGAGTATATTTTCCGATTGTTCACTACCAAGTCTACCCATAATAACCCCGGCTTGTTAATAGTTTATTTTCATCCTATGTGAGCATGCAAGAGAATGTCAATATTGTATATTACTATGTGTGACTAATTCTAAGCGCTACAGACAAAGCATGAGACAAACACATCATATAAACACATTTCACAAAATCAGGATAGCATGACCTTACTGTACTAAAACATAGATCATGGTCACTACACAATAGCAAAACTGAATCCGCCAGAAGATCTGGAAAGTAGACTTCCATACGGTTCCAGCGAGTATAATTAAAGCATATAAAAGACATAGGAACTAGGATGAAAACTCTAATCTAATCAGGTTTTATGTTCAGTCAGCATGCAGTAGATTATATTCCATTAACTAATTCGGGTCAGAAAACTCATTATTAAAATCTACAAAAATTCAGGGAAGTAGATATACATGTGTAGGTCCAGCATAATCTATTTCAGATTTTTCTTTTACTGTTAACAGGGTCAAATAAAATAAACAACAGCAGGATACACATGAAATTATGAGTATGAAATTACTAACACAGTTGCATTAAAGAGATGATATCTAACAGATGACAAATTGGAATTTAGATCCTGACCAAGGAAAATTTATCTAGACATCAAGGGCTACATTTTATGTTCAGTAAGTTTCCTCAAATTATGTCATTTGCATGTCTAAAAATCTGATTCAAAGTGAAACATACAGCAGTCCAGAAATCAACTTAATATAAAAAGATAACAAATAATTCATACGATCATATATAGCATGCAAATTAGGTAATCAAAGCAATCCTAGGTATCAACATGCAATTTCTAAGGTTTAAGATACATTTTTCATGGTCATGGTGTCAATTCATCAATTAAATCCAATTCTAGTATGTTCAATTTCAATGTCCGATCTATCAAGCAGTCCTATGCATGATTCTAGTTGTTTAATGTGCAAATGCATGAAACATTGGGGACTAGGTTTAGATCGAAGAGAAAGCACGATGTTAAGATTATGTCGGGTTAGCTCGTGTAAACCCTCGATAATCTGAACGGAATTGTCAAAAGCAGTTTTTGATAATAAAAGGACAGGATCTACTTGCAGGAGATCAAAGGAATCTTGAACACAAATAATAAAAAGGGTTCAAGAAGAGACTTGTATGTTATTACATATATTATTAAAATAGAATAACGGGATCAGAATCTCAGGCGAAAATCTTCCAAAAATGCACGAAGAATCAACAGCAACAGCACGATCCTAGAGCAATTCCCACACACCAGATCGGGACAGAACGCAGAACACCGAAACTGGATCTGGCGCACACAGAACACGGAACATCAAAACAACCTAATAAGAACTCAGTTCCACACCGGATCTGGCCCAAAACAGCGGACAACAACTCTAGATTGGGTGCGGCAGAAAAGCAAACAGCGAAACCCAGCCAATCGGATCGCTGCCTCACACCGGATCCAACCCGAACAACGGACAGCGACGTGGATCTGATGCGGTAGAACAACAAACAGCAAGATCGACCAACGGGGCGCGTCTCCTACCTCTCGATAGAGGAAAAGAGAGAGAGAGGGAGAACGGCGGACTGGCACGGCGCGGCACGACGACTGGGACGGGCGACTGCGGTGGCGGAGCGGCATCGTTACCACGGTCAGGAAGCGACGGCGGCGACAACAACTTCGGCGAAAAGAATCTGTTTTCGCGGTTGAAAAAAGGGAAATGGCGCTCGTGACTCCGGGGCTTGGACGGCGGCGCTAGGGGGCTGCACAGGCACGGCGAAAGACGACGAAGACGATGATGGAGCACGAAGAGGGAATAAGGCGACATAGATGAAGTTTACGGCGAAGCAAACTCGGCAATGGGGTCTCGATGACGGGGATGGCGAGGACGGGGGTACGAGAGACGGTGATGGGGATGAAGAGGAGATGAAGACGGTGATGGTGGTGATGACGGTGGTGGATGATGGTCGGAGGAGCGACGGGGGTCGGGGGTGTGAGTAACTGGGTTTGGGTTAACAGAAACAGAGAGAGAGGGGGGTACGGGGAGAGAGAAAGCGGCGGCGAGAGAGAGAGAGAGAGAGAGAGAGAGAGAGAGAGAGAGTATATTAATTAGAGTTAATTAATGGTGGTATTTATAGGGATCAGGAAATTAGGGTTTTGGGTTGAGATTATGTGGCCTCTGGGTATTGGTTTTGGCTCTAAAAAGAGACAAACAAATGCAATGAGATAAGAAGAATACAAAGGAGAACAAATCGAATACAAAATAGAAAAGAGTCAAATTCACAAAAGAACAGAATCCAATCAAAAGAACACAGGTTGATCCAAAGAGAACAAAAGAACCCAAGAAAAGACAAAATGCACCATAATAAATGAGTTCAAATACAATAATCAAAAGAATACAAAATACAATAAAATTCGAAAATAGGGCTTACATTGAACCTATATATGAATGTAGAAGTTTAGATCTATATTGGTGGCTAAAGAACATGTTTGAATTGTAGAAAAGATGAAATTTTGATAAATTATTCACTGTTTTTTTTTGTAAACTTATGATGGGTTGAAAGTTTGAATGTTTATGCACAATATGGATCAAAATCACCACAAAATACATGTTGAAGTATTGAGAACCTAGTGTTAGGTTTCAGGGTTAAACCCGGGTTAAACCCTAGACCTAAGGTAAGGCTTTGGGGTGATCTAGCTCTCGGGTGAACAATAACCCACGAATTACTGTTCAACCCGCAAGAGCTGCTGCTACTGTTGGTTTTTGTTAGATTGGGTTGGGGTGTTTTCGAGGGGATTTTGTGTGTATGACTTGTGTGTTAAGGTGGGGGGACACTACTACACATATAGATATGAATGTTATATGTGTTAATCAAATGTTTTTATGAGGATTGATTGACTTGTTGATGAAGTTTCGATGTTATTAAATTTCAGAATTTGTTTCAAGTTGTGATGTATTAAAATAATGTTTGAGAGAGATAAATCTAAGTTTTGAGAAGATTAAACTCTCTGTTTTGAAAGGCTATTTATTTCAGTTTGTAGAGGTAAGAACTTTGAGTTCTAAAGGGGTATCTTTCAAATTCCAAAAGTGACAAGTTTCAAATTTTATAAAAAATGTGAGTTTCAATTTGTTGGGGTTTTGGCGCTACTGCTTTCATGCGAATGAGCTATAAATTTGGCAACAAATCCTATGGTTATGGAGGAAACATAAACTCAAATTTTCATATTTTTATATTTATTTTTTAATGGACTGCTCTTATGGAAAAGAAGATACAGCTTTCAGTTTTTTAGATAATGGATGATTCTCAGAAATTGATGAATATAAACTCTTCAAATTAATCTGTTTGAGTCCAAATTTTTATGGTGAGTTCCCTGTTATGTGCTAGATTTAAATGATTTTTTTCAGAATTTAATAATGATTTTAAAGTGTACTGTTTTGAAGACCGAAATCATGTAACATTCAGATTTTGATAAAAGATAGGGTTTTTTTTTCTTCAGAATTTGTTGGATATGAACCCTTTAAATTAATTTATTTGAATCTAGATTTTTATGATGAGTTCCTTAATATGTGTTGGATTAAAATGAATTTTTCCAGAATTTAATATTGATTTTAGAGTGTACTGTTCTGAAGAACGAAATCATGTAATTTTCAGATTTTGGTGAAATTCTTTCAATTTTTGATACATTCAAGTAAGGGTTTGTGGGGAATAAATCTAAAACTTTGTAAATCAAATTCTTAGTAAGAGATTTGTTTCAGTTGAGATCGAATGAATTTGTAGTTGAATTTATTGAACTTTACGAATAAGTAGAGAGTGATGTTTAAAGTTGATTTTTTAAGAAATTTCGTAAGTTGGATATATTACCACATATGAAAGAGTCTTTCATTGCAACATTGGTTGATTTATGAGAATGTGACTAATGAAGAATATTTTTGTATAATAAAAACCAAGATGGGGTTGATTTGAGACTTAGGGTTATGATGTGGACCCTAGAAGGATTAATAATGATATTTTGAAACTTGAGACCCTAGAGTTTGAGTGGGACCCTTGCATGCCGGCAAATGAGATTTGGTTGAAATTGGGCCAGTGAGGCATTTGTTTGATTCAGTAAAGTTAAGTCCAGTGGGTTACACCAACTCTAGGGGGTGACTGTGACCCTAATTAATTGAACATAATAAACATAAGAAAAGCACGAGATAATGATATGAGGAAATGTGAGCAAACGTGCGTCATGGACTCTAGAATGCTCCGCGGAGTGACATATTCCCTAGTATTCCAGGATGATGGATGAAATAGGCCACAGAATGATCTACAGACTGGGATTGATCTCCAGTATTCCGGGACGATAGCAATGCTCATGAGATATTTGTGCAATGACGGTTCCAGAATGACCTGCAGAGTGAGACATTCCCTAGTATTCTAGAACGATGGATGAAATAGGCCACAGAATGATCCACGGAGTAGGATTGGTCTCTAGTATTCCAAGGGCGAGAGCCAATACTTGCAAAATGTCTAAATCTCGTAGTAGTCATGGTAGTAGGTTGCATAACTAGGGATTGAACCCTATAAAGTGGAGAACGATAAGGGCTTGCACCGGACCTATGTATAATGAGATGCATAGAATCCGACAAGTATGCATTAGAAATCATCATATGTATTGTGTTTTCTTGAACATCATTTTATGCATTACTCTTTGTTATTTTGACACGTTGCTATTACTATTGTAACACCCTAGTTTTCATTTATGGGATTTTTATGATTTTACGTGTTTTGCACGTATGATTTCATTTGTATTATTTTTCGTATAATTTTTTTTATAGTATTTGTTCTCCCTTAATTCTCCCAAAAAATATTTATTCTTTTAAAGCCTAATTAAAATCTAAAAAACCCAAATTGTCTTTTAGCCCACCTTATTAATTAATTATTTTAATTATTTGAGCCCATAGTCTCTTGGCCCATTAGTGAGCCCATGCAATTTAATTAATCTCTACTTTAGTCTAACTTATTTGAGCCCATACAATTAATTAATTAACATGTACAAAGTTGTGAGTGGGGGACACTAGGGTAACACGTGCATACATTGGGGTGTGCATTGCACACCTTTCACCTAGGCCGGATGGATCAAAAGAGAGGGAGAGATGGGAGTAGTGGTGAGGTGGTTAACTCATTCATGGGTGGTTATGGCAACTTCCAAACTCATCCTAGCCTTTAATCCCTAACTAGTTGATCTAATCCTAGCCATTCAATCCACCCAAAATTATGTATAAATACCCCCCCCCCCCCCCCCCCTTTTCCTAAGTTACTCTTGCACCCATTTTTCATTACAAGAGGGACTTATACTAGAGAGTAAAAGATTGAGAGTTAGAGAAAGATTGAGTGTGTGCTAGAGAGTGTGTGTGCATCTTTGGAGGCTGGTCAAATCGACAAGAAGAAGGAGTGCTCGGGTTCCAATCAAGCATAAGGAGGAGAAGGCAATTGCGGCTCAATCTAGGAGGAGAATGATCGCTCTTGGTTCAAGGAGATTTATAGGAGTTCTTTCTTTGTTTCTCCAAAATAGGTGGGTGTTTCTCATGACTTCTAATTTAGATACCATGCTAGGTTTTGTGCTAATCATGCAAGAATAAACAAGTGAAAATATTGCTATTTGATAATACTATGATTAAACTAAAAATGGAACACAAGTGAAATCGCATGAAATGAATAGGTGAAGTTGATTGGATGATATGATTGATGTTATGATATTTTGATTTAATCTAGCATGCTAAATTGGAATAAATGTTTATCCCTGTAGAAGAATTGTGGTTATGGGAAAAGTGTTGTTTTTAGAAGTCGTGTTTGTGTGGAAAATACTAATCGTAAGAATCTCTATATTATTAAGATTAGTTAGTAAACTATGCATGTTGTGATTGTTGTTAAATTAATTCTAAAGCTGTATGTTAGTTTTCGGGGAAATGAACATATTGTAATCTAAACCAAATTTTGTGTGTTAATCAAAAAGATAGAAGAAATGATTCCAACTTTCGATTTTTGTTGCTGATCAGTCGACCGAATAGGCGTAGATAGTCGACTGTCCTAAATATTTAATTCTTCGAGTTGTAATTCTCACAGAACAGTTGACCGTATATGTTAAACAGTCGACTTCCCCGTCCATTTTTATTTTCAAAGTCTTAAAACTTTGCAGAACAGCCGACTGGTCTTGTTAGCAGTCGATTGCCCTGATCCTTTTCGAGTCTTTAAAACTTTACAGAACAGCCGACTGGCCAAGTTTAGCAGTCGACTATCCCGACCATTTCTTGAGTCTTTTAATCTTTTGCTAAACAGTCGTCCGACTATGCTCCAAGAGTCGACTTGTCCAGATTATTTTGACGTCTCAGATTTTAAATTGCCTCATGATAAAAATAAATATGCCGTCTGAAAGAACTTGAAAAAAAAGAGATTTTGGAAAGAATGAAGATTGAATGTGACAAATTAAAAAAGTGAACTTTATTTGTCTTTTGCATGAAATTGTGTATGAAGTGAAATGAAATATCCTGATGAATTATGAAAGGTTTTATGAATATGAATGTTATGAACATGAAAAGGAAAAACTATTGTTAAGCATGAAAAGATAACTTATGAGCTTGAAAGGCTCAATTTTTGTGTAATTGTGAATTGAAATTGAGAACTAGAGGGTAGCTAAGCCTCATACCGGCATTGAAAAGAAATTAATTGAAAGAAAATTTGAAATGAAAAGACCAAGATTTGGGTCATGTTGAATAAAGGGTTAAGACCGGTATAGTGGAAAGGCTAACTCTAGAGAATTGGTTTTTGTTCATGATTCTAATAAACTAAGGATTTAGACACATATTGGTGATGTGATGAAAGTAAGAGAAAAACACGAGTATGAGGGTCATTGGATTGGCGGTGTGAGAGTGATTCACAGACTGCCTGCTTGATGCGTCATAACATGGCGTGAGCACTACTCCAGAATTATCGTCCCGATAGCGATGCTTTTGGGGTGTTTGGTGATTGCAGGTGGTGCCATCGTTCCATGGCAGAGGTTGAATTGTCTATAGTTTGCCTGCTTGATGCGTCATGTCAGTGCGTGGGATTCCCCTCCAGACTGTCTGGACATGGGCTCGTAGATCATAGAACATCTAGGATACTTACCGTAGTTACCGTAGTAGTGTAAGTCATGACGAGGGATTGAACCCTATAAGATGAAGCATGATTAAGGGCTTGCCCTCGAACCTATGTAGTATGGGATGCATAGAATCCGAACAAGTGCGCATTAGTGTCATATAACATAACAACTGCATTAAGGACTAAGTGCACAGCACAACACGACATCAATAGGATAGTCTCTTTAGTTTTGTCTATGAACAAGTGTGTGATTTTCTAAGTAATGAGAATCGTTATACTATTTCCGGCATAGAGAGGATGGCTGTGTATAATATTTCGTCAGTTGAATGAACTGACGTGCCCACAGTTTTATATGCAGGGTAAAGATGCTTGACAATTAAAGTATACATGCTGCACAAGATTGATTTAAATGTTGTTCATGTAATTTATTGTAAAATTGCTTCCGCTGTGATAATATAAAAGTGTAATGTAACTCTGATAAAAGAAAAGTTTTTTAGTTCCTTGTAAAATTGTACGAAAGAAGTGTAAAGATCCTGTGGAACTTCGAATTCAGTTGTATTTTAGAATTCAGGGGTGTTACAATTATAGTATTGCGTTGGGTGCCTTCAAACGACGTCCCCACTCTTCAGTTTATTTTGCAGAATTTGCAAGTTAGTTGCCCAAGTAAAGTAGAAGCTTGGATTTAAGATGATTAAAGTTTAAGTGTTGGGTTGTGTTGTAATAAATGTAATTTATTTTCCGTTGTGCAAATGTAAGAAAGAACTGATGTGATAAAAAAAAAATAATTTCTCCCTGTAATCGATACTGTGTTTTGGATTACATTGAAGTTGATTCTGGAAATTGTGCCACTTATTTCTAATTTTATTTATTGGAAATTCGGGGTTCTACAAGTTTGGTATCAGAACCTGCTTCAATTAGTAATGTTAAACATGGTATAGGGAATGAACCTTGGTGGACACTAGAGCGTGAGTACCTAGGTAGACCTTAGAGTGTGTGTATTAAACAAGAAACTAAATTAGATGTAGTGGTTTGTTATTACTTAAGAGTATGAATAGTTTTCTGCAATGGGCAATTGGTATGAATATGATTTATGTCGTGGTGCTCTAACAGATTCATGGTTTGCAGTACTCAGTAAAATGGCAGGACCCAGGACTAGAAATAGTGGGAATGATGATGGGGCTGAAGGTTCCTAACGGGGCAGGTTTGATTTAGAAACGGAGATTGCCAGATTGTACCAGACTTTGAATACATTCATGGCAGTCAGTGCGACTCGTAATCAGGGATCAGTGCTTGTACCTATCAATCCAGATCCGATCAGGCAAGTGGAATCTTTCAAGCGGATGAAGGTGATAGTTTTTGAAGGGAAGCTGATCCAAATGCGGTCGATGATTGGATCAGGTAGTTGGAAGTGGTCTTTGAGGTTCTAGAAACCCCCGCAGTCAACAAGGCAAAATTTGCTACAATGCAGTTGAAAAAAGATGCTGGTGTCCGGTGGAAGTCAGTAAAGAGGACTTATGGTGAAGGGCAGATGACTTGGGAGGATTTTCTTGGTGAGTTCAAGGGATCACTATTTTCCCTTGGACATCCAAGAGAAGAAGGCGATGGAGTTCTTAAACCTGCAGTAGGGCAATATGTCAGTGCGCGAGTATGAGACTAAGTTCGCGCAGTTATCGAGGTATGCATCGGAGCTGGTAGTTGATAAGGCAAAGAAGGCAAGAAAATTTGAGCAGGGCTTGAGGCCGAGTCTAAGGTCCCGAATGATACCGCTAGGGATTAGGAGGTTCAACAAACTTGTCAGGAGGTCAGCCATGACAGAAGAGGACATGGATCAGTTCCAGAAGAGGCAAGAAATCTAGAATAAAAATAAAAGGCCAGTTACAACATTTCAGAGAGGGAAGAATTTCCTGGAGAAGAAGGCCATGTTCAATGGGCCTGATCAAAAAAGGACAACAGTTCAAGGCGTGACTTGCTACAACTGCGAAGAGACGGGCCACTTTAAGACCTCTTGTCCTAAGCTAGTAAGGACCCAGGGTTTGTTTCCAGTGTGGCAAGGAAGGGCATGTCAACCTGATTTCCCGTAACTGAAGCAGGGTAGTGCGAGTGGTGGCAAGCAGCAGAGGCAATGGCGATTAAATAAGACTTTTTTAAGAATAAGATGAAGTTTTGAGTATCATTCTTCATGTATCAGGATATGTTACAATTAATGGAATAAAAGCAAAAGTTTTATTTGATACTGGTTCTTCGCATACATTTGTGTCGCCCAATTTTGCTAAGGTGTTAGGTGTGGAGCCTAAGATATTTCAAGGCAGAGTCTTGTCAGTGGCAACATTATCAGGGGAGGAGTTGATTGTTGATTGGTATTACGGGGATTGTGATATCAAGATAGGTGGGAAGCTTTTCGAAATTGATCTCATCGAACTGCAAGTCTTTGGTGTAGATGTGATTGTGGATATCGATTGGATGACAATTTATGATGCTACAATTAAATGCAAGAATAAATAAGTTATAGTGAAGGCGCAAGGAGGACCCACAGTTACTTTTCAAGGGAAGAAGGGAAACTCAAAAGTGGTTGTGTCTATGTCAAAGTTGATGATTCTAGATGAGGTCAGGGAGATTCCAGTTGTCAGAGACTTTCATTCTGTGTTCTTGGAAGATCTACCGGGGTTACCGCCGCAGCGGGATATGGAGTTCTGCATCAATGTTCAGCCAGAAAGTGCTCAATATCTAAGGCTCCGTACAGGATGACACCTGTATAGCAAGATGAGGTAAAGACACAGATTAAGGAATTACTGAGTAAAAGGGTCATCAGACCGAGTACTTCGCCATGGGGTGCACCAGTGTTGCTAGTAAAGAAGAAGGATGGGTCAATGAGGATGTGCATTGACTACCTGAGAATTGAACAAGGTGACTATTCATAAACCTCTTCCATGGATTGATGATCTGTTTGATAGGCTTTAGGGAGTGCCAGTATTTTCGAAGATTGATCTGCGGTCAAGATATCATCTGGTCCGAGTTAAGGATGAAGATGTGAGCAAGACAGCTTTCAGAACTCGGCATGGACTTTACGAGTTTTTGATGATGCCATTCGGGGTGACGAATGTGCCGACAGTTTATGGATATGATGAATCAGATTTTACGGCCATTCATTGATTCCTTCGTGGTGGTGCTCATTTATGATATACTTGTTTATTCGATGTCGGAGGAAGAGCATGCTGAGCACTTAGCATAAGTATTAAAGAAGTTGCAGGAACATGTTTTGTATGCCAAACTATCGAAGTGTGAATTTTGGAAGTCGGAGGTGGCGTTCCTTGGTCATATCCTTTCTAAGGAGGGAGTGGCTACTGATCTTCAGAAAATCGAGGCAATGAAGAATTGGCCTAGACCGACGACTGTGAAGGAAATCAGGAGCTTCTTAGGTTTGGCAAGGTATTACAGACGGTTCATTCAAGGCTATGCATAGATTGCAGTTCCATTGACAGTGTTGACCCGGAAGAATATAAGTTTCACTTGGACTGATAAATGTGAAGCGAGCTTTATGGATTTGAAGGAGAGGCTAACGACAACACCTATTCTAGCTTTGTCGCAGGCTGGGAAGGACTATGATATCTACAGTGATGCGTCAATCAGAGGCTTGGGATGCGTCTTAATGCAGAAGGGAAGGTTATTGCTTATGGATCGAGGTAGTTGTGTCCTCATGAGAAGAACTATCCAACACACGATCTGAAGCTTGCAGCTATTATCTTTGCCTTGAAGTAGTGGAGGCACTATGTGTATGGAGAGAATGTCATTATATTTACTAACCATAAGAGCTTGAAGTACATTTATCAGCAGAAGGATCTGAATTTCCGACATATAAGGTGGTTGGAGGTATTGGAGGACATTCGCCCTGAGATTTTGTATCATCCGAGCAAGGCAAATGTGGTGGCTGATAGGCTCAGTCGGAAGAGTAGTCTGTCAAGTCTGGTTACAACACAGAAGGAGTTGTCAGCAGAGTTAGATCGGGCAGGTATCGAGGTGGTACTGCAGGGTTTGGGAGATCTTTAGCATAGTTGAGGCTTCAACCTTTATCGAGGGAGCAGATTATAGAGGGTCAGAAATCAGATGCAGGAATTCAGAAAATGCTACAGCAAATTTTTGACGACAAGTTATCAGAATTTCGTGTCGACGATGGGGTTCTGTGGATGGGCGAGAGAATGTGTGTACCGGAGAGTGCAGATTTGAAGGAGAGCATCTTGCAGGAAGCACACAATACCTTATTGTTAGTACATCCCCGAAGTACAAAAATGTACAACGACATTAAGCAGCACTTTTGGTGGCCAGGATTGAAGAGAGATATTGCGGATTTTGTGGCGAGATGTTTGACTTGCCAGCAGGTCAAAGCAGAGAATCAGAAGCCTAGAGGCTTGTTGCAGCTGTTGCCTATACCAGAGTGGAAGTGGGAGAATATTAGTATGGATTTTATCACTGTTTGCCAAGGAGTCCGAAGGGTAACGACTCGATTTGGGTCATCGTGGATCGTTTGACAAAGTCGGCTCATTTCTTATCTATGAAGATTACTTGGTCTTTGGAGAAGCTGGTAGAGCTGTACATCGAAGAGATCGTGAAACTCCATGGAGTTCCAGTGTCCATTGTCTCCAACAGGGATGCGAGGTTCACATCGAGGTTTGGAGGAGTTTGCAAACACATTTGGGTACCAGGACTGACTTCAGTACTGCTTTTCATCCACAGACCGTTGGTCAAATATAGAGGCTGAATCGAGTATTGAGGATATGCTGAGATCTTGCATCATGGAGTTTGGTGGCAGTTGGGAGAGGTTTTTGGCATTGGTTGAGTTTGCTTACAACAACAGTTACCATGAAAGTATCGGTATGGCACCTTATGAAGCCTTCTATGGGAGGAAGTGCAGAACACCCGTCTGTTGGTACGAGGTTGGAGAAAGGCAGATGTTTGGGCTAGAGATTGTGTAGTAGACGTTAGAGAAGATCGAGCTGATTCGAAAGAGATTGGTTGGAGCCCAAAGTCGGGAGAAGAGTTATGCCGATACTCGGCGTAGGGACTTGGAGTTTGAGGTTGGGGATATAGTCTTCCTTAAGGTATCTCCGACAAAGGGAGTAATTAGATTTGGGAGAGGAGGCAAGCTGGCCACCAAGGTACATTAGGCCATACAAAATTTTGAACGAATCGGTAAGACGGCCTACGGTTGGACCAGAGGAATTGGCTCAGATGCACGATGTTTTCCATGTATCGATGTTGAGAAAGTATGTGCCAGATCAGAGTCATCAGTTGACGGAAATGCCCGATGGATTGCAACTGAACTTGAGGTACATGGAGCAGCCTGTAGAGATTGTTGATCGGCGGGAGAAAGTGTCACGGAATAAAGTCATGCCTATGGTCAAGTTATTGTGGAGGAATCAGTTGTTCGAGGAGGCCACTTGGGAGTCGGAGGACCGTAAGAAGAATGATTTTCCTGGACTCTTTGTGTATTTTTATTCTTTTGCTTGAAGTTGTTTCTTTTCCCTATTAGCAGTAGTTCTGAGGAGAGAACTATTCTAAGGAGGGAGTAATGTAGCATACTAGAAATTTTTAATATATTTTTGGAATTAATAAAGGATTTGTAATGATTTTTTTTTTATTAAACCTTTTTTGGAATTTCTCTTTTGCACGTGCAAATATTTTACTTAGGAAATAAAAAGTTAGAAAATTTATTTGGAAAACCTAATCTTTATTTGTAGCTAATAATTCTGGATTTTTTGGACTTTTACGAATAATTTTAGGCATATTTGAAAATACCTCAAAGTAAAGGTTTTTTTTTTTGTAAAATCACCACTCAGGGGCAATTTTTGGAAAGAAAAGAAATTCTGGGCTGCTCTAGAGGCCGGGCAGATTTGGAGGGTTTGGAGGATTATTTTTTTACTCAAATTTGATTTGATTAGATCTAACAAATTGATTTGGAAGGCTTGATCATATAAAAATATATTTTCCTAAGGGGGTTTTTTGTAAAACATTCGTATTAAACCCTAGAACAACCTGTCCTATATCTACAGTAGCAATTAGCTGCCCTCTCGAATTTTTTTTTTTGGAGTTTGGAGCTTTGGAGATCCTAATTTTGCAAGGAGGATGAGGAGCATCGTTTCTCATTATTGTTATCTTCTTTTGGTCTTCTTTAAGGTGGGTAATCTTCCTACTCTCTTGATGTGTTTTTATATTTTCATGCACAAGAGAGATCATGCTAGGGTTTGGATTTGGTGAATTGTGATTATATTGGCATGATTATGATGGTTGTTTATGAATTGAAGGTATATGTGAATTGTTAGATAAAGGTTAATGTTAATAAGATAAAAATCTAATCTTGATGACATGACACTCTTATTGGATCTTCTTTTTGTATGATGAATATTTTTGTACATGAAAGATCGTGTTTAACTGTAGAAATTTTATGAACCCATGAACTTTTGTAGACGATTGGAGTTGTCTTATGTACTAAACATTCATGTTCATCAAAGATAAAATATTCTTGAGTCTTAGAGTTTTTTTTCTATGCTTGCAAGATTTAAAATTTTATTATTGAACCTATATGAATGTAGATGTTTAGATCTATATGGGTGGCTAAAGAACATGTTTGAATTATCGAAAAGATGAAATTTTGATAGATTATTCACTGTTTTTTTTTTGTGAACTTATGATGGGTTGAAAGTTTGAATTTTATGCACAATATGGATCAAAATCACCAAAAATTACATGTTGAAGTATTGAGAACCTAGGGTTAGGTTTCAGGGTTAAACCCTAGACCTAAGGTAAGGGTTTGGGGTAATCTGGCTCTCGGGTGAACAGTAATCCGCGGGTTACTATTCAACCCACAACAGTAGCTGCTGTTGTTGGTTTGTGTCGGATTCATTTGGGGTGTTTTCTAGGGGTTTTTGTGTGTGTGACTTGTGTGTTATGGTGGGGGGACACTACTACGCATATAGATATGCATATATATGGGTTAATCAAATATTTTTATGAGGATTGATTGAGTTGTTGATGAAGTTTCGATGTTATTAAATTTCAGAATTTGTTTCAAGTGTGATGTATTAAAATAATGTTTAAGAGAGATAAATCTAAGTTTTGAGAAGATTAAATTCTCTATTTTGAAAGGCTATTTATTTCAGTTTGTAGAGATAAGAACTTTGAGTTCTAAAGGGGTATCTTTCAAATTCCAAAAGAGACAAGTTTCAGATTTTATGAAAAATATGAGTTTCAGTTTATTGGGGATTTGGAGCTACTTTTTCATGCAAATGAGCTATAAATTTGGAAACAAATCCTATGGTTATGGAGGAAACATAAATTCAATTTTTCAGATTTTTATATTTATTTTTGAATGGACTGCTCATAAGGAAAAGAAGATACAACTTTCAATTTTTTAGATAATGGATGGTTCTCAGAATTTGTTGAATACAAACTCTTCATATTAATCCGTTTGAGTTTAAATTTTTATGGTGAGTTCCCTGTTATGTGCTAGATTTAAATGATTTTTTTTTCAGAATTTAATAATGATTTTAGAGCATACTGTTTTGAAGAACGAAATGATGTAACTTTCATATTTTGATAAAAGATAGTTTTTTTTTCCAGAATTTGTTGGATATGAACCCTTTAAATGACTTTATTTGAATCCAGATTTTTATGATGAGTTCCTTAATATGTGTTGGATTTAAATGAATTTTTCCAGAATTTAATATTAATTTTAGAGTGCACTGTTTTGAAGAACGAAATCATGTAATTTTTAGATTTTGGTGAAATTCTAGTTCAATTTTCGATACATTCAAGTAAGGGTTTGTGGGGAATAAATCTAAATTTTTGTAAATGAAAATCCTTCTAGGGTCCATATCATAACCCTAAGTCTCAAATCAACCACATCTTGGTTTTTATTATACAAAAATATTCTTCATTAGTCACATTCTTATAATTCAACTAATGTTGCAATGAAAGACTCTTTCATATATGGTAATATATCCAACTTACGAAATTTATTGAGACCCTAGAGTTTAAGTAGGACCCTTGCATGCCGGCAAATGAGATTTGGTTGAAATTGGGCTGGTGAGGCTTTTGTTTGATTCAGTAAAGTTAAGTCCGGTGTGGTACACCAACTCTAGGGAGACTGTGACCCTAATTAATTGAACATAATAAACATAAGGACAAACATTAGATGGTGATATGATGAAATGGTAGCAAACGTGAGTCATGGACTCCAGAATGATCCGCGGAGTGAGATATTCCCCAGTATTCCGGGACGATAGATGAAATAGGCCACGGAATGATCCACAAAGTGGTATTGATCGCCACTATTCCAGGACGAGAGCGACACTCATGGGATATTTGTGCAATGAGGACTCTAGAATGACTTGCAGAGTGAGACATTCTCCAGTATTCCGGGACGATGGATGAAATAGGCCACAGAATGATCCACAGAGTGGGATTGGTTTCCAATATTCCAAGAGCAAGAGCCAATACTTGCAAAATGTCGAAATCTCGTAGTAGTCATGGTAGTAGGTTGCATAACGAGGGATTGAACCCTCTAAAGTGGAGAACGATAAGAGCTTGCCCCAGACCTATGTAGAATGGGATGCATAGAATCCGACAAGTATGCATTAGAAATCATCATGTGCATTGTGCTTTCTTGAACATCCATTTACGCATTACTCTTTGTTATTTTGACACACACTTACTTAGTATAGTTTCACTTGTTGTGTATTGAATCTTTCATTGTTATTTTATTTCATGTTATGTGGCAAGTTTGTGATTGTGATACTTGGAAAGGTTGCTATTACTATAGTATTGCGTTAGTTGCCTTCCACTGACGTCTCCACTCTTCAGTTTATTTCACAGGATTTGCAAGTGAGTTGCCCAAGTAAAGTAGAAGCTTGGATTTGAGACGATTAAAGTTTAAGTGTTGGGTTGTGTTGCAATAATGTAATTTATTTTCCGCTGTGCAAATGTAAGAAAGAACTAATGTAATAAAAAGTTTTTTTTTAGTTTCTCCCTGTAATCGATACTGTGTTTGGATTACATTGAAGTTGATTCTGAAAATTGTGCCACTTAAATCTAATTTTATTTATTAAAAATTCGGGGCACTACACCCTCCAACAACGCCCTGGATGGTGAGCAACCAAGAGTGATGCACCGTATCAGTCCAAGGTGGGACCAATCACCACATCCTCCGCGTCGTACTGCTCCACCTCAAAAGTTTTGGCGATTCTTTGTCTAGGACCCGCCACCGCAGTTGTAGCCCAAAGGGAAATAAGATACATAATATGAGTAAGATTACCAGAAATACTATTACTAGTCCTACGAAAGTAAAGCTTATTTTTGTCTAGCCATAAAATACAGGTCATTGCGATGATGACGATGTACCACGCTTCCCTCATCTCACGTCTCTCACTAGTGAAGGTGGGTCCAAACCATAGGTCTTCATAAACCTTTGGGTAAACCGATGTACCGAGGGCTAACAGAACCTCACCGAGAACGGTCTTACTTCTTGGGCAATCTAAGAAAAGATGAGATATCGTTTTCGTTTGAGTATTGCAAAAATCGCAGTTAGTAGTAATTTGTGGTTGTCTTTTAGCCAGGTTCTCTCTTGTCGAAATCGAATCATTGAGAACAAGCCAGAGGAAAACTCTTATTTTCAACGGCGCTTTGGCTTTCCAAAGAATCGTTGACCACTTTGGGCTACACTCTCTAAATTGGATGCGGTTATATAACGACCTAACAGTGAAGGTATCATTCTTTTTCAATTCCCATGCCTTCCTGTCTAGACCTTGAGGACCTCTAATCCCTGACTGTTCAATGTAAGATTGTAAAGCCCCTAGTCTTAACTGAGATTTCGGATCGAGTCTTGATCTGAAGGGTGGTCTCCAAGGGCCACGCTTCCAAGTTTTGGCTACTGATATGTTAGGATGAGAAGCTTGTTAAAAAAGTTAAGGAAATAGTACTCTCAGTGAGTGATCTCCGTACCACTTGTCCTACGAAAATCTTACTATCAGATCGTTTTTGATAAAGGACGTGACACAGCTATGAAATTGGTCATAGGCTTTGGCTACCCATTTTCTGAACCAAAACACTTTAGGACCCAAACGGAACCCAAATCTTCACGTCCCGTTTTCTAGGAGGTAAGAGTGGATAAAATCTTGTCAGACTTCTCTATTAGGGTGAAACACTTTCCACCACCATTTCCCAAGAAAGACTAAATTCATGTCTCTCAGGTCAATGATGTCAAATCCGCACTGACTCTTTTTCATACAAGCCTTCTTCCATCTGATAAGATGGTAAAGGGTTAAGTCATTTCTTATAATGAATTATATATTTGTTTTTAGCCATTCAGAGCTATTGTTTTTTTTTATGGATTATATCACCATGAGACCTGATAGATATTATGTTATTGAAATGTTTTGTTCTCGGTTTGGGGGTGTTACAGTTATTGGTACATCTAGATTTTTATGGGCATTTTTGGGTACAGTTCGTTTCTATCACCCTGTCAACCCACACCCAAGAGGCAAGCAGAATAAAGGTTGCATGAAAACACAGAAAGGGTTTAATTTTTATTCTCCCCTTCTATGTAAAAGAAAAGAAAAATAGTGACTCTTTGTATGAGTAGCAATGTATGGACACAAATGCCTAACATGTGCAAGATCCAAGATGAACAATATAACAGCCAATAAGATTTTGGGAAAAGTAAGCACATATATTAAGTACTTTTACTTGTCGGCCCCTTCAACTTTGAAAAGTAGGATAAATTGTAAATCAACATTACATCATAACAGAGAATAGTTTATCTTAACAGAAAGGCATTACATTTCGATAGGAAATTAATTTCTTTTAACATGAACGATATTTCAAAATATATTAATTGGATGGTATGTGATTCAAAGTGTATAAAATAAAGTGGAAAATACTAACTGAAAATCACTGGCTAAAACAAATACCCATTTCAATAAGAACACTCTCTAAATACTAGCTCAACTAAAGCTGGTTGTTAAAGGACATTGATGATCTTATTCCCAGCAGCGGCAGAGGCTACAATTAATAATGACATGATGGTGGCAGACGTATGGCAGAATCAGAGACTAAAGCTGGTTGTTAAAGGAAATTTATTCAGTAGCGCAGTGTCAGAACTGACGAAACTTAATTGGTTTATTAGGGCAGAAGGACAGTTCATCAACGAGGAAGAGGACATTAGGGACTGGATGCTACACTCCTCAGGGGAATTCTCAGTAGCATCAATGTACAAGCGAATCAACGACAGGGGTGTGCGATCTAAGAATGCGGAGATTATATGGAAGCTATGGGTGCCACTGAGGGTTAAATTTTTTGCTTGCCTAGTAATGAACGATGTCATTCTATCAAAGGTCAACCTCCGAAAAAGGAATATACAAGTTGAGGTCAAATGCGAGGCATGTTTGACGGAAGACGAAGATACGAATCATATCTTATTCTCTTGTATAAAGGCAAAACTAGCTTGGGACGTAGTCAATCTTGGTTTTGGGTTGGTTGAAAGTCCGGAGTCTAGTTCTGAGGTCTGAGGTCATTGGTGGGTAGAACTAGTTAGAAAGGAAGATAGAGAGGCATGGGGAGTGATGGCAACAGCCACAGTGTGGTGTTTGTGGTTAAACAGAAATGATTTATGCTTTCGAAAAATTAGTTGTTCACTCTCGACTATCATGCATAAAATTATATCTTTGTCTCATGATTGGACAGGAAATAGGGGGCCAATGAAAAGGCTGCGCATGGAAGAGGAAGAGTAAAAGGGCCAGGATGCGGCAGAGCAAAGGAAATGACCTTATATCAAACTCAGGAGGTCTTGGGAGCAGCAGATTCGATGTGGATCAGTGCCACAGGAGGGTTCATCAGATAGTAACCTTTGTATCTTTATTTGCATTGTGTGTTTTGGATCATCGATGTATTTTGGATGTTGGAAGTTGGTGATTTCGCTTCTTGTAAATAGTACTACTATGTTTTTTTAATTTTGCATTAATGAAGCGATTACAATGTCATCTTTTTATAAAAAAAATAAAATAAATAAAAAATAAAAAAAACATAGATTTTTATGGGCATTTTTGGGTACAGTTCGTTTCTATCACCCTATCAACCCACACCCAAGAGGCAAGCAGAATAAAGGTTGCATGAAAACACAGAAAGGGTTTAATTTTTATTCTCCCTTCCTACGTAAAAGAAAAGAAAAACAGTGACTCTTTGTATGAGTAGCAATGTATGGACACAAATGCCTAACATGTGCAAGATCCAAGATGAACAATATAACAGCCAATAAGATTTTGGGAAAAGTAAGCACATATATTAAGTACTTTTACTTGTCGGCCCCTTCAACTTTGAAAAGTAGAAAAAATTGTAAATCAACATTACATCATAACAGAGAATAGTTTATCTTAACTGAAAGGCATTATATTTCAATAGGAACTTAATTTCTTTTAACATGAACGATATTTCAAAATATTTTAATTGGATGGTAAGCGATTCAAAGTGTATAAAATAAAGTGGAAAATACTAATTGAAAATCACTGGCTAAAACAAATACCCATTTCAATAAGAACACTCTCTAAATACTAGCTCAACTAAAGCTGGTTGTTAATGGACATTGATGAACTTATTCCCAGCAGCGGCAGAGGCTACAATTAATAATAACACGATGATGGCGGACGTATGGCAGGATCAGAGACTAAAGCTGGTTGTTAAAGAAAATTTATCCAGTAGCGCAGTGTCAGAACTGACGGAACTTAATTGGTTTATTAGGGCAGAAGAACAGTTCATCAATGAGGAAGAGGACATTAGGGACTGGATGCTACACTCATAAGGGGAATTCTCAGTAGCATCAATGTACAAGCGAATCAACGACAGGGGTGTGCGATGTAAGAATGCGGAGATTATATGAAAGTTATGGGTGCCACTGAGGGTTAAAGTTTTTGCTTGCCTAGTAATGAACGATGTCATTCTATCAAAGGTCAACCTCCGAAAAAGGAATATACAAGTTGATGTCAAATGCGAGGCATGTTTGACGGAAGACGAAGATACGAATCATATCTTATTCTCTTGTATTAAGGCAAAACTAGCTTGGGACGTAGTCAGTCTTGGTTTTGGGTTGGTTGAAAGTCCGGAGTCTAGTTCAGAGGTCTGGGGTCGTTGGTGGGTAGAACTAGTTAGAAAGGAAGATAGAGAGGCATGGGGGTGATGGCAATAGCCACAGTGTGGTGTTTGTGGTTAAACAGAAATGATTTATGCTTTCGAAAAATTAGTTGTTCAGTCTCGACCATCATGCATAAAATTATATCTTTGTCTCATGATTGGACAGGAAATAAGGGGCCAATGAAAAGGCTGCGCATGGAAGAGGAAGAATAGAAGGGTCAGGATGCGGCAGAGCAAAGGAAATGACCTTATATCAAACTCAGGAGGTCTTGGGAGCAGCAGATTCGATGTGGATCAGTGCCACAGGACGGGTCATCAGATAGTAACCCTTGTATCTTTATTTGCTTTGTGTGTATTGGATCATCGATGTATTTTGGATGTTGGAAGTTGGTGATTTCGCTTCTTGTAAACAGTACTACTATGTTGCTTTAATTTTGCATTAAT
The DNA here is from genome assembly GCA_017893485.1 of Hemerocallis citrina. NCBI lineage: Eukaryota > Viridiplantae > Streptophyta > Magnoliopsida > Asparagales > Asphodelaceae > Hemerocallis > Hemerocallis citrina. Next base: position 110,149,381 of record CM030367.1, on the reverse strand, counting down.
GAAGCGATGACACAGTCATTTTTTTATTAAAAAAAAAAAAAAAAAAAAAAAAAAAAAAAAAAAAAAAAAAACCTCAACACCCGAACAATTTTGGCATCTCATTCCAGTATCTTCATTCTTACAACTCTTTCAAATTAGAAAATTAAAGAAAAAGAAAAAAAGAAAACAATTTTTAAAAAAGAGGAAAAGAAAAGAAAGATAAATTACAGAGTTCTGTCGATCATATTTGCTATTGGGTGTGAGCATTTATACCTTCCTTGCGTTCATTATGAGCTCTTTTGCTTTATTCTCTGCCCTCTATCACAGGGAAGCTAGTAAGAGCATCCACAGTCGTTTTTCTCATTTGCTATAATATGACAGCTACAGTAATAGCAAATACGATCGTTCACTGCAGTCGTCGTTTGCTATATTTTTTCTATTTTTTAGAGAGACGGGGTATCATACCCCGTCCGATCGTTTTAAATAAATTAAAAAAAGTTAATTACTTATTAACTATTAAACTATATTAATTAACTAAATTAAATAATATAAAACTAACTAAACCTAATTAATATACTAACTAAACCTATTAATATACTAACTAATCCTAAAAGTACCCTGCCAGCATTAAATTTCCCACCATATTTACTGGACGGGGTATCATACCCCGGACGGGGTATGTGTCCCCGTCCCACCATATTCTTTTTTTTTTTTTTCCTATCGCTCAATCCTGAGCGTTCGTTTTATTAAAAAAAAAAAAAAAAGAAAACAAATAAAAAAAAAGGGAGAGACGGGGTTTGATACCCCGTCCGGGGTATCATTCCCCGTCCGACCTTTAAAAAAAAAAATTAAGAAAATAGGAGAGACGGTATATGATCGTCCGTCTGATACGATTAAAAAATTATTATATCGAAGAGACGGGGTATCATACCCCGTCCTTTATAATTTGAGAAAGCTCAGTTCGTTTCTCATATTTGAGAAATGGAAATAGAAAGTTTGCCATATTTTGGGAATATGAGAAACGACTGCAGCGCTCCTTTTCTATTCGTTTGCTAAAATTTGAGAATATGGGAATTATAGAAAACGACTGTGGATGCTCTAAATAGATAATCTCTTCAGCCGAACTTTTTTTACTATATACCAAATAAAGCAAATTAGGATGTCACACGCCAACTTATATTTTTATTTAGCCGACATATTTATTTATTTTTCATGCCACATGCAAAAATGTTCTCTTCCTAGCTAAAGACAAAAAAATCGTACCACTGACATATTCCAACATTCCAACGAATAATATCTCTTTTGCTTTTTTTAAAGGTAATAATATTCTTCGTAACAATGTCTCTATGCATTTCAGGAATCTCTTTAAGTCTTTTTAGCGCGCGCACGCGCGCACACACATATATATATACTGAAGGCGGAGGGGTTGAGTAGTGCATCAAACAATACAGACACAGAACAAAGGGGGAAAAAAACATGAACCGCCAACAGCATCATCATCAACATCCAGAAATATCAGAGGAAGAAACAACTCCTCACTGGAATGGTGAACATGGAGTAAGTCCAAAACTATTAATCTCTGTTACTAGTACTATCATTCATTCTTTTTCCTGTGATCTCTTGAGCCAGTGGTATAATTCTCACCAGCCCTACTGTCAGTTTAAAGCAAAGAAATAGTAAACATAAATCAGTATACATAATGAAAAGAACAGGGTTTTTACTTTTTTTAAAACACAAAAAAAGTTGATGAAAAAGTGTATACAATAATTCATCTTTGGATATATAGATTGATCCAATTGTTGATCTAAACTCTGTTTACATTCTTGACCGATATGTGGACTGAGTCCTTGTTCAATTTAATCCATTCATCCTGCAAAAAATCAGTCTGTAAATTTATTCCATCTTTTAATTGATTTTATTATTAAGTATGCATTGTATCTGTTAACATTAACTGTATCTCTCTTTTCCTGCAGGATAAATGGATTACAGTGCACAATGACACAATTCACATCTCTGCTAAGAACATGTACATAGTCTGGGGCAACGACCATCGATTTTGGCACTGGATCAATATTTCCAAAGATGAATCACCGTAATAGTCTATCTTCACAAAATCTTTTTCTTTTTGTTAGTAAAAAAAACCACACTTTTTCATGTTGTATACTGATTTATGTTCATTATTTTTTTAGTTTTGAGGTGGCAGTAGTGCTAGCTCAGGTGAACTGGATGGAAGTACATGGTTCAATTGACCTGGCCAAATTCGCGCTCTCTCCATCCACAACATATGAAATAATCTACAAAATCAAGTTCAGTGTGGACGCATTTGGGTGGGATACCTCTCCCATAACCTTTCAATCAATCACTCCAGACGAGACGACTACCAAGAAGAGTGTGATACTGGAATCACAAGTGAAGAAAAGAAATGAATGGCAAGAGGTTCATGGTGGTCAGTTTAGGTTGAATTCAGACATGAAAGGCAAGGTGGAGTTTGGTATGTGTGAAGTTAGCACTGGTTTGTGGAAGGGGGGCTTGATCTTTGAAGGAGTAATAATAAGGCCAAAGTAAATGGTTTGATAAATATGATATGTCTCTACTTAAATAAACTAAAGAGAGAACGTGCTATAGAGGAGTTATTGTCAAAAATTTATGTTTGGTTTATAGTTTGTAATTTGGTTGTATCTGTGTTTATGTTTGGTTTATAGTTTGTAATTTGGTTGTATCTGTGTTTATGTTTGGTTTATAGTTTGTAATTTGGTTGTATCTGTTGTTTCTTAATTGTGCAATATGTACCTGACTCTTCCTTATGACAAGGGCTCAATACTACTCGTGGATTGTATGATTTCATTATCTCCTCTTTCATGAGATAGGATTCTTTTGATGAGATATTATTCTTTTTTATTATACAAAAAATGGTGTGGGGAGCATCTCCAACAGTTAGCCAAAATAAAGAGGCATAGCCATATTTGGAGAGTCACACCCATTTTACATCTCCAACGGCTAAGCATAATGGCTAGCCATGAACATGAAGAGGCAAAATGGAGAGGAAGAAGCATGGTTGGAGATGAAGCAAAATGGCTAGCCAAATTCACTAGGTAAAAATACTATTTGAACAATTTGGCTAGTCATTTTAGCTAGTATGGTTGGAGATGCTAATAGAACAAACTCAAGAGTACAAAATGATACTACAATAACAGAAGATTTTTAATCTAAAAAAAAATTAAAGAAAAAAGAGGGATGTATTTTCAGTGAACATTATGCTGAAAAGATGTAAATATATGCAAATCTTCTTGTCTCATTATATTTTCTTTTGATGGGCCTTGTCTTGTCATTGCAATATAAAGGTGGCAATTTTACCCAATAGATTGGCGAACCGATGACAGTCCAACTTAAAATTTTGAATATAGATACTACAAAACGGATCCATTAGCTTATTGCATTGGGTATGTGATATGGGTAGAAATAGAACCAAATAGGGACCGTTCAAATCGGGCACGAATTTTAAAGCTCTCAGAGGTAAAACGATAAATTTTACTTGAAACGTGTCCATAAAAGGGAGTTGGGCCTTTTTTAAGCCCAACGACCCAAAACGGACTTGTCTAATTGGGTTATCATAATAGCCCAACACAAATGAGTCTATGATTATTTAAATATGATTTAAACTCATAATTATTCATAAGAGACAGTTCAAAAAACATATCTCTTATCATGAGAAGAGTTAAAAATCATTTTCCACAACCACCCTTATCTCTTATGAAGAAGAGATTACCAATTCAATCAAAAAACACAAGGAAGTAAAGATAAATCCTTATCTTGAAACTGACCCCAAAAGCGACTATAAATACCCTATGGCCTCCATAAGAACCAGGTAATCAGTATTTTGCCACTAAAAACCTCTCATATTCTTCTTGAGTTCTGACTTGAGCGTCGGTGGTTCTATCGTGGGGGTCAACCCCGGTGCTTCAGACTTTTGCAAGTTAGTCGGAGCAGCCGTCACCATCCAGATCAGATTCAACGGTTTACACAAGTCAGCTGCAGAATCAATTGGAAATAGTCAATATCGGCGGAAGTTAAAAGGCCAGTTGTTTTTATTGTTTCTAAAAGAATTCACATGATTTGTTTGCTCCCACACAAAAAAAAACAGAAACAGATTAGCGCCGTCTGTGAGAACTGAAAAAGCAATCAGACCAAAATTCACCGGTAAAAATAATTTGCAGCCATGCCTCCAAAAGGAAAAAGGAAAGCGGCGACCTCAAGCCGACGAGCCGACCGACTCCCTCCAACTCCTCCTTATGAGGATGTCCCTCCCACCCTTCAACTGGATCAACCTCTTCATCTAGAATAGCCTACTCAACCCCCTCCAAGGAGGTTCAGTCGGGGGACTCCCAAAGAAGTTAGCACCCCGCGCATCACATTGGAGAGAACAGGGGCCGGTCTACACCTCCAACCATCCATGGTGCTCCCTGAGGCACCTCAGGCACAACAAAACCTCCGTCTTATCATAAACTTTATACAGCAAGAGTCCGAATGTCGGGGGTGCTCAAGCAGACCGCGATCAAGGGATGGGCTCCCCCATCCATCACACCAAGAAGGCCCGAGGGGCCCCTCTCCTCGAAGCTGGGGATGCAGAAGAACCCTCTCTCCCAGAGTGTGAAGAAGTCACCACTCTCCAAGGGGACAAAGAAGAAATCCCCCTCGAGGAAGAAGGAACCCAACTCCAACAAATCGATTAGTCCCCAAGAGAGGTAGAGAGGAAGAAGCACCTGTCACTAAGGTAGAGAGCTCATGGACTTTTAAAGATGAAATCCTTCAAGCCCTCAACATCGTTCCTAGCAAGACCCAAAAACCAGCCTTTACCGCTCCACTCCTCCACGACGTGAGGAGTCCCACGGATCCACTAGATCAGATGAGCAAGACAACGTCGTCCTCTAACACCTCTAAAAGATGGAAGACCGTCTAGCACTATTGAAGCAATAAGAAGAAAGACATGAATGAACATACCGCTGTTAGGTTTCGAATGCAATCACGGATTAAATACACAGTGAAAAATTTACAAAAATATCGAAACCTAGCCATGGATTCATGCAAAAACCATAAATCATGTTTAGGAGTTATACCTTAAAGATGGATCTACTGTCTCCACAGTATGCCGATCAGAGCACTGCAATATTGCAGTGCCTCTACGGTATCTACATGAACGGAACAAAAAATGGCTCTCCCTCATACCGTGGTGCTAGCTGCGGGAAGAGAATGTTCCTCCTCACAATCTCCCTCTCTCACTTTATGTGATGGCTAGGGTTTTTTCACGTGTGTCTTTTTTACAGATACATATCATATATATAGGTACAGAAAACCAACTCTAAGAGAGTAATGAGGTTGTTGGGCGCACAATCTGACTTGCGTCAGATTCATGTGTGTGCCTTTGAACTTTAGTTGGCTCATTTAATCTAATTAAATGTCCAACCAATGTCAGGAGTCTAATTCTTACTTGGATCCCTAATTAAATTCATCTTATGAATTTAAATCCCAATTTCGATCTATTCTAAGTGTGAGACCCTGTAGATTCCTATTACGTTGACAGTAATACTAAAATCATATTCGAGTATTACAAACAGTAAGTAGTATCTAGCAATATATCACTGCTACTCAAGTAACAAGAATTTTAGTAATTTGACAAAACCTATTCGCGACCAATGTTACCATGTAGTCTAGTCCATTTGTCCATATATCTTAATTGACCACAAGGAATAGAGCGTGTCACTCTTGTAAAGTTCAATCTTTGGTTTCTTGATGTCTTAGTAGACTTACTAAAACAAATGAGATCAATATCTTATATTGACTTGTTTGAGCATGGCCATGCATTTTGCAGTCTCACTCAATCAAGGAGCTCGTAGATATCTCTCATGTTATGTAAGAGAGACAAATCCTATTTAAGTCACTCATATCCCTCCACATGATTTGTAGTATATCCAGTAGTCGACTTTATAATCACCTTATTACAGTTTGACAGAATTAAAACATATAACTTCTCATGTAGGGAACCGTAGTAACTTCAAGTCAAAGGACTACATACAACATGGTCACTGTGACAACCGTTTATGACACTCAGTCTAGTACATTATTACTCTAATATGTACCAATGTAAAGACATGATATCTCATATCCATGACCCATGAGAATGGTCATCTATCTACGCACACACTAGTGTCAATTTATTATCGTTGTCCTAATTCACAATAATACTTGACTAGGGATATTTAAGAACAGTATTCTGATTTCAGCCAATAGGATCTTATAATCAAGTCATGCACTTGATATCCCATGGCATTAAACTTACTCTTCTAAGGACTTTATTATGTTCATTTAATTCACAATAAATAACATAATAAATGAAATATCTAAATATGAAATAAATGTCTGATACAATGTAAACTAGTAATGTTAATACACAACTGGCCTCTAGGGCATACACCAACAACCGCCCCATCAAACCCTCCTTCTCTAGGAAGATCATTGAGGCTCCTGTTCTGGTCAACTTCAAAATCATTTGAGTCTTATAACAGAGAGTCCGACTCGGTAGACCACATTGAGAGTTTTAAAACCCTCATGATGATCTACTAAGCATCTAACTCCCTCCTTTGCAAGACTTTTCCAGCAACCCTGAAGGGATCCGCAGGGGAGTGGTTCTCTTGTCTCTCCCCAAGGTTCATCTTCTCCTTTAACCAACGTGAAGAGCTCTTCCTCACGAACTTCATCACCAGCCGCAAGATTGAGTAGACAAGTGCCTCCCTACTTGACTTAAAGTGACAGGGAGTCCCTCAAGAGTTATGTTTGGCATTTCATAGCCGAGTCTCGATCCATTCCCTCACTCAACTCAGCCGTAACCACGGCTGTCTTCAGATACAATGTGAATCATGACCACCTCAAAGCTTTTCTTGTCAAAAGCCCCCCCGCGGGAATTCTCCGACCTCATTCAAAGAGTTGTGAAGTACATCCGAGTGGAGGATGCTATTCAACCTCAAGAGCATAATGTGCCCTCATCCAGGAACAAATGGAAGAGCACCAATGAAGACTAACCTAGTAATTCCCAGAAGGATGCCACAGGCTAGTGCCGTCCATACCCAATGCTTCGTTTTGAGAAGTACACTCCACTTAATGCCATCATCTCTGCAATTCGCATGGAAGTTGATAAGGAGGGACTCCTTCAACCTCCTCCTAAGATGAACGCCTCAAGTAGAAGAAGGAATAGGAACAAGTGGTGCGAGTTTCACAAAGATCACGGGCATCTCACAGATGACTGTCGAACCTTCAAAGATGAGCTAGAAACCTTTCCGATGGGGGTACCACGTCATGTTCGCCTAAAGGAACAACACCAAACTTTCTCCCGCAAGAGGAGCAAACAAACAACCAGAGAGGCCTTCCGAGTCCCAAGAGACCTATGGGGGACTGTCAAACTCTTCAAGAAAAGCATTTCTCCGTGAAGTAAACTCAGTGCATAACATTCCCCCACCCAAGAACTCGAGGGTTCCAATCACATTCTTATAACAAGACCTTGAAGGTGTTCAAACACCTCATTGTGATGCACTTGTAATCATCATATATATGGCCAATCATGAAGTGCACCGCATCCTGGTAGATAACGATAGCTCCGTAAAAATCCTCTTCTTAAATGTATTCGAGGGCCTCAAGCTCCAGGGAAACCATCTCAAACCTGCTGGATACACCCTCCATGGATTCTCGGGGGCTCCTGTTCAGATCGAATGTGTGGTTACCCTAGACATAACCATGGGGCAGGCACCAGCTACCCGCAAGGAAGCCCTTGATTTCATGGTTATCAACATGAAGTCTGCCTACAATGCCATCTTTGGTTGCTTAGGGCTAGCAGCCCTTCAAGCAGTTGCCTCAGCCTACCATATGAAGATGAAGTTTTCTACAGCAGCAGGGTTGGGGAAGCCAAAGGGAGCCAAGAAGTTGCTCGGGGGTGTTACACCGCCACAATTGGGGGCTCGGTCATCCCCCTCGATGCTATGGAACTCCCCCAAGATAGGGGACATGCTAGCTCTGAACCTGTAAACGAACTAGCAGAAATCCCCTTGTCCTAAGAAGATCAAGCAAAGTGTTTTTGGGTGAGCAAGACACTCCCCCATCAAGGCAAGGAGCAACTCATCACTTGCATTAGGGAAAATCGAAACCTCTTCGCTTGGACCGCTACAGAGATGTCAGGCATATTCGAAGACCTAATCATGCACCAGACAAGTTGGGCGTCCACTCATGGTTCTTAGAGTCACGCCCCGCTTCCCAAAAAGAATACGGAATATGGATACGAGACAAAAGCACAGCGAATGATTTTCATCATCCATAAGCTGTTCAAGAAATCTTTACAACATTCACAAGAATCATCGGAGTCGGAAGCAAAAGAATCAACCACATGCACATATGAGCCAAAATACCAACAAGAATACTTGAAACTAAATGTATAAATCTCAAATAGTCATGATCTAAATAAAACAAATATCTTGGGTCACATCGCCCAAATGCAAGAATAAATCCAAGTCTCAAATACAATATTGTTCAGGCAAGCTACAAGAAATAATATTAATAAAAAGCAGCACTAATACTTCATGTCTCCGATACCATCTGGAACCTGTTCTCCAAATTTGCAATTCAACGAATGCAGGAAAGAAGAAAAGAGAAAAACAAGTACCCGTCAATTGCAAGTTATGGACCACTTATAATGTAGGATACAAGCACATGGGAAAACTAACTAGCAACATGGTATAAGTATGATGTCAATATAAACAACTAGCATGGTAAGGTGATCAAGTGTAAATGGCATGTATCAAGTATCAAGTATCAAGTATCATGTAATCATGTATCAAGTGTCAAGTTTCGAGTCTCAAGTATCATGTAGTCAAGTAACAAACAAGCATGTATCATGTTCAAGTATCAAGTTCAAGTATCATGTATCAAGTTTTGTAGTGTTTACTATCTAGGTAGCACTTCATGCAGCCCACCTTACATGGTTGCTACAACAAACAGTTTCGCTTTAGATTTCATAGTGGACCATAGAGGGCAGTATACTCGGGGACAAGTCAAGTAATCAAGCTCCAAGCTTCAAGTATCATGTATCATGTATCATGTAATCACGTGTCAAGTTGTCCAAGTGGCAAGTATCGTGTCTTGCGTGCAAGTATCAAGTAATCACGTATCAAGTATCATGTCTCAAGTAATCATGTAGGATCAGTGGATCCCCTACCGAGTATACGTTTCTGAATTATCCATTATTATATCTGTCCCTTAAATCCCGGCTTGGTTATTTATTATTAATGTCAAACAAGCATGTATATCAAGAATAACATGGCATTATCATGTGACAAGTGTAAGTTGCAAGATAAACATGTACGAGTGCAAGATATCTCATAAAAGAATAAATTAAACAAATCTCAAGTTCAAGACAGCAAGACCATACTGTAGTAAAACAGTGATTCCCAGTGTTACAAGCATGCAAATCTGAATCCGTCGAAACGTCTAGAAAATAGACTCCCAACCAAATCCAGCGAGTATAAATAAGTCATATATTAATTCACAAAAACATATCTCAAAACTGATTTGAATACAGAAAATAGGTTCAGCCAGAAATCAGGAAAACGAATTCAAGAACAGGAAAATAGCATAAAAAATCATTAAATAAATCCACGAAAAATCTGGGGTATTCTCCTATATGTCCAGTATCTAAATATAAGGTTTCATAATTTTCCAGTAAAATTAGATCAGTTATCAAAAATAAGAAAACATCAATAACCCATAGCTTGGCAAATCTGGAATTCCCAACACTGCTATACGAAAACTATGATATCTCGCAACCAGTGAAACGAAATCCAATTCCGCCAAAGGGATATAAAAATAGATAAAATATACTAACTTTCATATTTCATAAATATTTTTCATACAGTAAAAGGAATCATAGTGAAAATATGGTTCTTTACAGAACAACAAGCAAAATACAGCAAGTTTAGATTTCATAAACGAGCATGAAACAATACATAAAACTCATCAATAAAATTCACCAAAATTCTGGGTAAACCCTAACTAGATAAAGAAACACTGTCCAAGGTTTTGGATCAAAATAATATATGTAGTATCAGTATCAAAATCATTTAGTCATCAAAATCATCGAAAAACAAAATCTAGAAAAGATCGACACCTCTGTAGTAAAACAGTCATAACTCACTCATATGAAAATGAAATTGAGCAAGGTCAGAGGGGTTTGAAAATAGACGAAATTCTCTAAAACTCATGTTTTATACCGAAATTAAGATACCAACTTTAAGACAGTCCAAAACAGCAACCAAAACAGATCAGCGACAAAATACAGATTTTTCCCTTTTACAACAACTCAACATATATCATACAAAACTTGTTCAAAACACAACCAAACATGAATTCGAGTCTACCAAGTATTCAAACATCATAATTTAGGGTATCTAGCATGTCCACACCAAATATATCAATGGGACTCATCCAAAATACGAGTTCTCACAAAAGTCTCACATACATGATCAAAATCAAGAACAGGTAAAACCTAAGTTAATTCATGTCCATATTGTGTCGTGAGTCATCTATGGTCAAATTTTCACAATAGAGACAAAACCCATCAAGGATAACACAAACAAGCGTCATCTCTAGACCCAACTACACTATAGGTGGTATTTTTGACTTGTATCAAACAAATGAATTGGAGTAGAAGTTACTTGCCTTAACCGAAGATGAAAAACGACGAAAACCAAGAGTAACGAGCAAAACCCACGAACGAAAATCCACGAATCAAAATTCACGAACTAATGAATCCAAGTGTCACACCCCGCTTCCCAAAACACAGGAGTACGGGCGCGAGACTAAGGCCCAGCGAATGGTGCGAACACACCATTCATGAGCTGTACAAGTAAACTCAACAACAAGATAAAAGAACAAACCACGCAGGCATGTAAATCACAATATGATAATGAAAGTTCATGACATATTCCATAATATAACCAACAACTGGAAAATACAAATAGTTACGGGTCAAACAAGCCCGGATTATAATAAAGAGTTGCAAGAAATAAAACACAAACAAAAGATAACATGATAAACAATAAACTAGAACACTTGGTCAGCGACACCTTCTGGTAATTCTCAATTTGGACCTGCAAGTATATTATAACAAAAAAAAAAGAAAAGGGAAACAAGAAGATGCCCGTTAATACAAGTCACGGGCCGCAAGGGGGTACAAGCTAAAGGAAACAGGTACAAAACAAACAAAAGAAAAGCAGGAAAAGAACAAGAAATCGAGAGTCACGAAATAGGGAAAATACAATATGTAAACATGGTATGAACAAGGCAATATGGAACAAGTGACATATAAAATAAGTAATCAAGTAAACAAGTATCGAGTCAACATGAACATGTAACATGTAGTTGGATCATGCAAATGCACGTATTAATCTTATGTCTAATGTTTGATTCTATCTAGGTAGCACTTCATGCATCCATACTTTTACTACATGGTTGCTACAGTCAATACAATTTCGTTTAGATTTAGTGGTGGGTTTTATAGGTCACGTACTCGGGAAAAACATATACATTCAATATTGTATCGAGATATGTGAAACAAGTAGAGTGTAAACTTGTAACGTGAAACATATAAACTTGTAATTTGCAATCTCGCAACTTGTAACTTGCAACTTGCATCGAGAAACCACGAGATCCCGTCCGAGTACGCTTTTCTATTTTGCCCACTACTTAAATCTTTCCCTTATACCGGCTTATTACTTTTATTTTAATTTAATCAACAAGAACAAGATGTCATATTCAGATTTAACTACCGTCACGGGTGAAACATTCCTGCACTTAAACATGTATAATCCTAAAAGTACATATGTGTATATTTATTTGTGTTCATGTCATGCATATGATAACAAAGTATTCACGATCACGTTTGAATACATGATCGAAGGATTAGGTATAGAAACGGGTATCAATTCGACTTATGAATGTGAATTGGAGTCAAAAATAATATACTTGCGGTATTTATGCAAAGGAGCTTGTACTAGAACAAATAAATTTGTACAAGAGATACTTGTCTTTTTGACGATTCAAGAAAGAATAACCAGCGAGCTCCTAAAAATTTCTTGCAAAATCTGTGCAAGAAAGTCCAAGCAAACAAACTAGCAACTCAACAAAAAAAATCCCACAGCAGATCGGGACGGAACAGCAAACAGCCAACCAGGATTTGCTGCACCAAAACACGGGACAACAAACCAACCAATAGAATCCTTCCTAACGCCAGATCGGGGGCCAGAATAGCGAAGAGCAAATTCCAATCGGCTCCAACAAAACACCGAACACCGAATTTCCCCCAATCACTGATCTCCTCCTACCTCACGACAGAGTGCAAGAGAAAGAGATCGGGGGACGGCGGCATGAAGACTGTGACTGGGGCTGCGCGACGAGGACTGGCGGCGCGATGCGCGGCGACTGGTCGGGAAGCGACGCAGCGCGAGGTCGACGGCGAAGACACTCTATTTTCGCGCTTGAAATAGGGGAGGCGAACTGGCGACTTGGGCTTGATGACGAGAGCGATGAGGGGAATTTCGCCAGAGGTTACGGTGTGCACGTAAGGCACGAAGACGAGGCGGTGGATGAGGAATTGGAGCGATGGGTTTCAGCAATGGGAAGTTGGGTTCGGTTGAGCGGGAGGTTGGGCGAGGGACAGAGGCGATGACGACGAGGAAGGGGATGGGGTGGCGAGGCAAGGGCGATGGTGAAGGGATGGTGGTCGGAGACGACGGAAGGGGCAAATGAGGAAGACGATGGAAATGGGTTGTTGCGGTGAGGAGGTTGAAGGAGGAAGATGAAGTTGTGGACGAACGGGAGAGGTGGTCGAGGAGGGCGGAGCAACGGAGTGACTGGGTGGCAACTTCGACGAGAAAGATGGGTTGAGTTGGGGGGTTTTGGTTGAAGGCGAAACAGGGAGAGGGAGTGAGCGGGAGGGAGGAAGAAGATGGAGTATGGATTTGGGTTTTGTTTTGTTTCTGTTTTCGATTTTGAACAGAGGAAGAGAGAGAGTGTACGGGGCGAGATAGAGAGAGAGAGAGGGATTATATTATAATAAATGTATAGAAATAATATTAAAATAAGGAGTAGATAGATTATAGGGGGAGGGGGTTACGGGATTCAATTTACTGATTTTGTGGAGGATAATAAAAGGCAATTAAGATCGTTATAAACAGTCATATAATGAAGATGAATTATAGGGCTGAAAATTAGGGGTTCAAATTTCAAACTTTAGGGATTTGTTGATCTAGTCAACTTAGGTTGGGTTAATGGGTTAGTGGATCAAGATCCAATAGGATTTGGATCGGGCTCAAAATAATTTAATAATTTAATTATAGAATTGGGCTTAGATTAGTAAATAATTAGACAATCAGGCTTAAATTAAACAATTGTGCTTGGGTTTAAAATCATTCGATAAATCAATCATGGGAATGGGCTCCAAAATATTTCAAATATTAAAACAGTTGAATAATCAAATATTGGGCTTAACAAAATAGTTTGAATAACATAATAGACAAAAAGAGAATAGTTAAGAATTTAAAATACGGAAAAATACTTGAAAATATAAATTAACGGAAACAGGGGTTACACCAAGCAAACTTGAGCGAAAATCTCCACACGAACAAAAACTCCAAAAGCGAGATGATAATAGTGGCTTACGGCCATAAGAGAACACCATGAGAGAGAAACGAGGGATTATGCGGTGGTGCGAGGTAGTCGGGATGGCCAAGGAGAGGGATCGGGAGTAGGGGAGATGTGGGCTCAGGTTAGAGGCAGGCCGGGAAAGGGGGTAGGGGGCTGTCGGGTTGGAGGTAGGCCGGGAGAGGGGTGTCGGCGGCCTGGGGGCTGATCGGGTCGGCTGTGAGCGGCGGCGCAAGCAAGCGGGAGAGAGAGGGAGAAGGGAGGCCGGGATGTAGAGGGGTAGAGTATTAGGGTTAGGGTTTGTGTGAGGGAGATTAGGTATATATATATAAGGGGATTAGGGTAGTAGCAAGAAGTGGGTATTGGGTTTAATTAGGTATTAGGAGTAGTAGTAGGTTTACCAATGGGTTTTGGATTTGGGTGAATTAAATAGGAATACAAATAGGATGGGGAATTTAATTTGGCTTTGGTAAATCTTATTAGGGATCAAATAATAGGATTGGGAGAAGGATCACAACCAAATCACCACCACAAGCACCCAAGAAAATAAAAATAAAAATAAAGGGAACGAGACCAAAATGAAGAAAGAACAAAATAATGAAGAACGAAACAAAAGAGACAACCAATCAAACATAAAGAGCTCAAAATAAAATAAAACGAATATATATATTGAAAACAACTCCAATATACGGTTCAGAAAAAATACAAGAGAGAAAATACACCAAAACAAAAAATACACTCAAAAAAATACACAAAATGAAAAACAAGGATTACAGAGTCGCTCTAACCACTTGCCCCCTGAGCAAGTGTGCGGGGCACGCCTCGCCATTCCTTGCTCCCAAAAATCGTTGTCACCTTGTTCGGAGTCCACTAATGGTTCCTAGATTCGCTCTAGTCACTTTCCCCCGAGAAAGTGTGTGGGGCATGCTTCGCCATTCGATTGCTCCCAAAATAACCTCGGACACGTGCGGAGTCCACTCATGGTTCTTAGAGTCGCTCTAGCCACTTACCCCCGAGCAAGTGTGCGGGGAACGCCTCGCCATTCGATTGCTCCCAAAACAACCCCGAACAAGTGCAGAGTCCACTCATGGTTCTTAGAGTCGCTCTAGTCACTTATCCCCGAGCAAGTGTGCGCGGCACACCTCACCATTCGGTTTCTCCCTAAACTCATCGTCACCCTGTTCGGATTCAACTCATGGTTCTTATAGCTGCTCTAGCCACTTGCCCTCAAGAAAGTGTGCGGGCACAGCCACGCCATTCGATTGCTCCCAAAACAACCCTAGACTAGTGCGAAGTCCACTCATGGTTCTTAGAGTTGCTCCAGTCACTCTCCCCTAAGCAAGTGTGTGGGGGCACACCTCGCCATTCGATTGCTTCCAAAACTCGTCGTCACCCTGTTCCAAGTCCATTCATGGTTGTTAGAGTTTCTCTAGCCACTTGCTTCTGAGCAAGTGTCCAGGGCACGCCTCACAATTCGATAGCTCCCTAAACTCGTTGTCAACCTGTTCGGAGTCCCTACTCATGGTTCTTAAAGTCACCCTAGCAACTTGCCGCCGAGTAAGTGTGCTAGGCACGCCTCGCCATTGGAGCTCTAACACAAACACACCATAGCAACTCTAACACAAAGCAACACTACTCAAAGAGAACAAGAGACAGTGCTTCAACACTTAGAAGATTTTCATTCCACATCAAAATTTTGTTAGAAGTTCAAAAGAATCAATCAACTAAATTACAGGTCTCTCTCAAGGTCACCTATACTCCTTCGTGGAAAAGGGATACTCCTATTAAAGGACACACGTGGTCTACGAATACCAGTGGCTACTGAAGCACCACCCCGATCCTTTGAACCATTTGAAGGGAAAACCAAACACGTAGATTAAGTCCGAGCCACGTGGCTTAAAACACGCGTTGCCCCTCCAGTCGAGGCAACACTCGATGAACTGGCCACTCCGCTTTGGGCATCTCCCGGGTTCATCGAGACCCCGTGTGGATGTAAATCGAACTCATGGAATGACCTCCCTTGATCTATCTCATCACAAGAGAAATAAGTGCTCTTGGTCCTAGTCCCCTCAAGAAGCCACTTCAATCAATGGATCTCCACCTCCTGCTCGATAGGACTCTCCTTGAGGTGGGCCTCCTTCACCTTAATCTTCCAATGGACCATACTAGCACATGCCGAACCATCCGAATGCGCCTCTTCTAAGAATTCAAGAACAACTATCCTTAGATGGGCAACCTTCAAGCTATTCTCAAGCACTACATTCTTCAACTCACCCCTCTCAGTGGTAGCTATAAGCAAAGAACAACGAAAGGATTTAACTTCCGAGTTCCTACCAACCATCATCTTAGCAAGAGGAGTCCCGCTATCGCACGAGTGTCCCTCCACGTCGGTCGGAGGCATCTCCCGAAAACCTTCATCAAGACGCCTCGTTTCGATATTCCTCTGGCTCAACACTCTTCATCTCGCTTGTCTCTCGAGCTGCCTTCTTCATTTACAGCGAGTTTGGAGCCCAACTCAGCCCTAGAGCTAGTCCCTAAACTCACCTCCCGAACGGCTCTCTCCTAGAGCCGGACGATGCCCTTCATCTCGCTCACCTCCCGAGCAACCCTCTTCTTCTACAGTGAGTTCGGAGATCAATAAGAGCTACTCCCTATACTCACCTCCCGAATGGCTCTCTCATAGAGCCCAATGATGCTCTTCATCTCACTCACCTCCTGAGCGACTCTCTTCTTCTACAACAAGTTCAGAGCTCAACTCATCCCCTAGAGTTGCTCCCTAAACTCGCCTCCTGAATGACTCACTCCTAGAGCCCAGCGATGTTCTTCATCTCGCTCGCCTCCTGAGCAACCATCTTATTCTACAGCGAGTTCAGAGCTCAACTTATCCCAAGAGCTACTCCCTAGGCTTGCCTCCCAAACGGCTCTCTCATAGAGCCCGACAATGCTCTTCATCTCGTTCGCCTCCTGAGCAACTCTCTTCTTCTACAGCGAGTTCGGAGCTCAACTCATCCCCTAGAGCTTCTCCTAAACTTGTCTTCCGAATAGCTCTCTCCTAGAGCCCGGAAATGCTCTTCATCTCTTCCACCTCCCGAGCGGTCTTCTTCTTCTACAGTGAGTTCAGACATCAACTCATCCCTAGAGCTGCTCGCTAAACTCACCTCTCGAATGGCTCACCTCTAGAGTCTAGCGAACGCTCTTCATCTTGCTCGCCTCCCGAGTGGCCCTCTTCTTCTACAACAAGTTCGGAGCCCAACTACCCTCAGAGTTGCTCCCTAAACTCGCCTCCTGATTAGCTCTCCCCAAGAGACTTGCGAACCTCTTCTTCATAGCTCCTCTGTGGTGAAGCTCTTCTTCTTAGCCCATGGGCGCGAAGCTCCTCTTTGTAACTCCACGGGGGAGAAAATCCTCTTCGTATATCCCCGGCACAGAAGCTTTTCTCAACTTCATGGAGGCAAAGATATTGCGGGACTGTTTTAACCCTAAAAACGGATGATTCTTCAATTAACTCCTGAAGCGAAATTGTAGATCTTCGAATCACATTCGAAACGAGGGGGCACATGCTCCAGTCGGACCTCCATAGCACCGGGTTAGTTCATTATACTATAGCTGCGTGCAAATCTCTTCAGAAAGCACACCAATATAAATAGGCTGTGATGAGAACCTTCTACAAGCCGATCACATAGCTTGCTGGCTGAGTCATTCACCTCCTAACCCCAAGGACCCCGAGCAACCCACATGCAAGGTGCATTATTATTTTGCCTAAGAATAATTGCACATGCGTCGTACGTGCTGGCAAAAAAAAGAAGAATAAGCAATCTCAACGCCACGTGGGATCGGGGGGGCAACCACCGAGCAGAAGTGCCATTGACTAGGACGGGCATAAAAATGTGCCATGTGTTGCCACGTCAGCACCACATCGGCACAACGTGAGTGCCATGTTGGCGCCACATGGGATTGGGGGGGGGGGCACCGAGCTGAAGCACCACTGACCGAAATGTGCATGCATGTTGTCTGATCTTCCCGAAATTTACGTCAGATCGTGATCAACAACTGGGATTAATCAAGTAATTTCTTTTTGATTTAATTCCTTAGTTTAATTATTAAATCGAATTAATTATTTAAAAAATCTTTAAAATAATTAAAAATTGAAATAATTAATAAAAAATTCTATAAATAATTATTAATTCAGAAAAAAGTAAAATAATTTAGAAAATAATTATAAGTTTAGAATAATTAATTAAAATTTTCAAAATTAATAATTAAAAATAAAAATTGAATTAAAAAAATCAAAAAATGATTAAAAAATTGAAAAAATTCAGAACAATCTGGAAAAGTAAAAAAATTCCAGAAAATTCTTAAAAACCTAGGTATTCTACAAACTCAGAATAGCATCGTTACACCTCGAGCAAGATTCAAACGTTCCCAAAAACTCCGAAAAGTTCTGTAAACCCTTAAAAATGGCGAACTACTTCTCAAAGGCTGTGAAAATAAGTCTTCGGGAGTGGGATGCTTGTGATATGGGTAAAAATAGAACCAAATTAGGACTGTTCAAATCAAACACGAATCTTAAAGCTCTCAAAGGTAAAACGATAAATTTTACTAGAAACGAGTCCATAAATGGGAGTTGGGTCTCTTTTAAGCCAAACGACCCAAAACAGACTTATCTAACTAGGTTGTCATAACCGTTTAACACAAATGAGTCCATGATTATTTAAATATGATTTAAACTCATAATTATCCATAATTAATGATTCAAAAATCATATCTCTTATCATGATAAGAGTTTTACATAACCACCCTTATCTCTTCATGAAGAAGAGATAATCAATCCAATCCAAAAATACTGGGACATAAAGATAAATCATTATCTTCAAACTGACCCCCAAAGTGACTATAAATACCCCATGACCTCCATAAGAACTAGGTAATCTATATTTTACCACTAAACCTCTCATATTTTTCTTGAGTTATGACTTGAGCATCAGAGGGTCAGTCGCTGGGGTCAACCCATGTGTTTCTGACTTTTGCAGGTCAATCAGACCAATCGTCATCATTCAGATAAGATCCAACGGTTCAAACGAGTCGGATTCAGAAGTCAAGATCGGTTGGAAATAGTCAATATCGGTAGAAGTCAAAATGTCAGTTGTTTTTATTGTTTTAAAAAGAATTCATATCATTTGTTTGTTCCCACACAGAAAAAGCAGCAACAACGTGTCCTAGAAAATAGAAAATTATATCATTTTCTTATTGAATTTGGATATAATGAATGATTTTGTAGTCATATATGAATTAATGGTTTAGAAGCAATAATAAAATTGGATAATCTGAAACTCAAATTTCATTTTAATTTTTGAACTAGTGGATCCTACGAAATTATAATGGATCCGTAACTGGATCTTATATATATATATATATATATATATACACACACACACACACACACACACACACACACACACACTAGATTTTCCCGTAGGCACGTGCGTCTTTGGAACAATATAGCACATGAAAGTCTTGTAAACAGTAAAACAATAATTATGCAGCTCAAGTTTGAATAGTATAACAATAATTAGTTGTAAATAAAGTCCATGTTTCCATTAGTATATGTTGAAAAATAATTATAAATGGGGGTGTAAAATCCAGGTTCTTAGAACTTTAAATGTGGAAAATGATGAAATTTAGGGTGCGTTTGTTTTGTTGTTTTGAAAAGAGTTTTCTGAATAGAGTTTTCTGAAAACTGTATTCTGAATAGAGTTTTTCTGAAAATGAGTTTAAAAGCTGTTTGGTTATATTTATTTCTAAAAACTGTATTCTGAAAGCTGTTTATCTGAAAAAGAGAGTTTAAAAGCTGTTCTGTTATATTTCTAGCTGAAAACTGTTATCTGAAAGCTGTTTTGCTGAAAAAGAGAGTTAAAAAGCTGTTCGGTTATGTTTCTAGCAGAAAACTGTATTGTGAAAGCTGTTTTTCTGAAAAATAGAGCTTAAAAGCTGTTCTGTTATATTTCTAGCTGAAAACTGTTATCTGAAAGCTGTTTTGCTGAAAAAGAGAGCTTAAAAGCTGTTCTGTTATATTTCTAGCTGAAAACCCTGTTCTGAAAGCTGTTTTTCTGAAAAAGAGAGCTTAAAAGCTGTTCTGTTATATTTCTAGTTGAAAACCCTGTTATCTGAAAGCTGTTTTGCTAAAAAAGAGACCTTTAAAGCTGTTCTGTTATATTTCTAGCTGAAAACCCTGTTCTGAAAGCTGTTTTTCTGAAAAAGAGAGCTTAAAAGCTGTTCTGTTATATTTCTAGCTGAAAACTGTATTCTGAAAGCTGTTTTTCTGAAAAAGAGAGCTTAAAAGCTGTTCTGTTATATTTCTAGCTGAAAACTGTATTCTGAAAGCTGTTTTGCTGAAAAAGAGAGTTCAAAAGCTGTTCTGTTATATTTCTAGCTGAAAACTGTATTCTGAAAGCTGTTTTGTTGAAAAAAGAGAGCTTAAAAGCTGTTCTGTTATATTTGTAGCTGAAAACTGTATTCTGAAAGCTGTTTTGCTGAAAAAGAGAGTTCAAAAGCTGTTCTGTTATATTTCTAGCTGAAAACTGTATTCTGAAAGCTGTTTTTCTGAAATAGAGAACTTAAAATCTGTTCTGCTATATTTCTAGCTGAAAACTGTATTCTGAAAGCTGTTTTGCTGAAAAAGAGAGTTCAAAAGCTGTTCTGTAATATTTCTAGCTGAAAACTGTATTCTGAAAGCTGTTTTTCTGAAAAAGAGAGCTTAAAAGCTGTTCTGTTATATTTCTAGCTGAAAACTGTATTCTGAAAGCTGTTTTGCTGAAAAAGAGAGTTCAAAAGCTGTTATGTTATATTTCTAGCTGAAAACTGTATTCTGAAAGCTGTTTTTCTGAAATAGAGAGCTTAAAAGCTGTTCTGTTATATTTCTAGCTGAAAACTATATTCTGAAAGCTGTTTTGCTGAAAAAGAGAGTTCAAAAGCTGTTCTGTTATATTTCTAGCTGAAAACTGTATTCTGAAAGCTGTTTTTCTGAAAAAGAGAGCTTAAAAGCTGTTGTGTTATATTTTCTAGCTGAAAACTGTATTCTGAAAGCTGTTTTGCTGAAAAGCTGAGTTCAAAAGCTGTTCTGTTATATTTATAGCTAAAAACTGTATTCTGAAAGCTGTTTTGCTGAAAAAGAGAGTTCAAAAGCTGTTCTGTTATATTTCTAGCTGAAAACTGTATTCTGAAAGCTGTTTTGCTGAAAAAAGAGAGCTTAAAATCTGTTCTGTTATATTTCTAGCTGAAAACTGTATTCCGAAAGCTGTTTTGCTGAAAAAGAGAGTTCAAAAGCTGTTCTGTTATATTTCTAGCTGAAAACTGTATTCTGAAAGCTGTTTTTCTGAAAAAGAGAGCTTAAAAGCTGTTCTGTAATATTTCTAGCTGAAAACTGTATTCTGAAAGCTGTTTTGCTGAAAAAGAGAGTTCAAAAGTTGTTCTATTATATTTCTAGCTGAAAACTGTTATCTGAAAGCTGTTTTTCTGAAAAAGAGAGTTTAAAAGCTGTTCGGTTATATTTGTGACATTTTTTAAAATCAATTTGCATTCATCATTTGCTGACATTTTTTTAATTGTTGCAGTTAGATTGCAATGTTGTACAAGTATTGGAACAATAAACTTGAGCAACATGTGAATGGAGCAAAAATCAGACGCCATCATCTCCAAGATTGATTCGTCACGTTAGAGTACAAAATTAAAAGAAAATCTTGTATGGAGGTTTTTGTGAAGCAACTAATCTCAGTTCATGTATAAGTTATGCAATTTGGATAAATGTTTTGATGTTATCACTGCCTCTTTTGGTAATTGCAGTACTTCAGTATTAACTGAAGAGTATTTTTTAGTTTGTTTTATTGAGATTGCATGTGAAAACAAATAGGATCTATCTTTTTTTTTTTGGATGTGAGCAGTATTTGGATTTCTTGGATCGCGTGCAGTGTTTGGATAACTCTAACTATTTGGATAAACTGATTCTGCTCAACATGTAGCTTGCAGTTTTTGAAAAGATTATATCAAAGAAAATTTCTAAAGGATGAGCCAAACAATTTATTCAGAAAAATAAGCACTACATATTTAAAATAAAAACAATCCCATTCAACTATACTCAACCAATTTATTCAACAAAGCAAGCTTACTTCATTACTTTTGTTTACATTGTTCAACAATCCCACGTAAACTATCATTAATGGCATGGGATCGATACATATATTATGAAAATAAGTTCTACAATTTGTTGTCAGCAATCATTACAAACAAGCATGCTGTTAAATCTCCTATTTGTTGCCTACAGTCACTGCATGCTGCCTGGAGCTGCTGCTGTTGCTTCTTAACTCCTTGATTTGAAAACTGTAGAGCAAGCAAATCTATAAACAAAGAAACAATATGAGAAACTTGCTGCATTAAAATTCAAAAATATTCAAGAAAGAATAAATTGTGCAGCAGAAACTTGCTACATTAACCATAGGAGGAAAAGGAAAAAGATAACCAAAGTTGAAATTTGCTTAACCAAACATTTGCAGACTGAGGCCCATGCTGAACAATAAGGAAACCTGAAACCTGAATCATTTTGAACCATGCTAAGAAAATTATATAAAGTGTAAGATAACAATGTTAACAATGCTAATAAGAAGCTGGACACTAGCTTAAGCAGATAACAATGGAAACTTTGTAAAGAAACTGAAAGTAAACATTACAAAATAAAATACGGGAGGGGTGCAAACATTACAAACTTTGTAAAGAAACTTTGTAAAGAAATTTTTTCTGGGCATGTGTTCCCACTTTGTATTGACTTGGAGGCATAGACTACAAAATAAAATACAAGATCAGCTGCCATCATCTCCCACTTTGTATCTTCCTTTACAACAAAAATATGTTCAAAAACTTCATACTGAGGAGAATATTACCCAAATCAACCGAGCACCTGAGCAGCATGCCACTGCACACCACAATCTAAATGCACACTGAAACCTCGTAATAAACCATTATAAACAAAGCATAAGAAGTTACAGGATCAGAATATTGCCCATAGCATGCTGTTTCATTTAGAAGCATGTCAATGCACACCACAATGTTCAATGCACACCCTAATTATTGTATTCAGTTACCATCAAATAGCAAAAGGCACCATCAAATAGCAAAAGGCACCATCTGAAAGAACACATCAGAAAAGCAGTAATGCACATCAGAAGCCTCTCAATGCACAGCCCAGTTGCACATTTGTTGCATACCTATACAGCAGTATGTAATCTTTTTTTTTATGTAATAATCTCCCACCATTTTTAATGTACTCATCACAGCATTGTATTAGGAAGTGTGCAGTATAAACCATACTGTATATAATAATCTCCCACCATGTTGTTACTAATATATAAACCATCAGTAGGTGATAATCTGCCACCATAATGGGCACCCATACTCAACACAGCATTGTATTAGTTTGTGTGCAGTATAAATCATCAGTAGGTGACAATCTCCCACCATGTTGTTACTAATATATAACCCATCAGTAGGTGATAATCTCCCACCATGATGGGCACCCATACTCAGCACAGCATTGTATTAGTTTGTGTGCAGTATAAACCATCAGTAGGTGACAATCTCCCACCATGTTGTTACTAATATATAACCCATCAGTAGGTGATAATCTCCCACCATGATCAAACACCATTACTCAGCACAACATTGTATTAGATTTGTGTACATTATAAACCATTGTCAGTATGTGATGATCTCCCACCATGATGGGCACCAATATATAAACCATTATCAGTAGGTGATAATCTCCCACCATGTTGGGCACCAATATATAAACCATTATCAGTAGGTGATAACCTCCCACCATGATGGGCACCAATACTCATCACAGCACTGTATTAGATTGTGTACAATGTAAACCATCAGTAGGCCATAATCTCCAACCAAGTTGTTACTAATACATAAACCATCAGTAGGTGATAATCTTGCAACATGATGGCCACCAATACTCAGCACAACACTGTATTAGTTTGTGTACAATATGGTAATTAACCAAGTTAAACACAAACTGCTTTGTCATATCACAGAAGAAGTCATCCTCAAATTTGATATAAAATTAAGGCCTTACTTTCGTTTAAAGCAAACAACAATAACTACTCCAAAGAGTATTAAAGGATCAGAATTTAACATCATCACTTCCAAAATTTGAAAGTGGGTAGTATCCATTACAAAATTCATCATATCCAGTAATTGCCTTATTTGTCAAATTCCAACATTATTCTGATGGCTTCCTGAAATATGTGATGAGTTCTTCTGGTTTGAGGAAGACACCAGTTTAGCTGGGTATAATTTTCATTAGTGTACACAAACCAATACAATGTTGTGATGAGTATTGGTACCCATCATGGTGGGAGATTATTACCAACTGATGGCTTATATATTAGTAACAACATGGTGGGAGATTATCATCTTCTGATGGTTTACATTGTACACAATCTAATACAGTGGTGTGATGAGCATTTGATACACATCAGAATATTGCCCAAAACCATGGAGCAAACCATTTTTTGGGAAAAACACAACAACAAATACTGCCCAGGTCATCAGAACATATCAGATGCTGCCCAAAAGCATAAAAAACAACAAAATCCATGTTTTAACAATCAGGGTAGCATGAATAATACCAACAAAATTGGATAAGAACATATCAGATGCTGCCCAAACCATGAAAACATGCTGGTCTGTTTGTTCTAGGTTCTTTTTTTATAATTTCCTGAAGTAATAACCTGAGTTGGCATTTGTTAAGAGTGTTTTTTTGGAAACACTATTCAGAATACTGAAATCCCACACTCTATTAAGGCAAAAAAGCTCCTTTGCTATTTTCTTTTTTCACAAATAAGGATTCACAAATCCTGATGCATCATAATACAAATTGCAGAATCATAAAACACAGTAGAATATACTGAATACAAGTGCAATTCATCTGAACAAATCAGATGCTCCCCAAACCATCAAAACAAGCTGGTCTGTTTGTTCCAGGTTTTTTTCTTAAATTTCCTGAAGTAATATCCTGAGTTGGCCTTTGTTTTGAGTGTTTTTTTTTGGAAACACTATTCAGAATACTGATACCCCCCTCATGTCGAAAACCATGAAAACAACATAATGCAGAAAAAATACAACCTAGTCGCAGTCTCAGATTCATCAAATCAATGATAAAAACTCCATACTAGAGCTGCATTTTTTACAATGCCACGCCCACTAGTACAAAGCACAATGTCAACATTGACTAAAATCCGTTCATCATTGACTATAACGACATCATTTTCGTTATGTTTAAAAAACAAATTTGTTCACTTACTGCTCTTGAAGTATTCTGAATAGTGTTTCCAAAAAAACACTTAAAACAAAGGCCAACTCAGGATATTACTTCAGGAAATTAAAAAAAAGAACTTGGAACAAACAAACCAGCATGTTTTCATGGTTTGGGGAGCAACATGATTTGTTCAGATGAATTGCACTTGTATTCAGTATATTCTACTGTGTTCTATGATTCTGCAAATGTATTATGATGCCCATCAGGATTTGTGAATCCCTTTGATATTTGCTGTGAAGGAAAAAGAAAATCATATTTGTCGTAGGCTCAGATTGTTCAAATCAATGATAAAAAATCCACAATAGGGCTGCATTTTTTACAATGCCATGCCTATCGCCACTAAGTACAATGTTCACCCCCCCCACCCCCTTCCCACATTGTCGTCGACAATAACTGAATTCATCATCATTGTTTACCATAATGGATTCATTCTTACTTAACCTTTCATTCCAAACATCAACCACAGATCAGTTTAAAGGGTATTATACATCATTTCAGTGGTTGTTCAATCATATACCCCAATCTCAATATCCGTTGCTTGTCGATACAACCAAGCAGAAAGTGGCAGTGGGGTGGGGGAGGGACACATTCCACATTGAATGAAAACCTATCATCATTGCCTATTACGACATCATCTTTGTATTAGTTTTCATAAAAGTGTATTTCAAATCGCATACTGCTACCGACAATTCCATCCATTTTTCTGACCAATCATGTGCACAAAATTGATACCGATATCTTCAGTGTGTTGGTGATGTACTAATTGTTCATCATCGAGTCCTCCAAAAAAGCATCGTTTTGTGGGTGCATACATATAAAATTGTGGAGTGCACAACAGGCTGTGACCATCATAACTTGTCTTGTAAACAGGTAGTTTGGCATGTTCTCAAAGATGGCAAACCTCTTCTTGAATACACCAAACGTTCTCTCGATCACATTCCGTAGCCTAGCATGCTGTTTATTAAAAAGTTACTTTGGTTGAGTTGGTGCATGGTTGGCCCCTTGAAAGTCCTGTAAGTGGTATGGCTCACCACGGTATGGCGCTAAAAAACCAGGCATATTTGTGTAACCACAATCTACTAGGTAATATTTATCGTTTGGTGGGATTTCCAACAGTCTTTGTGCTAATGCACTCTGTATTACACGGGAATCGTTAGCACTGCCTTCCCATCCCGCGTAAACAAATGTGAACAACATGTTAAAATCACATGCTGCCAGAACATTTTGGCTAATAAAACCCTTTCGAGAGCGACAAGCATTGCTGCGAACAGCAGGTACAGTAGCTTTGATTAATGTGCCATCAGCAGCACCAATAGCTCCCTACATTAATGAATTCGAATAATAAATATTACGTGCAAACGTTGAAAAAACTTTAATAGTGCATGACGGGTGAAGGTAACAGAATACCTAACCACGGATAAAAGTCTGGATTATGGAGGATCCTTTGATGTACTTGTATAGTGTCGGGGGGGGGGGGGGGGGGGGGGTGATAAGTGTTGTTGCCGCTCTTACCAAACCTTTCAATACTTGTGTAAAATGCTTTTCAATAGTTTGAAGTGAGTGGTTAAACCTATTAGCGACTAGTCGCATTCTTGAACTGTGACCGACAATATACAGGAAAATTGCCACACTTTCCTCGAAAGACACGCGCCTGCGTCTTGAAGACTGTTCTGTTTCGTCAAGATAGTTCCCATTTTTTAGAAAAGCACACAAGGCCATGAAACAATCTTGGTTCATACGGAATATTCCATGAAACGTGGACTAGGAACCCTCTAACATTTCATTCAGATATTCACGTCCTGTTTGTTTTTGAGAGGACGTTGTACTTTCTTCATTGTCAAGTTCTTCACATAATTCAGCTAGGAAGATTATATTCATCAACTCATCAACATCGTCACTACTGGATGAAGAAGTGTCCATAACAGAGGTTGCACTTGCAATAGTAACTCACTATGACAAAAAGATAGAAATCAAATGGAGAAAGTAATAAAGTTCACTACTAATAGCAAATTGCTTTTGGTAAAAAAATAAAACTCAATGTGAATGAAATAAGTACCGCAATGTTTCACCATCAATCCGTCATAGTACATTATATCTCACGCAAATACACAAATAATAGTAAAAAAATAGTACACATTATGACTTCTTCATCCCATTCAACCGAATGGGATGGCTACTGCCTACCATACATCCTGACCCAAGCCTCCTGATGTGTTGGGGTCAGATGGAGGAAACTATGACAAGCACGAGGATTTCTTACTAGGTGGTCTAATGCTTTCACAGCTTCGTCGGGATCAATCCATGTCATCGACATGATTATATCCTGGCATTGATCCAACTCGGCCAAAGCAGGGTCAGCCGAGACATTACTTTCCACCTCTATTTTTTTCTTCAGCCTGCTTCTTTTTACCTCCTGAGTTTCCATACAGGAGCTAATATAATCTTTCACAACTGACATGGCTGACCCCCGGCCACTTGAGGTACCGGATTTTCTCTTACGAGAGCCCGACCCCGAACCTAATGGTACATCATCATCGTCATCAAGTACATGTACGTTTGACTGATGAGGGTGGCCAAACTCATAATTCATCCTCCGCTCCTCATCATCATCCAACACCCTCTGGGTGGAAGCCCTTGTCACATTGCCCTGGGCAGTAGACTCTTCCATTATTTTGGTCAAAGCATCAAAATCTGTCAACCCCTTATGTTCAAATTTTTTGGCGGCAGGATGCATCTAATCATAGAATTTGTTGTTACTATGCAAGTATTAGAGTCAAGATGAAGTATAATAAAAAGGATTCACAAACAAAAATCAAACTTTGAGATTATATATATTAACCTTAACATATTGTTCCCAAACTGGTTTCTCGCAAGTAACGGTTTCGTTGACTTCATCCCAACCAAAACCGCTCTGTTTCTTCATATCAGAAAACACCTTCCAGTCTGATTTAAGTCTCTGATATTTTGACTTCAATTGTGCTACCGTGAATGAACGGCCACACGCGACTTGCATTTGTAGAGCAAAATTACTCCAAGTTTTTGTGTCGAATGTGTTACTTTTTAGGCAATCACTGTCAACTGCAGCCTCCATAAGGTTGACAAAACAATGCACAATATGGGGAGGCCACTTCCCATAATCCTCCTCCACTGCCTTCTCCTTCTCCCTACCCATACTACTCATCTATATTGAAGAAATACTGATAAAAATTAAAAAAAATGCCAAATTTCTTCAATTAGTCCTTGTGATCGGATAACCGTAGGTTGCAAGGAGCCACCGGTTAAACAAAAAATTGGCAACAGAGAATTCGGCAAAAGATGCAGTTTGGACCGCATATTAGAAAATTTTTTTGGTCCAAAAGCGTATTAAAAATTGGCAAAAATTTGTATAGAAAAACAACCAAATAAAGTGCCCCACAGATCATACCTTTGATTGGAATTGAAAAAGGAAGAAATTGTCAGCAAAGGATTCGACCTTGAGTAGCTTTTTGATTCGATTTGCCCGTCGTTCCCTAGCTCTTCTCCTGTATGCAGCACGGGTAGTGCAAACCATTAAACCCTCAACCAAAACCCCTCAACCCCTCACCAAATCGACAGAAAAGGAGAGTGGTATTGAAGTCGCCAGCGAGAGAGAATCAGACGTTTGGGCTCGATTTCACAGTAGAATCATTCCAAAAACGTTGATTTGGGGGGGGGGAGATCAGATCTGTTCTGAAAAAGAAGGGAGGAAGAAGATGCCGTACGGGGAAAAAGGAGTAGGGTTAGCTTCCTGAAGGGAGAGACAGGGCGAGAAGAGAGTGAAGGGGGTGTCGCCGATAGTGAGGGAGACCAGATCTGGAATGGGAAAATCCGGAGGAAGAAGACAACGAAGGGCTCGTGAGTGATGTGAGAAGAGAGGGTGGAGTTTTCTTTCGAAAAGAGGGGGGAGGAAGAAGACAACGAAGGGGGCTCGTGAGTGATGTGAGAAGAGAGGGTGGAGTGGTTTTCGAAAAAGAGGGGGGTATCAGTATTCTGAATAGTGTTTGGAAAAAACACTCAAAACAAACGCCAACTCAGGATAGTGTTTTCAGAAAAAAAAAAAAAAAAGTGAAACAAACGCACCCCTAATTTTTAGCAACTTGCAAAATCCCCAATAATTTCCCCATTTCTTAACCCTAACATCAAAATAAACTACTAACCAATTTCATATTCCATTACTAAGCAAAATAAATTAAAAGCACATAAAAATACAC
This sequence comes from Hemerocallis citrina, assembly GCA_017893485.1. Taxonomy (NCBI): domain Eukaryota; kingdom Viridiplantae; phylum Streptophyta; class Magnoliopsida; order Asparagales; family Asphodelaceae; genus Hemerocallis; species Hemerocallis citrina. Next base: position 110,120,065 of record CM030367.1, on the reverse strand, counting down.
AAATAAATTCAAAGGGATATACCTCCACTAATTCCTTTCTCCAAATCGACTCCGCCATGAGCTAGAGCACCCTTCAATTAGCATACCCTCCGAATTAATTTGAAGATGACGAAGAAAAGAGGAGGATTCGAGCGGGGGCGATTGGGTTCGGCGAGTTCGGGAGGGAAAGAACAGAACGAAAGAACGGATGGAGAAGGGGAAGAAAAGGGGTGGGGGTGTTTTTGGTAAAAGAAGATAATAATAATAATAAATATATATATAATTAATATGGAATATTTACATATAGCCCCCAATCTCCCAAAATATTTCAAATAAACCCCACTCCACTCTTTAATAATACGAACAATACAAAAAGGATACATCAAAATTATCTCATAATAGTCCTCCAAAATTATAAAATAAAATAAACAATATTTATTCACATAAAATCTCCACTCATGACTCCTAATATATCAATAATACCTATCTACCACAAATATCCATACCGATATCAATATTTAAATGAAATATACCAAAAATAATTTTTCACCACTCAAAATATATAAAAACAAACATTTTTGGTATTTTAAAAATTCGAGGTGTTACAACTAGATACATGTGTCTTCCCTTTTGATGCGCTCAACACCAATCTCTGTTTACCCCTACCGCCCTTCATAAACGAGGTGATGCGGTGGTATGGGTTGAGCCCGGTTCAATATATGCTGAACATGTGGCGGCATGTCCTAGGCTTCATACTTCAGTGCCAAGCGGTGGGGGCCGAGCCTCAGCTCAGCGTGCTCCGAAGTCTCTATCGGACCAATCGTATGAGCAAATGGAGTACCAAACTACTTGTTGCCGCGGAGGGGTGTTAAATTGATCGAGAACCCGGACTCCATCAAAATTTGGAAGGAGTAATACTTTTTTATCCGAGGTAGAAAACCGTGGGACTTTCCCACGAGATGGAGGATAGGTTGAGGTGGGCAAAGTCCGAGCCTGTGTTGACCCCGGAGGAAGATAAGGTCGTGTCGAAACTCCTCGGTCGTCCGACCTTAAGTTGGAAGGATATGACTGAGGAGGTTCTCTTCGGAGGGGGTCTCAGTCCGATCGACCCCAGTATGCTTCAGATGTTTGCCTTTGTTATTATTTCCAATACTGCTTTCTTCGTGTGCTTACTTTTTTGGCTTTTGTTTCTATAGAGGCCCCCGGTATGGACTTTTGACCGATGTTGTTTGATCAAGGGGGAGTTGTTGGGAAAGGTTCTGATAACAAGAAGAGGAAGAGAACAACAGCAGGGTCATCGTATAGCCGAGATGTGAAGGGATCGGTGGTGGCATCCCTAATGGTTGACTTGGAATCCCCTTCTCCTGCCCTGTCTGCCCTTTCTGCTACTCTTATCTCGCCTGCCCCTTTCGACCCTTCCGCCAAGGACTTCACCCTTGGGGCTACACTAGCGCTTGAGGTGCCACCCCTTACCACTGAGGCCGAGGCGATTCTCACCGAGGAGCACAAGAGGCTCTTCATCCCCGATTGGCCAGTAATGAAGCATGATGGCTTTTTCGGGGACTCCGTCATGAGCATGCAGAAAATCCGTCACTTTTCGACCATGAAAGATCGAGTGGCGTTGAAGGCGGGGACAGTGGGCGACGTTGCCCTCGAGATTGCTAAGGATACGATGTCGATGAGTAATTTTTGGGGTTCTCCAAAAATCTAAGTTTTCCTTGTGCTAAACTTTTAGTTTCTCTTTGTAGATCTCGTGCCACTTTAGCCACCTTTTAGAGCAGTTCGCCGAGCAGGAGAAAGAGCTTAAAGCGATGAGCAACAAAGATGGGTCGGAGAGAGCCAAGGCCGTGAAGATGTACGAGGCCGAGCGGCGTCTGTCGGAGTCTCAGGCTGCTCAGATTAACCTCCTCGAGTCTACCTTGGCAAAGTCGAACGAGTAGATGGCTCGGGAGGCGGCCATGGCGGCCAAGGAGAAGGAGAGGGCCGACCAGGAGAAGGAGAAGGCCACAAAGTCTGTCGAGGATACGGTGAGGGAGCTGAAGGCGGCGGTAGCAGCGGTTGCAGAGGCGATTAGAGCCGAGGCGAAAGCGCATATGCACACGATCATGGAACAGTCTTACGCCAGAGCCCTCAAACATGTGGAAGCTCGCATCCCCGGCTTTGACAGCTCGAGGTATAGCTTGTATACCCTTCTCAAAGGCGAAGTAGCCAAGGGAGCAGAAGGCGCCGGAGAAGGGAAAGAAGAAGAAGAAGAAGGAGAAGAAGGAGAAGAAGAGGCGGATGTCGTGGCGAATCCTCAGTCGGCTATCGTGGAGGTGACGGAGGCGATCGCGGAGCAGCTCCCTAAGGTGGCTCCTTGACTTTTTGTACCCACACTTGTTCTTCTTCTTCCTTTTTTTTTTTTTTTTTTTTGCTTTTGTACTCATACCTTATTGCGGACTGGCTACCGCTCTTGTATCTTTCTCTTGGAAATGAAGTGCTTTTTTGGATAGTGTTTGGCTGTGAGGCTCAAGTTTATTGGTTTTACTATAACTTGAACTTAGGACCGACCTTGTAGTTCTATTCGTGGTCTGAATTATTCTTAGGGTTAGAACCCAGAACTATCTTGTAGCTCTGTTCGAAATCTGAGAGCTTTACATTTCTTTTTTGTTGGTTTTCCCAGGGCAGCGATGTATCAATTCTCTGCTCTAAGCTAGGCATCGCGAAGTTGGGCCTCGCTCGTTCATGGGAGATGCTTTTTAAACCGGAACGGGAATTAGGTCATTTAAGGTTGACCTTAGTTCGGCATGATATCGAGATGAGGCACCTCGAAGAGAGAATTTGCGAAGTGCCCCCGACGGTGAGATGGCCTGCCCTTCGATGGCTGTCAGCCAGGGTCTGAGGCTCAAGTTTCTTTGCCACTCTCTGTTTGAAGCAAGATCTGAGAAGGATGGATTGAAGAATGTGGTACTCGAGAAAAGTCTGGATGCGGCCCATCTTCGGAGAACTATCTCTGAGGTCTTGCGGGGGGTTAGTTTTGGGCGAGCACCTCGTCTGCAGCTTAAGGTGATGGATGACTCTCTCAAAGAACGGGTTGTGGAGTTAGAGGCGGAGAATCTTCATCTGCAGCGACTTTCCAAGGGGAATAACATTAGAAGCACTTTGTGCCCTCAGGTTGAGTACGCTCAGGGAAGATCATTCCATGAGTTGGCACTTCGTTCACCTCACGTCTTGCAGAATCCTGGGGATGCGCAAAGTGGAGCGGCCGGTTCTTCGAGTAGGGAGTCTGTTGGGGCGACGGTGAGACTCTTGGGTTCGGGTGACGCAACTCAGCTTGCTGGTTTAGAGACTTCTGTGGAAGCGAGGCGAGAGAAACACGGCGCTCGCCGTCCCCGAGTATCTCTTAATAGGAGCATCCCACTCCCTAGAAGGAGTTAGAGTGAAATTTTTTAATCTTGTAGTTTCTTGAATGAGTTTTTGATCTAGAACTAGACTTGTACCTCAAACTATAATGAAATAATATATCGCATATTTCGATCTGGTAACGAGCTTCTTTTGACAATTTGTGTTTTGCTAATGTTTGCAAGAGAGTTTCAATAGTTGTGGGAGCAATTTCGAATGGTGAGCTACTTTGTACTCGCTCATTTGCAAGTAGCTAAAGCAGCATCGAACCAAGTGTTGGACTCCGAACTTGTCGATTAGAGAGTGTCAACAGTTGTGGAAGCAATTTCGAATGGTGAGCTACTTTGTACTCGCTCGTTCGCAAGTAGCTAAAGCGGCATCGAACCAAGTGTTTGACTCCGAACTTGTCATTAAGAGAGTTTCAACAGTTGTTGGAGCAATTTCGAATGGTGAGCTACTTTGTACTCCCTCATTCGCAAGTAGCTAAAGCGGCATCGAACCAAGTGTTGGACTCCGAACTTGTCGTTAAGAGAGTTTCAACAGTTGTGGGAGCAATTTCGAATGGTGAGCTACTTTGTACTCGCTCGTTCGCAAGTAGCTAAAGCTGCATCGAACCAAGTGTTGGACTCTGAACTTATTGTTAAGAGAGTTTCAACAGTTGTGGGAGCAATTTCAAATGGTGAGCTACTTTGTACTCGCTCGTTCGCAAGTAGCTAAAGCGGCATCCAACCAAGTGTTGGACTTCGAACTTGTCGTTAAGAGAGCTTTTTTTACGCTCCAAGGTAAGACAACTAGAACATTTAGAAAAGAGAATTTCTAGGAGGTAAATTGCTTTTATTGAAAACAACTAAGTGGTTTCTTCTGAGTTGCAAGCCATTATTACACTTCAAAAAATTGACTGAATAAAAAGAAACAACTTTTAAAATGCTTTAAGAACGCTCTAGGAGTTGAAGTTGCTTGGAGCGGTATTCAAACACCCTCTTAGTACTTCAACAAGTGTTCCGTATTCCATGTCCTCGGTACTTTCTTGCCCCCCGGGTCTTCAAGTTGATAAGCGCCAGGCCGGACAACTTTGGAGACCCTATATGGGACCTTCCCAATTGGGCGCCAGCTTGCCTTTCTTGCTTGGAAATGAAATTGATAGATTTCTTAGCACTAAATCTCCTTCTTTGAGATGAGTAGTGTAACACCCTATATTTCTGAATAATGCTTTTAAGATTAATAAATGAATTTAAAATGATTTTTGGTGATTTAATAAATATTTTTCTGAAATTAATATTTTTACACGTGCAAAACACGTGCAAATATTTTCTTGGAAGTCCAAAGTCAGAATTTATTTTGGGGAAACCTATTATTTGTGAGTAGGTATTATTTGTGAATTTTCTGGATTTTTCTGATATTTATTTGACCTATTTGTAAATATTACAAAAGATGGGCTTTTGTGCAAAATTACCACTTGGAGTAAAAACTCCAGATTTTTGGATTTCTGGGCTGAGCATGACGCTTAGTAAACTCAGAGGTAAAATGTTTACTTTTTTTTTAATGGATTTGGTCTATTTCGCAAGTTTTGTTAAAGAAGGGTTTTTTTTGCAAAATTGCCACTTTGATGCCAAAACTTACAAAATTATTTTTCTGGTTTTACAAACAGTGTCGGCCAATTTTAGGTTAGTTTTTTTTTAAAAAAATTTAAATTAAATTGGTTTATCTAATTTCCAAGTATAAGGATTTATATATGTAAAGATATATTTAAAAAGGGATATCTTGCAAATCTATTCAAAACCCTAATTAATCAAATTCCGGCCTATTTAAAAGGGAGTGTAGCCGTCTCTTTGCTACAATACACAAAGGGTTTTTTTTTTCTTTGAATTTCGAAGCGAGGATCTTGGTTTTCTTGCGAAAGGTAGGATTTTCTTATTCTTTTTATTATTTTTGTTGATTCTTCAATAAGGTGAGTGACATATGTATGTTTTCTTATTGTTCTAAGCATCTTGTATGTGATGATTTGGCTATTAGAAAGCATGCTAGGGATTGTATGTTGACATATTGCACTATGAATGGATGGATGAATTAAAGATTGGATCTTTCATGAAAACTATGTCTTGAAGATTAAAAATTTCATATGGATGACTTGGGATTGTTAAAGAACCTAATAAAATCATGAGCATGTTATATTCTTTCATATAATTGCTGTATTGAAATGTTATATCGAGTTGTGTGATAAGTAATTGCAAAATTGAATAAAACCTAACCTACTGTTTACTATGTATGTATATACACTCTGTTTGATAAATTTTTGGTGTGCAAACTTGATTACTTATATGTTGTAAGTGCTTATATCCATGAGTAAGTTGCGTTGTATCATGTTCTTGTTAATCTGACTGCATATAAAAAGTCGTATGTTGTAAAAGTGCACAAAGTAAGCATAGTAGGGTCTTCACTTTGTAAATAGGCAAATATGCTCTGTTTTAGACTTTTGATGAACCAATCTGGATTAAAACATGTTGTGGTTGTATACATTTCATGGGAAACTAATTTGAGGGGTTGCATATGTGTTTAATGAATTACAAGAGGGGTTTATGGATCAAAGAATCAAGTTTTTAAGGCTGGGGATGAGTATCAGTTTTCGGGTCTGATGGTTTTTGGCCAAAACCTTGTTTTTGTGACTTTTTTGAAGTTTTCGATGGATATTTGAGTTGTTTTGATACTGTGTTGAATTGAGACCTTGTGCCACTATATTTGGTGGATTTATAGCTTTATCTGATCCTAGAACACACTCATGTACATGTATGCACATTTACAATTCACTGTTTTTGAAGATTTTGTGATTTTGATGAAGTTTTGATTGGATTTCAATTGTTTTGATTCTGAGATGAGTTTAAACATTTTATTACTCCTAATTGATGTATTTTGATACTCATACTGATGCTCAAACACCCTATGCCCATATATACATATATTCATTACTGTTTTTTTTTGAAGAATTTCATGAGAATATGCTCTTTTGCGAAATTGATGTGATTTTGAGATGTTTTATAAACTCATATATGTTATACAAGTCATATTAAACCATCTCAGAAAGCTAGTTTTGTAAATTTAAGATTTTACAAAGAACTATATTCGTACCAGTAAAACATGCACAAAATTTTAGAACTGCAGTCTGTAGAGATCGACAGTCGACCGCTTCGTTTTTGAACTGAAGACGGCAGTCGACTGTCAGTTCTTAAAGTTTGGATTTTCGCATGACAGTCGACCAGCCAATTTTTGAATTGGCTTCGATAGTCGACTGTTAGTGCTTGGTTGATGTTGTTTTTTTTGAGTTTTCTGTTGTTTTCCTTTAACGATTGATTCTTCGACATTATGGATTATTGATTTACTGTTTTAGATGATGTTTTGCTACAGATTACAGTATTTTACGGAGAGTTGTATTTTAATTATAGTAGAATTTAAATCGTATTCCTATGACCTTATAAAGTGAATTATATATGGTTTTCAAAGAAATTTGTGTTTCATGACTTTCTACAATTTCAAAATATGATTCTCGGTTATTTACTGGGTTTAACACTGTATATCAATTCTGGAGTTTGTGAGCATATTGCACGAACTTGGATTTTATTAACCTAAGAGGTTTTCATTGATGTAAACGTTTCGTTGATAAACATAAGAGTTTTTAATTGAAAGTTTTTTAATGTTGTTCGTTTTGTGAACCTCTAGGAGTTGAGTGGGATTCCTGTGTACTGGCAGATGAGATTATATAAATTTTGACCAGTGGGGTCATTGGGGGTTGTTTTGTGGAATTAAGTCCGGTAGGGTACACTAACTTTAGAGATGGAAAATTTGTGTTTTAACAATAATCAACTTAAGGACAGGCACTAGTGGAGATGTTGTAATATCCCGGTTAGATATTATATTTGTATTATAATTATTTTTTAAGTTAAAATATTTCTTATGGAAATTACTTAGTTTTAATAGATAATCATTATCTATATATATATATATATATATATATATATATATATATATATATATATACTATTAAGTATATATATGTATTATATCGGTTTTGTGCACTTGTACAAAATCCTGTAAAATGCGTTTTTGAGAAAATGTCTGAAATATCCGGGCCTGATATTAAAAATTATAATTTTATTATTATTATTTTTTTCTTTCAGAATTGAAATATTTTTTGTGGATATTACCCAGTTTAGTTAATAAACATTATATATATATATTATATATATATATATATATATATATATATATATATATACACCAGTCTCTATACATCTGTATTGTATCAAATTGGTACTGAAATCTTCTGAGCCGGTAAAAAAAATATTTTTTATTATTATTTCTGAATTAAAATACTTTTGGTAGAGATTATTCATTTTAACTAATAAAAGTTATATGTATAGACATATATGTACGTATATATACTATATCGATTTCGTACGTTTGTACGAAATCATGTAGTATGTGATTTTGGGAAAATACCTTTTATTTTGATCCATCATGATCAAATGGAGGGTAGGGATTGATGTAGGTGTTGATTGCAATTTAAATTTGCAAATGAAACCCAAAATTGTTCACCCACAAATGAGAACAACACTTGTCTCTCTTCTTAACCACAAGCTCTCTCCCTCCTCTCCTATAAAACCCCCCTCCCCTCCTTTGGCCGGCCATTATCATACAAGGGCAAGAGCCCTTTCATTTTGTGTCCTCCATCTCCTTCTCATCTCACTCTCTTCAAATTTCTTTCTCTTCTTCTACTTGTTTTTGTTTTAGAAAAAATTGAGAAGGAAAGAAAAGAAAGAGAGATCAAATCAAAGAAATAGAGTGGGTAATTTTAATGAGGTTTTCTTGAAGAGGAGCAAGAACAAGGAAGGAGAAGGGTAGCAAGCAAGTTCTTCCTACACTTTGGGTGGGGGTTTCTCAACTTTGTTATTGTTATTAATATTGTTATTATTGCTAATAAATTCAAGAATTTGGACTAAATTTCATGTCCATAATCATGTTTACGGACTAGAATAAAAGGCATAGAAGATTGAAGTGGTAGAACACAAATATAAACCCTAAAAACCCAATCTAAATAACTAGTATGTTGTTATGATAGTTAGAATTAATTACTTGTTAAAGTTGGAATCTTGATTCCAAATTAATTTGAGAGGTTCTTATATGTGTTATTACAATGCTCTAATTTTTATAAATTTTTGGGGTTAGTTTGATAGTTCAAATAAACGTTTGAGTTTTTAGCAAAAACAGCAAAACTGCTATTTTGGGTTAACTTTGACACGTGTTTAAGGGGCTGGATTTTGAGTTCCACAAGAAATCTGAAAAAGTTGTCAACTAGAAAGTTGTAGTAGATGTTCTCACCTTTCCAAAATGTTCAACTTTGTTAGATTCCGATAAGTATAGCAAAAGTTGTAAGCTTTACAAGTTCCAGCTTTTGCTGTCTTTTTGTTGGTCTTGAAATTGTGTTCAAAGAGCTGAATTTTGAGCTCTATAAGGATTCTAAAAAGGTGGTCAACTAGAAAGTTGTAGTAGATGTTTTCCCCTTTCTAAAATGTTCAATTTTATTAGATTCCGACAAATATAGCAAAAGTTGTGAGCATTACAAGTTTCAGCTTTTTGCTGTCCTTTTTGTTGTTCTTGAAATTGTGTTCAAAGAGCTGGATTTTGAGCTCTATAAGGAATCTGAAAAAATGGTCAACTAGAAAGTTGTAGTAGATGTTCTCAACTTTCCAAAATATCCAATTTTGTTAGATTCCGACAAGTATAGCAAAAGTTGTGATGTTTACAAGTTTCAGTTTTTGCTGTCCTTTTTGTTCTTTTTGAAATTGTGTTCAAAGAGCTGGATTTTGAGCTCTATAAGGAATTTGAAAAAGTGGTCAACTAGAAAGTTGTATTAGATGTTCTCACCTTTTCAAAATTTTTAATTTTGTTAGATTCTGATAAGTATAGAAAAAGTTGTGAGCTTTACAAGTTTCAGCTTTTGCTGTCATTTTGTTGTTCTTGAAATTGTGTTCAAGGAGCTGGATTTTGAGCTCTATAAGGAATCTGAAAAAGTTATCAACTAGAAAGTTGTAGTAGATATTCTACCCTTTCCAAAAAGTCCAATTTCGTTAGAAGTATAGCAAAAGTTGTGAGCTTTACAAGTTTCAACTTTTGTTGTCCTTATTGCTGTTCTTAAATTGTGTTCAATGAGCAGAGATTTAAATTCCATAAGGAATCTGAGAAAGTTGTTAACTAGGAAGTTTTATTAGATGTTCTTAGCTTTCCAAAAAGTCCATTTTGTTATATTCCGACAAGTATAGCAATAGTTACGAGCTTTACTAGTTTCAGCTTGTGCTGTTTTTTGTTGTTCTTTAATTGTGTTTAAGGAGCTGGATTTTGAGTTCCATAAGGAATCTGAAAAAGTGGTCAATTAGAGAGTTTTAGTAGATGTTCTCACCTTTCCAGAATGTCCTATTTGGTTTTCCGATAAGTGGAGTAGGAGTTATGACTTTTACAAGTCACAACAGCCAGCCTTTTGGCAGAAGCTTCGCTGTTTAGATTATTCGAAGTTTTTTTGCATTTTATTGACTGAATTTGAGAAGGTTATCAACTAGAGAGTTGTATTAGAGGTTCTCACCTTTCCAAAATATCTTATTTGTTTAGATTCCGATCAGCAGAGTATGAGTTATGACTTTTACAAAGTCACAGCAGCTGGCCTTTTTGGCTGAAGCTCGTTGTTTAGGTTGTTCGAGGTTTTTTACCTCTTATTGAATGAATCTGAGAAGGTTGTCAACTAGAGAGTTGTAGTATATGTTCTCATCTTTCTAAAAAGTCTAATTTTGTTGAATTCCGATAAGTGTAGCATGTTTAATTGCTTCTAGGTTGTTAGAAGGCTTTTTATGTTGCTTTTGTGTATAAAAGATCAAGTTTTTGTTAGTAAGCTTATACACAAAATTCTAGTTCATGTTAACTAGAGTTTTCGTGAATTGTTAGTAGTTTGAATCATGAAATTGATTATGAGTAATAAGTCTTCATTGTGCTCATAAGTCATGTAATAAGTATTGGTCCGTAGCTCACCTGGCTCGTATATAGTTGTTGGTTCATGCATAGCTCATTGGGCTTGTATGTAGTAATTATCTTGAATAGATAGGCGATGAGTGGATCCGAGGAGATCTTGTGAAGTCTAGGTTGAGACTTGGTAGATTGTGTCAACAATTGTTATACTCTCTTGAAGAGGGACACGTGCGGTGCTTTTTCATGATAAGTTGGAAGCCCAGTGGCATGTCTCGATTGTTTGAATCTTTTGGTGCTGTCTCATGGTAAGTTGAGAGTACGACTCTAGGTTGAGAGTACCTTGTAGCTCGTATGCCCCCATTTGATTGGTTTGGGTTAGTGACATCGTTAGGGTAATAACTGTTACTTAACCATTTTTATCTATGAATTGCCAAAGGGTGAGAGTTGGTGTTAGGGGTGATACCTTATAATCTGACTTCTCCTAAAGGCCGACACTAGGTGGTGTATTGGGATGTATCCCCCTATCAAGGGATACGGGCGGTTCTTTTTCATGATTAGTTGGGAGTACGGGATCTGTATCTCGGTTGTTAATTCCTGAAGTGCCATGATAAGAATGGGAGGTTTTTCCTAGGAAAATAGATCCTATGATTCCGTCAAGTTCTATGACCTCTAATGATGATTTGAGGGCACAGCTCAAGGTTGGCTAGTATCTTGTGGTTCGTGTTAGCTTTTGAGTGAGGTCCGGTTCCCCGGGTAAATAGTGGCATAGACACCACTATTGTACCGCAGTAGCGGAACTAGACCTGCATCTGCAACCTCATCAGTCATGTAGTATTGTGTCAGGAACATGATGGATACAAAAGTAGAATTCATGACGCGGGTTCAAATCCCCAAATATGGAGAAACGGCTTGATATGGACGTATGTAGTATGGGCTGCATACTGTTCCAGAGTCTCGATTACAGTACAATAAGTGCATCATTGCATTAGATCGTGCATTAGAGTCTAAGTCATAGCATACACTGACACATTAATTATATATACACATTTCTCTTTTCATCAATCTGGTTGTTTAAAGTTGAGATCTGCTGCTAGTCATCAGCCTTAAAGCGTTAGTATATGTACTAACGTCCCCACTTCAATTGGTACTGGATTGCAAAACTACAGGTACAAAATTCAGGAGGAATCAAGGCAAGAGAAGCAAAGTGTTGATTCTTATTTGTAACATCTGTTGTAATTTATTTTATATTGAGAAGCATGCAAGTGAAAGTACCAAGTGTTATATATTATTCATTGTACTCTGATATAATTTTTATTGAAAGTTTGTAACACTTGGGCTTGTATGGCATTATTGTAACACTGATGTAATGTAATGCAGTTTTATAACATTCGGACTTGTAATACATTGTGTTGAATAAAAAGTTTTAAATTTTCCTGTTTTTCTGTGTATTGTGGCTAATTGAAGGAAAAGATTCTAGCTTATGTCACGGTTTTTCTGTATAGGGGAGTTACAGATGTGATGGAACTTAGGAAACGTAAGTATATGCTCTTGGATTTTTTTGTCCAATGGATGCATTCCAGGACTGTGTATTGTTCTGTCTCGAGAGGACATTTGTATATTTGCGTGTCGAGGGTCTGCAGGCCTATTCATGGAGCATGCAAAGTGTGTTGACATGTCGCGGGTCGGCAGGCCTATTCACGGAATGTACCTTGTGGATCTGCATGTCGAAGGTCTCGCAAATCTATTCATGGGATACACGGCAGGGAGGTGATTCTCCGGTTTTGAGCTATTCTTACATGATGCTTGCGCATCGAGGGTTGTGATGCCTATTCGCGGAGTATTCTAGATCTTGTTTCCATCACCGTAGTAGGATTTGTTGCATAACGAGGGATTTAATCCTATAAAGTGGAGAACGATAAGGGCTTGCACCGGACCTATGTAGTATGGAATGCATAGAATCTGACAAGTATGCATTAGAGAGTCATCATATTGCATCTATGTTTTCTTGACTTGGTTTTATGCATGTTGTTTCTGTTTTCCTACACTTGACATTCAGTCTAGTTTCACTTGATGTTTTCATGTTTAATTTATTACTATTTCATACTTCATTCATTACTACTGTTGATATGTGTTGCTTATGATTTTGTTCTTCATGTTTTAATTTATGTTGTATTTCTTTTGATGTCACTCACACTATTATGGCTGACTCCTATAGTTTTGGGGGTTAGGGTTATCTCTAGCCTCATATTTTACAGGTAGGTACTTATAGCATTGAGATTTGGATGCATGTGCTAGAATGATGTTGTGGCTTATGTAAATTGTAAAAGAAGTATTGTAAAAGAAGTATTGTAAAAGAAAGAAATTGTAATTCAAGGTGTTTAATTTTTTGTTGTGCTTTGTAAAGAATTGTTGTAATAGAAGTTGAAAATTTATCCGTGTTTTGGCTATGTTTACTATTACATTGAGGTTGATGCTGGGAGTTGTGTCACATATTTCTTAGATATTATATTAAAAATTCGGGGCGCTACAAGTAGGCGGACTCTCTTGTTGTAGGACTGCTCAATCCTACGTCGATAGATTTCTTGCCGGATAGAGGATCTCTCGCGGATCTCATCGATGAGGTCCAAATTTTCACGGAGCTCGTTCGCGTTTTGCTCTTCGTTTTAGGCAATCAAGCGGGGGGAAGGTAGACCGACTTCTAGTGCGATGACGGCTTCGGAGCCGTAACTGAGGTTGAAGGGAGATTCTCCTGTGGGGGTCCTCTTAGTTGTGTGATAGCACCAGAGCACATTGGGGAGCTGTTCGACCCATAAACCCTTAGCAGACTTGTCTAGTCTCTTTTTCAGGCCAGAGAGAATTTGCCGATTGGCGTTCTCTGCTTGACCGTTGGACTACAGGTAGGAGATCGAGGAGAACCATTGCTGAATACCAAGGTCTGTATAAAAATTGCTAAAGGCTGCCCCCATAAATTGAGTCCCATTGTCTATTACCAAGATTCGAGGCACACCGAATCTGCAGACAACATTCTTCCAAAAGAAACGCTGCTCTGTTCTCTGTGATCGTCGCTACAGGCTCGGCTTCGATCCATTTGGAGAAGTAGTCGATTGCCACGACAAGGAACTTCAGCTGGCCCAATGCTAGAGGGAAAGGCCTGAGCAAGTCCATTCCCCACATTGCAAAGGGGGTTGGACTGGATAAAAAGGAGAGCTGGGATGTGCTAAGCAGTGGATTGTTGAGATTTTTTGGTAGGAGCCTGCATTGGAGAACGTGTTGTTTGGCATCGCTAAGGAGAGTGGGCCAGAAGTATCCATAATTCAGGATTTTGCGGGCGAGGGACCTTGCTCCCAAGTGAGCGCCACACACCCCTTCATGTACCTCCTTTAGAGCATACTGGGCTTCCTCAAGGGAGAGGCATCTCAAGTAGGGTCTGCCATCCACATGAGTGTAAGAGCATTTGTACATAACCCCTTCGATGAGCATGTATCGCTCTGGTTCTGATTTTTCGAGCCTCCTTGGGGTCTGTAGGGAGGACTCCATTTTTGAGAAATTCGAGCAAATGCCTCATCCAATTCTCCCCGAGTACTAGGGGCAGCGTATCCATCGACTCGGGATCTTCTTCTTCGGTGCTAGGTCTCAAGAGAACTTCTATTAAGATGGTTTTATCGACCCCCTTGAGGGAAGAAGAGGCCAGCTTTGAGAGGGCATCTGCTTGCGCATTCTCTTCTCCGAGGATTCGCTGGAGTTGTGCATCTTCGAAAGATGCCAGTAGCTCTTTGACCTTGGCCAAGTATTTGGCCATGCGAGCATCTCGCACTTCGTATTCCCCTGATACCTGGTTCACTACCAGCTACGAGGCACTGAATATCTTAACGCGCTTAGCCCCGGCCTTGCGAGTCGTACACAGGGCGGCTATAAGGGCTTCATATTTAGCCTCGTTGTTGGACGCCTGAAAGTTGATAAAGAGTGAGTATTGGAGAACGAAATCATCGGGGCCAGTCTGGATGATCCCATCTCCGCTTCCATCGGCGCACGAGGACCCATCAACATACACGGTCCAGAATGGGGGTTCCTCTATCGCTTTTCTAGTGTCGGGGATTGTGCTCTCTACTATGAACTCTGCTAAGGCTTGGGCCTTGATAGCGGTTCGGGACTGATAGTTGATTTCATGTTGGCTCAACTATATGGACCACTTCATAAGGTACCGCGAGATCTCGGGCTTGTAGAGAACTTGTTTGAGCTTCTGGTCGGTAAGAACGGCCACCGAGTGAGACTGGAAGTAGGGGCGGAGTTTTCGGGCTGCCATGACTAACGCATAAGCCATCTTTTTTAGCTGAGGACCTTACTCACATAGTAGATTGGCTTCTGCGTCTTATCTTCTTCCCTTACCAGAACAGTGCTGAGAGTCTGCTCCGAAGTGGCCAGGTATATGTAGAGGACTTCCCCGGGCTTTGGCTTGCTCAAGAGTGGGGGGTTGACAAAATAGGCCTTGAGATTATCAAAGGACTCTTACTGCTGTTGTCCCCACTCAAAGCCTTTAGCCCCTCTGAGAGCTTTGAAGAACGGGAGACATTTTCCTCCGGACTTGGAGAGAAAATGCCCTATGGCCGCAAGGTGTCCTGTGACCCCTTATACGTCTTTGACACTTGAAGGAGGAGCCATATTCAGAATGGCTTGAATCTTTTCTGGGGTTGGCCTCTATGTCTCTTTGGCTGACCACGAACCCAAGGAATTTTCCAGATGAGATGCCGAAGGCACACTTGTTCGGGTTCAGTCTCATATTGTGTGTAGCGCCCTGAATTTCTAATATAATAATTTAGAAAATACGTGGCACAATACCAGCATCCACTTCAATGTAATAGTACACATAGCTCAAAACACAAATAATTTTCTTCCAACTTTTATTACAACAATCTTTTTCAAATGCAGCGGAAATACAAACACCTTGAATTAAAAACATTCTTTTTACAACACTTCTCTTTACAAAAATTACACAAGGCTCTATTACATTACTTATAATCTCCAAAGCTAACTCAAGCGTGCAAACCCCCAAACTCTAAGCAACAACCTTCAACACATGAGGCTAGAGATGATCCCTAACCCCCAAAACTAAAGGGGTCAGCCATAAATGGTGTGAGTGACATAAAAACAAGCAACATAATTTAATCGTAAAACATAAGATCATCAACAACATGTATTAACCACAATGATAAATGAATGAGAAATAACAAAGATGTAAAGCATGAAAACATCATAGAATGAAAACAACAAGTGCATCTAGTCTAAGTGTCAAGTGTAGGAAAACTGGAAAACACATGAACGAAACCAAGTCAAGACAACACAAAGTCTATATGCGGACTCTCTAATGCATACTTGTCGAAGTCTATGCATCTCATTCTACATAGGTTCGGTGCAAGCACTTAACGTCTCCACATCATAGGGTTCAATCCCCCGCTATGCAACTAATCCTATCACGATGAATACTACGAGATAAAGATAAACTGTGAAAATTAGCCCATGCTTGATAATTCCGGAGATAGATCCCACATCTCAGGTAATTTTCCTGGATAATTCCGGAGATCATCCCACATCTAAACATTGACACATCATCACATGAATACCCTATGTGCGTCGCCTCGACTTTGATAATTCCAGAGATCAATCCCACATCTCAAGCAAATCACATGGATAATTCCGGAGATATATCTCACATCGCAGGTAATTTACCTGGATAATTCCGGAGATAAATCCCACATCACAAGTAAGTTACTTGGATAATTCCGGAGATTAAATCCCACATCTAAAGCCATACTGAGGTGCATAACCCATGTTCCCGTTCATCATATCACCACTAGTGTCTGTCCTTATCATTTGGGTTATTTAATTACTTAAAGAATCTCCTAGAGTTGGGGTACCCTACCGGCCTAAATTCAAACTGACTAACTGAAATGCCTCACGGGCCTCAACAAAATAACTCAACACCGGTATACTAGGGTCACTCACCTCTAGGGACTCAAACTCAAAAGTCTTAATCAACTTTCCACTAAACAAAATTAGCTCAACTGAATATCTCAAACCAAGTGCTTAACTGAAGACAAAGTATAGACTGAATTATCTGAAAGCCAATCATTCGAAAGAACACTCAAGTTACAAAAATCCATCAGTACCAGTCGACTGTCCAGAGGACAAATATCCAAAATTTTACAAAAATAAACTAAGTCATACCAGTCGACTTGAAAGCCATCAGTCGACTTAATCGAGACAAAATTTCAATAATTCTCAAGAAAATATTCTAAGTACATAAGTCGACTTAAAGAGGTCATGGTCGACTGTCCAGAAAGGACTGAAATAATTTTACAAAATAAAGATCTCAGGACACCAGTCGACTGCATAAGAGTCTAGTCGACTGTCCAGAGGAGATTTCAAAAGATCTGAAGAAACGATAGCAGGGTCGTACCAGTCGACTGAGTAGTAGACCAGTCGACTGTCGGCCTACAGTTTTCATAATTTAGGTCTGAATACAAAGATCAAAACTGGAGTTTTCTAAAGATTCTTTGTTTATGAAAATAACTCGTATTCATATAAAAGTGACAAATCTCTAAATATCTCAGATTGGATTCGATACTCAATTATTCCATATCTCAAAACTCAATTCTCATGTTCTCAATTCCTAATTCGTTCATTAGGGTTTTTCAATACTAAATTTCTTCACAACTGATAGCATGATCTGATTTATAAACACAAGATCCAGATGCTCACCATCCGATCATAACCATACTCAAATCTTAACATGCTTTTAGCAACACAATTTTATAAATCAAGATCTACTAGTCATTCATAGATTTCACATACATGGTCCAAACAACAACAATTGTTCACATGAATCATACCACAATACAAGATCCATATCATTCTCAAATCAAAACAACATTGTCACTCGCACACATAGATCAAAACAACAAAATAATTTTATATCACTCACAAAATCAAAACAAAACAAAAACAAAGTCACTCACCTTAGGAACGAAGAGATCCAACAAGAAAGTCTCTCATCTTACGAGATCCAAAAATCCTCCTCTTGATCACCAAGAAAATAATAATATAATAAATCTTGAGTTGTGCAGAGAACGACGGCTGCACGTCCTCTTTTATACAGGCCGGGATTGAAAGGAATTAGGGTTTTGAAGTACTTTTGCAAAATAGTCCTTTTCAATTTATTACTTCACATATATAACCTTCGTTAGTTAAAATAAGTTAAATAAATCAAAAATAAATAAAATCCTTTTACCACTAAGTTTTCCAACAACCCAGCACAGCCCAGAGATAAGAAAATTTCGGATTTAAACTCAGGGTGGCAATTTTGCACAAAAGCCCCCCCCCCCCCTTTTGTAATATTTGCAATTACATCATTAAATATTCGTAAAAATCCAGAAAAATCCGAAATAATATCTAATAATACATATTACATTTTCCAATCAAAATATATGACTTTTACCTTCCAGAAAAACATTTGCACGGAGATCCAACATGAATTCTATATTTGCAAAAACACTCTGTTGGTTTAAATCTTCACCAAATCGATTTTAAATAAAATATAAATGTATTTAAATTTAAATGCTAGCCATGGGAAACCAAAATATCAGTAAAAACGAATTTTCATAGTTTATTTAAGATCCAAATGACTTTTTACATAAAAGCCCCTCTCTTTCGAGATATTTGTAAAATTAGTTTCTTTATTCAGAAAAATCCCAAAATTTAGAATACACTCCATAATAAGTATGAGAACTTATTAAAAATATTAAATTGTATATTTACACCAAAATTATTGGCACGTGTTTCGCACGTGTAAAAAGATAAATCTTTTTAGAAAATATTTATTAAATTTCCAGTAAATCATTTTAATTCATTTTCAAATATTAAAATAATATTTGAAAATACGGGGTTCTACATTGTGTCTCCTCAACACATCAAAAGCCTCTTGAAGATCGGAAACATGATCCAATTTGATGACGCTCTTTACCAACATGTCGTCTACGTAGACTTCCATGTTCTGGCTGATGTGTTCTTTAAAGACCTTGTTTACAAGGCGCTGATAGGTGGCACCAGCATTCTTGAGCCCGAAGGGTATGACCCGGTAGCAATATAGACCCTGGTCGGTTACGAAAAAGGCCTTCGGAATATCCGGAGGGTACATCCTAATTTGGTTGTACTCGAAAAATGCATCCATGAAACTTAAGAGTTCATGGCCTGAGGTTGCATCAATCGGGGCATCAATGCTCGGAAGTGGGAATGGATCTTTGGGGCAGGCTTTGTTTATATCTGTGAAGTAAATATAGATCCTCCAGCTCCCGTTGACTTTTTGACCATCACGACATTGGATAGTTATCATGCCCAGCTTCCCAAAATACGGAAACACGAGTACGTGACGTAGGCCCAGCGAATGATGTAAACACCATTCGTAAGCTGTACTAGACTAACTCAGCAATAAGAACAACAAGATACAACCACTCAGGAAAATATATTCAATTGAAACAAGATGAATTCCAATAATAATGAAATAAACCAACAATATAAATATCCAACATCCGGGATCAAAACAAAACTACGGGTCATAGAGCCTAAACAAGTACACGTTTAATAATGTTCAAGAAATAAATAGCAATAAGTAAAATTATGCAGCGGGGACTGGATACATTTCTAGAAACGTTGCTCACCAATTCCCTCACGAATAGATTCTTCATCACCTGTAAATTCTTGGTCTAAAAAGAAATAAAATATTGTCTTGAGAGCAAGTAGTGGGCGGCAAGTAGAGAAAACAAAGGATAAAGGAAACATGGATATCAAAGAATAAGGACATGGTCAAAGATAAGAAATAAAACAAAGAGCAGGCAATACATTCAAAGGTCTATAGTAAATCACGCATGTAATGTGTGATATCAGGATCAAGCAGGAAATGTAGGTTATTAAGTATTTTATTATTCTATCTAGTGCACGTACTACTGCGTCCCATTCCACAGGTTCTGCACAACACACGGTGAACGCTTTAGACTGATGGTGAATTCACGGTTCATGTACTCGGCCTAGAAATCAATGTTCATTGTTCAGTATCAGTGTTTCTCGAGCAGTGTTTATGGCCATACAATACAGTCAGTACAGTAGGGCCCGACCGAGTACAATCTCCGATTGTTCACTACCAAGTCATCCCATATAACCCCGGCTTGTTATCATTTTATTTCATCCTATGTGAGCATGCAAGAGGGAGTCAATGTTGTTCATTACTATGCGTGACTAATTCTAAGAGTTACAGACAAGGCATGGGACAAACACATCAAATAAACACATTTCACAAAATCAGGACAACATCACCTTGCTGTACCAAATCATGGATTGCGGACACTACAAATTAGCAAAACTGAATTCGCCAGAAGATCTGGAAAATAGACTTCCATACGGTTCCAGCGAGTATAATTAAGGTATATAAAAGATATAGGAACTAAGGTGAAAACTCTGTTCTAATCAGATTTTAAGTCCAGGCAGCATGCAGTAAATTGGGTTCAACTAATTGTTTCGGGTCAGAGAATTCATTATTAAAATCTAAAAACATTCTGGGTGATACCTATATATGTCTAGGTCTAGCCTAAATTATTTTAGATTTTTCTTGTTCCACTAACAGGGTAAAATAAAATATAGAACAGAAAAGAACGCATGAAATTAAGGGTCTGAAACTACTAACACAGTTGCATTAAAGTGAAGATAACTAACAGATTGTAGATTGTAATTTAAATCCAAAGTAACGAAAAATTATCTAGACATCAAGGGCTACATTTTATGTTTAGTAAGTTCTTTCAGAATATGTCCCTAGCATGGTCAAAAATCTATTTCAAAATGAAACATACAGCAGTCCAGCAATTGTCTAAACATGAATAGAAAATAAATAAATCATATGGTCATATAAAGCATGCAAATTTGTAATCAAGTGAATCCTAGGTGTCAACATGCAATTTCTAAGGTTTATGGTACATTCATCACAGTCATGGTGTCAATTCATTAATTAAAACCGAATCAGTACATTCATTTTAACATGTCCATTTCATCAAACAGTTCTAAGTCTAAGTCTAGTTATTTTAATTGTGCACATGCATGAACATTGGGGGCTGGGTTATAGATCAAGGAGATAGCACGAAGTTAAAAGTATGTTGGGTTAGCTCGTGTAAACCCTAGATAATCTTAACGGAATTGTCAAAAGCAGATTTTTGATAACAAAATGGACGGATCTACTTGCATGAGATCAATTAACCTTGAACACAAATAATGAAAGGGGTTCAAGAAGAGACTTGCCTGTTATTACAGATATTAATAAAATAGAATAACAGGATCAGAATCCTGGGCAAAAACTCCCAAAAATATGCGTGAAAAACCAACAGCAACAGCAAGATCCTAGAGCAATTACTAACACCAGATCGGGACAGAACGTAGAACACCGAAACTGGATCTGGCACACACAGAACACGGAACACCAAAACAACCGAATAAGAAACAGTCCCACACCGGATCTGGCCCAAAACAGTTGACAGCAACTCTGGATCGGGTGCAGCAGAATAGCGAACAGCGAAACTAGCCAATTGGATCGCTGCCTCACACCGGATCCAACCCGAACCGCGGACAACGACTTGGGATCCGATGCGGTAGAACAGCAAACAGCGGGCTCACCCAATCGTCGCGTCTCCTACCTCTCGACAGCGAAACGGAGAGAGAGAGAGAGAGCGGCGGACTGGCGACACGACGACTGCGATGGCGACCGCGGTGGCGGAGCGGCGTCATCACCCCGGTCGGGAAGCGACGGCGGCAACAACAACTCCGGCAAACGGGAAACTCTATTTTCGTGGTTGAAAATAGAGACGAAAGCGCGGCGACTCTGGGGACTCGACGGCGATGCACAAGGGTCTCGGTGGAACTGGGATGAACGGCGAAGACGATGATGGAGAACGGAGAGGGAATAAGGCGATGGAGGTGAAGTTTACGGCGATGGTAAACTCTGCAATGGGTCTCGGTGACGGGGATGGCGAGGACGGGGGGATGAGCGACGGTGATGGTGGTGATGACGGGGATAGACGATGGTCAAAGGATGGATGGGGGTTGGGGGTGTGAGAGGATGGGTTTGGGTTAACGGAAACAGAGAGAGAGTGGAATACGTGGAGAGAGAAAATGGCAGAAAGAGAGAGGGTATATATTAATTAGGGTTAATTAATGATGTTTTTATAGGGATCAGGAAATTAGGGTTTAGGTAAAGATTTTTTGGGTTCTGAGTTTCGGTTCTGGCTCCAAAAAGAGACAACCAAATGCAATGAGACGAGACGAACACAATGGAGAACAAATCAAATTCAAAATAGAAAAGAGCAAAATTCACAAAAGAACAAAATCAAGCCAAAGAGCACAGTTTGATCAAGAGAGAATAAAGAAAAGGCAAGAAAAGGCAAAATACTCCATAATAAAAGAATTCAAATACAATCATCAAAAGAATACAAAATACAATTAAATCTAAAAATAGGGCATACAAATCCTACCCACCTTACAAGTGTTAGGGTTATATACTGAAAGCATCACTTTTGTATTAACTTTATTTCCTTATTTTTTTGAATGAGAATTATATGGGCATATGTTTGCATATTGTGTTTATTATAATATTAATGCAAGTATCTGATATTCTATAAGGTTGATAATATGGTGTGAGGTGACACACTGAAGATCATATTATCAGTTCCCTATGGAATACATAAATAGTTCACAACCTAGACGAACTTGGATAATCCATTGGAAAGGTTGTAGTGTAATCTGGTATTAGTCTATCTTGACTATAGGTTTACACTAGTACACTTTGTGTGTATTGAACAGGACCACTTGAGGTTGTTCTCTTTGTACTGACTACAAAAGAGAACAAACACCTCTGTTATTATGGATGCTTATGCTCTTAATCCAGATATAATAACAGACATGTATATGCAGTGTGCATTACTTTGACTCATGAAAGTGTGAGATTCATTATGGATCAACAACCTCTATAAATTGGGTAATAGCATTGTATGTATGATGGGCTGTTGATTGTAAAAGGAATCCATGTCCCGATACATCGGGTTGATGATGTCCCCTTAAGGAGCTCATAAGGATTGTCATGTAAACCCTGCAGGTGGATTACATCCGACATGACAAATAAAATTGAGTGGTACTACTTAAGGATAAAAGATGTTGATCAATATAGTTGTCAGTAACTTAATTTGATCGACGGACATTCGATATCTTAACATGGGGAGCTCAACGAGCATATAATAAAAGGAGCCCATAAATATAATTTGGGATTAGGAAGGTAGTGCAACAATAGCTCCTTAGTGGACCGAGCTATTGTTAATGGGCCTGGGTTGTGTGTTCGGGCTGAACAGGGGATACCCAGATTCGTTAGGAGACCTAACCCTAATTTCTCCTCATGGTCCCTGCCGTAGCCTTATATATATCCTCTATTCTCTGGTCGTCATTGATCATCTGAGATAAGATTTTTTCTCTAAATTCGAGATTCACGTAAGGAGAGGAAGAGAGGTCAGCCAAGGAGAAGAAAGGTTGGGAGACCGTCGCCCACACGACGTCCAACCCGAGGAAGGAATACGTGCAGAAGATCTTGGGGTTGCAGACGGCTCGAGGTTGCTAGAAACTATCGTCTTCTTCTCATCGCAGGTATAATTCGTGAACCCTAGATTTCGTTATAAAGGGTTAGATCACGTATTAAATTGTTTAAGCTTATGATCGATATGCACACCAATCCGTGTTCCTGGGAATCACCGCAGTTCCTATCAACAAGAAGAATTTCGTCCTCGAAATTCATACAAGAGGCGCATAGGGCAAACCCCGAAACAAACAAAGCAAAACAAAACAAGCAACCACTACTCAAACAAATTAGGAAACCTCTCCCGAATCTCTTCCTCTAACTCCCAAGTAGACTCCCCTGGTGAGCGAGGATCCCAAGAAACTCGGACCAACTTGATGACTCTATTCTTTAGCACCTTCTCTCGACGGTCTAAGACAGAGACGGGTCGAATTTCACAGGACAAATCCGACCTCACAGACAAGTCTGAGTTGTCAACCACATGACTGTCATCTCTGATGTATTTCCTGAGCTGAGAAACATGGAATACATCATGGACACCTATTAAAGCTGGCGGTAATGAGAGCCTGTAAGCTAGCTTGCCCACACGTTCCACAATATTGAATGGACCGATGAATCGAGGACTCAACTTGCCTCCACCGCCAAAACGGATAACACCTTTCCTAGGCGACACCTTGTGGAACACATGCTCGCCTGCCTCAAACTCTAGAGGTCTCCGACGACAATCAACCCACCTCTTTAGTCGATCCTGAGCGGCCTGCAAATGCTTGCGAATCTGAGCCAAGACATCAACTGTCTTCGTGATCAACTCGGGGCCTAAAAGCTTCCTTTTGCCGATATCATCCCAACAGACTGGCGATCTACACTTGCACCCATACAAAGCTTCGAATCGAGCAGCCTTGAGACTCGCCTGGTAACTGTTATTATAAGAGAACTCGGCCAAGTGAAGATGATCCTCCCACGAACCTCCAAATTGAAGAACGCAAGATCTTAACATGTCTTCTAGGGTCTGAATTGTCCTTTCTGACTCATCCGTCTGAGGATGAAACGCTGTACTATAGCTCAACTTGGTACCCAAGCTCCTCTGCAAACTCTCCCAAAACTGAGACCTGAATCTCGTATCCCGATCCGATACGATGCTGACAGGAACTCCATGCAGATGAACAACCTCCTGAACGTACTGCTCGGCCAAACTCTCTGTGGACTGACCCACACAGAAAGGAATGAAGTGAGCACACTTCGTCAGCCGGACCACTATCACCCAAATAGCATTATGACCTTTAGGACTCCTCGGCAAAGCTGTCACAAAGTCCATCGTGATATTCTTCTACTTCCATTCAGGGATAGGAAGGAGTTGCAAAAGTCCTGCGGTCCTCTGATGCTCTGCCTTCACCTGCTGACAGATTAGGAACTGGGTAACGAATCGAGCCATATCCTGCTTCATACCATGCCACCAAAATTGCTGTTTCAAGTCCCTGTACATCTTGGTACCACCAAGATGAATAGAATACGGGGACCGATGAGCTTTCTCGAGTAGCTCCTACTTGACTTCTCCTCTAGGTACACACAACCTAGAGCCACCGACGCGACCCATCAGCATGGACAACAAAATCAGACCTCGAACCAGCTTCAACCACGCTCCGAAACTCCTGCAATTGCTGATCACTCCCTTGAGCTGCCTTGATCTGCTCTACCAGGGACGACTGCAACTGCAACAACATAAGCTGTCGATCTGATCCGGGAAGCAACACATCCAACTCTAGCCTCCTCATGTCCTCCACAAGCTCCTTCTGCTGAGTGAGGAACATAGCGGCAGGCCTCCGACTCAAAGCACCTGGCACCGAATTGATTTTGCCCAGGTGATAGTGCAAATTGATGTCAAAATCTGCCATCAATTCTGGCCATCTTCTCTGCCTCATGTTCAGCTCCTTCTTCGTGAACACATACTTGAGGCTCTTGTGATCTGTGAAAATCTCAACTCTATCCCCAAGCAAATAGTGCCTCTACAACTTCAAGGCATAGATCACTGCAGCAAGCTCCAGATCATGCGTATGATAGTTCTTCTCGTGAGGTCTCAACTGCCTTGATGCATAAGCAATAACCCTGCCTTGCTGCATCAGCACTGCTCCCAGACCTCTCCCCGAAGCATCACAAAAGATCACAAAACCACCCGAACTGTCGGGTACAATCAGCATTGGCACTGACGTCAACCGACGCTTCAACTCGGTGAAAGCTTCATCACAAGCTTCATCCCAGACGAACTTCTGCTCCTTCCTAGTCAAACTGGTCAAGGGTCCAGCGATCTTGGAGAAGTCCTGAATGAACTTCCGATAGTAACCAGCCAAACCAAGGAAACTCTGCACCTTAGAAACAGACTTCGAAATAGGCCAATCCTTGACTGCAGAAATCTTCGATGGATCCACAGAAACACCTGCACTGGAGATAACGTGGCCATGAAAAGCAACCTAATCCAACCAGAACTCACACTTATCGAGCTTCCCATATAGCTGGTTCTCCCTCAAAGTCTGCAGAACCACCTTCAATTGCTCGGCACGATCTGCCCTGTTCTGCAAATACACTAGTATGTCATCGATGAAAACCATGACAAACTGATCCAAGAACTGCGAAAACACACGGTTCATCAAACTCATGAACACTGCCGGTGCATTGGTCACTCTGAAGGGCATCACCAAGAACTCACAATGCCCATGTCTCGTTCGGAAAGCCGTCTTTGGAACATCCTTTGACTTCACCCTGACTTGATGGTACCCGAAATGCAGATCCAACTTCGAGAACACCGAAGCACCACCCAGTTGGTCGAACAAATCGTCGATCCTCGGCAATGGATACCGATTCTTGACGGTAACCTTGTTCAACTCCCTGTAGTCCATGTAAAGCCGGCGGCTTCCATCCTTCTTACTGACAAACAGAACTGGAGCTTCCCATGGCGAAACACTAGGTCTGACAAAACCCTTATCAAGCAGCTCCTGAACCTGAACCTTCAACTTTGCCAACTCAATCGGCGACATACGATACGGACTCTTGGAAATAGGGGCCGTACCAGGCAAAACATCAATCCTAAACTCCACATCTCGGACTGGCAGCAAACCGGGCAATTCCTCAGGAAACACATTAAGGAAATCACGCACAACCAAGGATGCAACAACCCTATCAGAACCCAGCGATGCAAGGGAAACAACCTCGAAATCCAACGAGTTCTTGACACGCCCTGACAGTGTCTCACCTGCATGGAAAACAAACTCTGGCTGACCAGAAGGCCTGAAAGTCACCTTCTTCTCCTGGCAATCAATCACAGCACAGGAAACACCCAACCAGTCCATGCCCAGAATAACATCGAAACCGGAGTTGGGAATCACAATCAAATCAGACACAAAGACCACACCACCAATCAACAACGGACTCTGCTTGCAAACCCTAGAACAGACAACGACACCTCTGCCTGTGGTGATGTCCCAAGCTGTGGGCATAGCATCGCAAGCCAAACTATGCTGATTGACAAAACGAGCAGAAATAAAAGAGTGGGTAGCACCCGAATCAAACAACACATGGGCAGGGAGAGAGAAGACTAAAATTACACCTAGAAGAAGATCAAACAAAGGATAAGGTGCCAACAGGATATATACACGAATACGTGTACATGGGAGGGGAAAATAAAAATAACAATAACATGCAGAAAACTGAAAGAAAGAAAAGAAAGTACAACTACTGTGATATACCAGCAACCACTCCAACAGCAACTGCCGCTTCCTCGGCTGTCAGGTTATAAGCCTGACCGCGACCACCAACCTGACCTCCTCTAGGAGCCACATGCCTCTGATCAAAGACTTACCTCTGCGGAGGAAGAGACGGCCTACCCTGACCACGCGTCGGCGCTCCTAGCTGAGCAGCACCAGTAACCGGCACAGAACCTCTGCTACTTGGACAGTCACGTACCATGTGCTCACTGCTCCCACACACTAAACACTGCCGGTTGGTCCTCCTGCAGTCTCGCTGTGAATGCCCAGTCTTATGAAAAAAGCCACAAGTCTCAACATTTCTCGGGACAACAGGTGCGTACGGCTGTGCTCTCGTGGGAGGGGGCAGAACTGGCCTCCGAATAGGTCCTCCGGAAGGCCGAGGTGTAACGGGTGCGAAACAGTCTTCAGAGGAACACCAGATCTGCAAAGAGTGTGCTCTTGGATCCGAGCCGCATCCAGAACATCGGAGTAAGCACGAAGCCGAAGAGCAGCCAAACGGTCCTGGAGGGGAAAACTCATGCCCGACAGAAAACGACTAGCTCGAGCCTCATCAGTGGCAACGAGGGTAGGGGCGAAGCGACTGAGCCGAGTAAACTCTACAGCATACTCATCCACGGAACAGGTTCCCTGATTAAGATAATGCTCAAATTAATATCGTCACAAGTGAAGTAGGCAACAATAAATGACAATTAAGAACATTATCTATCTGACCTGAGTTAGGGAAACAAATTGTCGCTCCATCTCTGCCTTGGTGACACTGGGAAAAAACTTCGCCATGAAGCTCTCAGAGAAAGTGGCCCACTTAATGGGTCGTGGCATCCTCTCGGATTCAACCCGTCATCAGCTATGAGCTAGATCCACCAGCTGGATGCGAACCACATCCACACTATCCGCCTCAGCAACACGAGCGACGAACAACAGTTGCTCCATCCAGATAAGCCATTGCTCGGCTTCCAATGGAGACTGAGTACCCGAGAACTTATCCAGGTGCAACCTCATGAAATCCGCTACCGTACCAGGCCTAGGTGGCAAAGCACGAGGTGGAGGTCCAGCGATATTCCCATTGGCTGGCAAAGTAGCTTTCATCAGCTCATTGTGCTCCTACTGAAGAGCCGTCATCTGCTGAACTGTCTGGAGAATAGCAGCGTTGTCCTGTTGCTAATACTCCGAGTGAGAAGAAGGACTCCCACGAGCCATAGCCTGAAATATGATCAAAAGATGGTCAGTACCCAGATCATATGTTGGTTATTATACATGCATTCATGTGATTATTGTGGTGTGCAATCACTGAGTTGACCCGGTTAGAGCCAAGCTCGACTAATATACCAATCAAAACTAACCCTCGCAAAGATAGTCATATTTGATTGATATATTACTCAACCCTGGGCTCTGATACCACTAAAAATTCTGTCATGCCCCGCTTTCCAGAATACGGAAACACGAGTACGTAACATAGGCCCAGCGAATGATGTAAACAGCATCCATAAGCTGTACCAGACTAACTCAGCAATAAGAAAAACAAGATATAACTACGCAAGAAAATATAATCACATGAAACAAGATAAATTCCAATAATAATGAAATAAACCAACAGTATAAATATCCAACATCCGGGATCAAAACAAAACTACGGGTCATAGAGCCCAAACAAATACAAGTTTAATAATGTTCAAGAAATAAATAGCAATAAGTAAAATTATGCAGCAAATACTGGATCCATCTCTAGAAACGTTGCTCACCAATTCCTTCAGGAATAGATTCTTCAGCACCTATAAATTCCTGAACTAAAAAGAAATAAAAGAGTGCCCTTAGAGCAAGTCGTGGGCGGCAAGTAGAGAAAACAAAGGATAAAAAAAACATGGATATCAAATAATAAGG
The DNA here is from genome assembly GCA_017893485.1 of Hemerocallis citrina. Classification (NCBI taxonomy): domain Eukaryota; kingdom Viridiplantae; phylum Streptophyta; class Magnoliopsida; order Asparagales; family Asphodelaceae; genus Hemerocallis; species Hemerocallis citrina. The sequence goes on along the minus strand of CM030367.1, from coordinate 110,091,415 downwards.
ACATGGTCAAAGACAAGAAACCAAACAAAGAGCAGGAAATATATTCAAAGGTCTACAGTAAATCACGCATGTAATGTGTGATATCAGGATCAAGCGGGAAATGCAGGTTATTAAGTATTTTATTAATCTATATAGTGCACGTAGTACTGCGTCCCATTCCACAGGTTCCGCACAACACACAGTGAACGCTTTAGACTGATGGTAAATTCACGGTTCATGTACTCGGTCCAGAAATCAGTGTTCATTGTTCAGTATCAGTGTTTCTCAAGCAGTGTTTATGGCTATACAGTACAGTCAGTACAGTAGGGCCCGACCGAGTACAGTCTCCGATTGTTCATTACCAAGTCATCCTATATAACCTTGGCTTGTTATCATTTTATTTCATCCTATGTGAGCATGCAAGAGGGTGTCAATGTTGTCCATTACTATGTGTGACTAATTCTAAGAGTTACAAACAAGGCATGGGACGAACACATCAAATAAACAAATTTCACAAAATCAGCAAAGCATGACCATGTTGTACAAAATCATGGATTGCGGGCACTACAAATTAGCAAAACTGAATCTGCTGGAAGATCTGGAAAATAGACTTCCACACGGTTCCAGCGACTATAATTAAGGTATATAAAAGATATAGGAACTAAGGTGAAAACTCTGTTCTAATCAGATTTTAAGTCCAGGCAGTATGCAGTAGGTTATGTTCAAATAATTGTTTCGGGTCAGAGAATTCATTATTAAAATCTACAAAAATTCTGGGTGATACCTATACATGCCTAGGTCCAGCCTAAATTATTTCAGATTTTTCTTGTACAATTAACAGGGTCAAATAAAATATAGAACGGTATAGAACACATGAAATTAAGGGTCTGAAACTACTAACATAGTTGCATTAAAGTGATAATAACTAACAGATGGCAGATTGTAATTTAAATCCAGAGTAGGAAAAAATTATCTAGACATCAAGGACTATATTTTATGTTTAGTAAGTTCTTTCAGAATATGTCCCTAGCATGGTCAAAAATCTATTTCAAAATGAAACATACAGCCGTCCAGCAATTGTCTAAACATGAATAGCAAATAAATAAATCATATGGTCATATAATGCATGCAAATTTGTAATCAAGTGAATCCTAGGTGTCCACATGCAATTTCTAAGGTTCATGGTACATTCATCACAGTCATGGTGTCAATTCATTAATTAAAACCGAATCAGTACATTCATTTTAACATGTCCACTTCATCAAACAGTTCTTAGTATAAATCTAGTTATTTTAATTGTGCACATGTATTGTATCACCCCGAATTCCATAGCACAACTGAATTCGAAGTTCCACATGATATTTACACTTCTTTTGTACAATTTTACAAGGAAATAAAAACTTTTTGCTACATCAGAGTTTACAATTTACATTACATATTTACAACAGAAGCAATTTACAACAATTTATATGAATTGAAATGTACAACTCTTGAATCGATCTTTAATCAACATGCATTCTTTAGTCTTATTAACCACTTTATCCTGCATAGAAACTGTGGGCACGTCAGTTGCTTACAACGGACGAAATATTATACATGGCTATCCTCTCTATGCCGAAACAGTATAACGATTCTCAAATACTTAAACAATCACAAACTTGATCACAAACAGAAACAACAAGGGACTATTCTATAGATGTCGTGTTGTGAGGTGCACTTAGTCCTTAATGCAGTTGTTTATATTAGATGACACTAATGCGCACTTGTTCAGATTCTATGCATCCCATACTACATAGGTCTGAGGGCAAGTCCTTAACCGTTCTTCATCTTGTAGGGTTCAATCCTTCGGCATGACTTAACTACTACTGTAACTACGATAAGTATCCTAGATATTCTATGAGTTACGAGATCATGTCCAGACAACCTGGAGGGGAATTCCACATCATGTCACGACACATCGTGAAGAACCTATGGACAATTCAGCCTCCGTCATGGGACATGACACCACCCGCAGTCACCAAACACCCCACGAGCGTCGCCTGCGGTACGGACTCCTAGAGACATATCCACGTCATGTCATGACGCATCGTGAAGATAGCCTGTGAATACTCTCACACCGTAGCTCCGAGGTCCTCATACTTGTGTTTTTCTCTTATATTCATCTCGTCTTCACTATGTATCTAATCCTTAGTTATTCGAATCATGAACAAAATCAATTCTCTAGAGTTTGCCCTTCCACTATACCGGTCTTAACCATTTATTCAACATGACCCAGATCTTGGTATTTTCATCTCCAATTTCATTTCAACACATTTCTTTTCAATGCCGGTATGAGGCTTAACTACACTCTAGTTCTCAATTTCAATTCATAATCACAAACTTCAGTCTTTCATACTCATAAGTTCTCTTTTCATGATTAACATTAATTTCAACTTCATTTTCATGACATTTGTATATTCATGTTCTTTCATAATTCATCAAGTCATTCAATTTCAATTTCATACACAATCCCATGCATAAACAATATAATTTCATTTTTCTCAGGGCAGTCAACTGTTGAGCATGGCCAGTCGGCTGTTCTGCGAGGTTCTAAAGCTCGAAAATAAATAATCAGAGCAATCGACTGTCAAGCTATGGTCGGTCGACTGTTCCGTAAAAGATTTGAACTCGAAAACAAATAATCAGGACGGTAGACTGTTTCAATATAATCGGTCGACTGTGCTACTGGGTTTTTCAAATTCCCAAAATATTTTTGGTTCTTTTTCTTCTCCAAATTCATTCAAAAGTTCCAGATTTTATTTTTCATCTTATTACATCATTTCAGTAAAATAAAATTTGATCCTTCAATTTCGAGTTTAGGGGAAAATAAGCATAATCTCCTTATAAAGTACACCTAAAATTTCCCTATATCACTTATAAGAGCATCTGTAGTCGTTTGCGAAATATGCATAATTTGCATAGTATGCATATTTGGCTGAAAACGGAGGTGCAGTCGTTGGCCAAATATGCATATTATGCATATTTGGCTACAGTAGATTGCCATAAATGAGAGGCGATTTGATAATTATCCATATATGAGAGACGGCACTTCTAGTGCCGTCGCACGTAAAAAAATAAAATTTTAATTGTCGGACGGTACTTTAAGTGCCGTCGCACAAAAAAAAAATTATTTTTTTAATGGTCAGACGGCACTTGTAGTGCCGTCCCACCCAAAAAAATTTAATTTTGTAATTTTAAAAAAACAAAAAAGACCCCAAAAAGACCCCCACTTCTCGGACGGCACTTGAAGTGTCGTCCCTCCACTTTTTATGTTTTTTGCAATTTTTGAATTGTTTTTGTAATTTTTGTAATGTTTTTGTAATTTTTATAATTTTTTTGTAATTATTTTTTGCACTTCGAATCCATTTTTTTTTCTCCGACGGCACTTCGAGTGCCGTCGCACCTATTATTATTTTTTTTTGCTCCGACGGAGCTTCATATGCCGTCCCACAAATTTTTAGTGTTTTTTATTATTTTTTTCTCCGACTAAAGATGAAGTGTCGTCGCTTATTATTTTAATATAAAAAGGTAAAAATGGCATTTGACGGCTGCAGCAAAACCTTCGATTGCTATTTCCATTTATTCATATATGCATATTTTATCCTTCAACGACTACAGATGCTCTAATATTTTTATTAACATTGTACAATTATCACAGTAATAAAATTTATTTTTTCATATCATTTAACAACACATTAATCAAAGTCACCTATATCCATAGTTCTTTATTCAATCGTTCAACATACAAGCATGCATTTGTTTATCTAGCACATCACAACAAAATTGAGCATGGTAACATGATAATCATTTAACAAATCATAATTTGGCAATCAATTTTACACTCTTTTAACATATAATCAAACTAATAACAATTTGTCTCATTCTCATAATGCATGGCTTTATTTGTTAGAGTTTCTCCTTAATTTGTCCACCACATCCTAACATGATATCTAATTAGAAGTTTAAGAGAAACACCCACCTTAAATGGAGAGAAACAATCAAATAGACTCCTAGAGATCTCCTACGACGAACGAGTGAAGCCTTCTCCTCCTAGATCAAGCCACAAAAATCGCCTTCTCCTTGTTGCAATCTTGAACCTGAGCCTCCCCTATGCAGTCCGGCCTCCTTCTCCTTGGTTGAAGCACTCACACAAAACACTCACTCTTTTCAACTCACAACTCCTCAATCTTTTGCCTTATTACTTATATCTTTTTCTCTCTTTCTATTCTTTCTTTTAAATTTTTTTCCAAGTGAGAATGAAGAGTGTGGGAGATGGTATTTATACACTTTTTTAGGGTGAATGGAGGGCCAGTATTAGATCAAATGGTTAGAGATTAAGGACCAAGATATACTAGGGAGTTATAGAAATTACCCATGATGAGAGTAACCAACTCTCCACCACTCCCATCTCTCTCACTCTCCCTTTCCTATCCGGCCCTGGTGAAAGGGTGTGCATTGCACACTCCATTGCATGCACATGCCACCTAGTGTCCCCCATTTATAAATTTGTTCATGTGACCAAAAATTAATTGTTAATAATGAGTCTACACTACAAGTTAGACCATTTCAAAAGAGAATTAAAGTAAATGGTCTCACTAATTGGCCAAACTAACCATGGTCTTTAAAATAATTAATTTAATTAATAAAATAGAGTGGGCTTAAAGAAAATTAGGCCTAGATTTTAATTAGGCTTTTAAAGAGAATAATTTTGGAAAAAATAAAGAGAACAAATACTATATAAAAATATTTTATAAAAGAAATTATACAAATGAAATCATACGTGCACAACACGTAAAATCACAAAATCTCATAAATAAAAACTAGGGTGTTACAACACTTCCTCCTTTGAATAGTTCCGTCCCCGGAACTACACTTAAAGAGTGAGAAAACAGGAATACAGCAAAGAGATAAGAAAAGAAAAGAAGATACAGATCACTCAAAGAACTCAGGATAATCTTTCATCATCCTCTCTTCAGATTCCCAAGTAGCCTCTTCAACCAACTGGTTTCTCCAGACTACTTTGACCATCGGTATCGTCTTGTTCCTTAAGGCTTTCTCCCGACGATCGACAATCTCAACTGGAAGCTCAAAGTAACTCAGATCCAACTGCAAACCCTCCGGTACTTCGGGCAAATGGTGACTCAGATCTGGAATGTACCCTCTCAGCATAGACACATGGAAGACATTGTGCACCTGGGATAACTCCTCCGGCAACTCTAACTGATAAGCAGTTCTCCCAATCCGCTTCAATATCTTGTACGGGCCTATGAACCTCGGGGCTAACTTCCCACCTCTGCCGAACCGAATCACACACTTGCTAGGTGAAACCTTCAGAAAGACAAAGTCACAAACCTCAAACTCAAGGTCCCTCCTCCGGTTGTCTGCATAGCTCTTCTGCCTACTCTGAGCATCCACCAACCTCTTCCTGATCAGATCAATCTTTTCAGAGGTCTGCTGCACAATCTCAGGCCCAAACATCTGACGCTCCCCAACTTCAAACCAACAGACAGGCATTCTGCACTTCTTGCCATACAGAGCTTCGTACGGTGCCATCCTAATACTAGTCTGAAAACTGTTGTTGTAGGCAAACTCTACCAGAGCTAAGTGCCTTTCCCAATTACCTCCAAAGTCTAGTACACAACACTGAAGCATATCCTCAAGAATACGGTTGACTCTCTCGGTCTGCCCATCGGTCCGCGGATGAAAAGCAGTGCTGAAATCCATCTAGGTACCCAAAGCTGTCTGAAGACTCTTCCAAAAATGCGAAGTAAACTGCGCATTCCGGTTAGACATAATGGTTAACGGAACACCATGAAGCCTGACGATCTCACCAACATACAGCTCAGCCAATCTATCCATCGACGAAGTGAGTTTCATCACTAAGAAGTGAGCGGATTTGGTTAATCGATCGACTATGACCCAAATCGCATCATTGCCCTTGGAACTCATGGGCAACCCCCTGATGATATCCATACTAATGTTATCCCACTTCCATTCCGGAATAGGTAACAGTTGCAATAGACCTCCGGGTTTCTGATTCTCGGCTTTGACCTGCTGACAGATCTCATACCTCGCCACGAACTCGGCCACATCCCGCTTCAAACCTGACCACCAGAAATGCTGCTTAATGTCCCTATACATCATAGAACTCCCAGAATGTATTGATAATAGAGTAGCATGTGCCTCCTGAAGAATACTTTCTTTCAAGTCCGATTGATTCGGAACACATAGCCTCTCTCCAAACCACAGCACTCCATCCCTGGTCTGAAACTCAGACAACCTGCCAGCACCGACCTGCTCCTTCACCTTCAGATTCTCTGCATCTACCTTCTGACTAGCGATAATCTTTTCATTCAGCATTGGTTGAAGCATCAACTGAGCTAAAGATGATCCCAAGCCTTGCAGAACAACTTCAATACCAGCCCGATCCAACTCCTCTGCCAGCTGCCTCTGAGTTGTGATCAAACTAGCTAGACTGCTCTTGCGGCTAAGTCCATCAGCAACAACATTAGCCTTTCCAGGATGGTACTTAATCTCTGGACGAATGTCCTTAAGTACCTCTAGCCATCTCCTTTGCCTCAGATTCAGATCTTTCTGCTGATAGATGTATTTCAAGTTTTTATGGTTCGTGTACATGTTCAGCTTCTCACCATACACGTAATGTCTCCAATGCTTCAAGGCAAAGATTACTGCAGCCAACTCCAGATCATGAGTCGGATAATTTTTCTCATACGGTCGTAGTTGCCTAGACCCATAAGCGATCACTTTTCCTTTTTGCATTAAGACACAACCAAGCCCACGATGTGAAGCATCGCTGTAGACATCATACTCAACACCTGCTCTAGGCAAAGCCAAAATGGGTGCAGTAGTCAGCCTCTCTTTCAACTCCTGAAAGCTTGCCTCGCACTGCTCAGTCCACTTGAAGTTCACATTCTTCTTGGTCAGACCAGTGAGTGGCACGACTATCTGAGCATAGCCCTGGATAAATCTCCTGTAATATCCAGTTAGACCAAGGAAACTCCTGATTTCCTTCACTGTAGTAGGCCTTGCCCAATCCTTCACCGCCTCTATCTTCTGCGGATCAGTTACCACTCCCTCCTTAGAAAGGATGTGACCCAAGAATGCCACTTCAGATTTCCAGAAATCGCACTTGGACAATTTGGCATACAACTCATGCTCCTGAAGCTTCTTCAAAACTGCTGCCAGATGCTCTGTGTGCTCCTCCTCCGACTTGGAGTACACAAGAATATCGTCGATAAATGCCACGACAAAATAATCAATAAATGGCCTCAGAACTCTGTTCATAATATCCATAAAAATTGTAGGTGCATTCGTCACTCTGAATGGCATAACTAAGAATTCGTAATGCACGTGTCGAGTTCTGAAAGCAGTCTGATGCACATCTTTAGTCTTCACTCAAACTTGATGGTAACCTGATCGAAGATCTATTTTGGAGAAAACAGCTGCTCCTTGTAGACGATCGAATAGGTCATCAATTCGTAGAATCGGATACTTATTCTGAACAGTGACCTTATTCAGCTCCCGGTAATCGATGCACATCCTCATCGAACCGTCCTTCTTCTTTACCAAAAGCACCGGCGCTCCCCAGGGTGATGCACTCGGTTGAATAAAGCCTTTCTCCAACAGTTTCTCAATCTGCCATTTGATCTCATCCTGCTCCACAGGCGCCATCCTATACGGTGCCTTGGAAATGGGCGCACTCCCTGGCTGGATAGTGATGCTGAATCCACATTACGATGCGGGGGTAACCCAGGCAAATCTTTCAAGAATACAGTCGGATAATCCCGAACCACAGGAATTTGCTGCACCTATACCGGAACATCCCTCTTGCAGATAGCTACCACCAGACCAGAACATCTCTTTTTCCCTTGGAAAGTGAATTCAGGTCCACCTGGAGCCTTCACTGTTACTTTTCTTGGTTTTGCACTCGATGCGCGCACTGTACACCGACATCCAATCAATGCCAATGATAACATCGACTCCCAAGACATTCAGCTCGATCAGATCAATCCCGAAAATTCTATCTCCAATCACGATCTCGCAGTCCGCATAGTACTGACCAGTGGTTAGAGTCTCCCCTGATGGAGTAGCTACTGCCAAAACCTTGCCTGGAAAGACTTTCGGTTCGACTCCCAAAACTTTAGCAAACTTAGGTGATACAAAAGTGTGAGAGAACCCAGTATCGAACAAAACAACAGCTTTCCTTCCATTCAAAATACGTTCTCCTGTTACATAACACACACTCATTACATAACAGTTCACTATATAAGACGGGAAAAAGAGAAACAACAGAAAATACTCTAAACATCCTCCCTCGTACCAGTGATGACGTGATCCACCTCATCAGCGTCAGCTTCAGTCAAGGCAAATACCCGCCCCTGCTGGTACGGCTTCTTCCCAACTTGCTGCGTTGGTCCACTACGGGTGACATTTTGCGGCTTGGGGCATTGAGACTTGTAATGTCCCATCTCACCACAGTTGCAGCAAGTCACCACAGGAGATTTCACCCAATTATTTCCGGGTCTCCCAGCTATATTGACAGCATTCGCTCCCGTTGGTTTGAACCTCTGGGCCGGCGGCTGTCCTCTGAAGTTGCCAGAAACTACGGGCCTCTTCCCAACATTCCAGCTGGTCCTCCGATTCTGAACAGCATAGAACTGCTCCATATCTGCCTCAGTGGCTGCAGCTCATTTGACAAATTTGTCAAACCTCCTGATACCGAGGGGTATCATCCTGGATCTCAGACTTGGCCTCAACCAATGCTCGAAATTTTGAGCCTTCTTCGCCTCGTCTATCACCAGTTCAGGCGCATACCTCGAGAGCTGAGTGAATCTTATCTCATACTCCTTAACCGACATGCTGCCCTGCTACAGCGCCAGAAACTCCATAGCCTTCTTCTCCTGGACGTCTGAGGAAAAATAATGATTGTGGAATTCCTCCAAGAATTCATCCCAGCCCAGAACAATACCTCCCATCGTCTGCTTCATCGACTGCCACCACACAGCCGCATCCTTCTCAAACTGCAGCACCGCCAACTTCACCTTGCTGCCCTCCGGAGTCTCCAAGACTTTGAAGATAGTCTCTACCTGTCGGATCCAATTGTTAGCCATGTCAGGGTCTGACTTCCCCTCAAATACGGGTGGTTTCATCCGCTTGAATAATTCCACGAGTTTGATTGCTTCGGGTACTGGATTCGCAGGCACCCTTCCTCGATTCTGGTTCAAGGCAATGGCATTGAGTGTCTGATAGACCCTCGCTAGTTCCGTTTACAAGTCCAGACCTTCATCGTTTCGAGCTCCTCTTCTAGCCATATTCTGATGCAACAGATCCATTAAATTCGAAGTATAAACATGAATTTTAAATCAACTTTCCATTTCATTGAATTTCAACTTTATACATTCGAATTTAAAACATTTCTGACATCAAAATGAAAACAATAAGAAGATACAACGGTCTAGTTTGTATGGTTTCTCTTGGCTTCACAAAGTTCTCCCTGTAGTTCCTCCACTTCTTCCTTCAGTACATCGGTCATGTTTTTCCTCTTCTCGAGTTCCCAAACACGATGATTGAAAATTGCAATATCATCCTTATGCTTCGCCAACTGAGTCTCCAGTAGCCCGATTCTTTCCTGTTGAGTCTCTATCTACCTCTGAAGAGACACAATGAGATTACTCGGAAATGGTTCTTCCTCGTCAGAAGAATCATCAGATGAATCCGGAGGTGGAGTGATCTCTCGAGACTCAAGCCATTCCTCTTCCACTTCTTCAGGATCTTTCTCATCTGAATCAGCTTGAACGGGTAGTAATCTTCCTCAACGATGTGCCAGTTATCATCTCCAGCTGAGTCGAAGTGGTCTGCCATCTTAGAGAAAGAAGAGAAGGAGCATAAATTATAGAGCAATACAAATGTAAGTGACTTACATTTAAATCTCTAGACTCAACACATGCCCTAATGTCCACTTCTAGGATGTCGTTCCTTATAAATTTGTACTATTTGGAAGCGTGGCTCTGATACCACTCTGTAACACCCCGAATTCCAAAACACAACTGAATTCGAAGTTCCACAGGATCTTTACACTTCTTTCGTACAATTTTATAAGGAAATAAAAACTTTTTGCTACATTAGAGTTTACAATTTACATTACATATTTACAGCGGAAGCAATTTACAACAATTTACATGAATTGAAATGTACAACTCTTAAATCAATCTTTAATCAGCATGCATTCTTTAGTCTTGTTAATCACTTTACCCTGCATAGAAACTGTGGGCGCGTCAGTTGTTTACAATCGACGAAATATTATGCACGGCTATCCTCTCTATGCCGAAACACTATAACGATTCTCAAATACTTAAACAATCACAAACTTGATCACAAACAAAAACTACAAGGGACTATCCTATAGATGTCGTGTTGTGCGGTGCACTTAGTCCTTAATGCAATTGTTTACACTTGTTCAGATTCTATGCATCCCATACTACATAGGTCTGAGGGCAAGCCCTTAACCGTTCTTCATCTTGTAGGGTTCAATCCCTCGTCATGACTTAACTACTACTGTAACTGCGATAAGTATCCTAGATGTTCTATGAGTTACGAGCTCATGTCCAGACAGCCTGGAGGGGAATCCCACGTCATGTCATGACACATCGTGAAGAACCTATGGACAATTTAGCCTCCGTCATGGGACATGACACCACCCGCAGTCACCAAACACCCCACGAGCGTCGCCTGCGGTACGAACTCCTGGAGACATATCCACGTCATGTCACGACGCATCGTGAAGACAGCCTGTGAATACTCTCACACCGTAGCACCGAGGCCCTCATAATCTTGTTTTTCTCTTATTTTCATCACGTCTTCACTAAGTATCTAATCCTTAGTTATTCGAATCATGCACAAAATGAATTTTCTAGAGTTAGCCCTTCCACTATACCGGTCTTAACCATTTATTCAACATGACCCAGATCTTGGTCTTTTCATCTTCAATTTCATTTCAACACATTTCTTTTCAATGCCGGTATGAGTCTTAACTACACTCTAGTTCTTAATTTCAATTCATAATCACAAACTTGAGTCTTTCATACTCATAAGTTCTCTTTTCATGATTAACATTAATATCCACTTCATTTTCATGACATTTCTAAATTCATGTTCTTTCATAATTCATCAAGTCATTCAATTTCAATTTCATACACAATCCCATGCATAAACAATATAATTTCATTTTTCTCAGGGCAGTCGACTGTTAAGCATGGCCAGTCGGCTGTTCTGCAATGTTCTAAAGCTCGAAAATAAATAATCAGAGCAGTCGACTGTCAAGCTATGGCCGGTCGACTGTTCCGTAAAAGATTTGAACTCGAAAACAAATAATCAGGACGGTCGACTGTTTCAATATAATCGGTCGACTATGCTACTGGGTTTTTCAAATTCCCAAAATGTTTTTGGTTCTTTTTCTTCTCCAAATTCATTCAAAAATTCCAGATTTTATTTTTCATCTTATTACATCATTTCAGTAAAATAAAATTTGATTTTTGATACAAAACAACATAATTTTCTCTCAACTTCATTTTTATCCTTCAATTTCGAGTTTAGGGGAAAATAAGCATAATCTCCTTATAAATTACACTTAAAAGTTCCCTATATCACTTATAATATTTTTATTTATATTGTAAAATTATCTCAGTAATAAAATTCATTTTTTCATGTCATTTAACAACACATTAATCAAAATCACCTATATCCATAGTTCTTTATTCAATCGTTCAACATACAAGCATGTATTTGTTTATCTAGCACATCATAACAAAATTGAGCATGGAAACATGATAATCATTTAACAAATCATAATTTGGCAATCAATTTGATACTCTTTTAACATATAATCAAACTAATAGCAATTTGTCTCATTCTCATAATGCATGGCTATATTTGTTAGAGTTTCTCCATAATTTGTCAACCACATCCTAACATGATATCTAATTAGAAGTTTAAGAGAAACACCCACCTTGAATGGAGAGAAACAGTCAAATAAACTCCTAGAGATCTTCTACGACGAACGAGTGAAGCCTTCTCCTCCTAGATCATGCCACGTAAATTGCCTTCTCTTTGTTGCAATCTTGAACCCGAGCCTCCCTTATGCAGTCCGGCCTCCTTTTCCTTGGTTGAAGCACTCACACAAAACACTCACTCTTTTCAACTCACAACTCCTCAATCTTTTGCCTTACTACTTGTATCTTTTTCTCTCTTTCTATTCTTTCTTTTTCAATTTTTTCCAAGTGAGAATGAAGAGTGTGGGAGAGGGTATTTATACACTTTTCTAGGGTGAATGGAGGGCCAATATTAGATCAAATGGTTAGAGATTAAGGGCCAAGATGTACTAGGGAGTTATAGAAACTACCCATGATGAGAGTAACCAACTCTCCACCACTCCCATCTCTCCCACTCTCCCTATCCTATCCGGCCATGGTGAATGGGTGTGCATTGCACACTTCATTGCATGCACATGCCACCTAGTGTCCCCCATTTACAAATTTGTTCATGTGACCAAAAATTAATTGTCCATGAAATGAGCATACACTACAAGTTAGACCATTTCAAAAGAGAATTAAAGTAAATGGGCTCACTAATGGGCCAAACTAACCATGGGCTTTAAAATAATTAATTTAATTAATAAAATAGAGTGGGCTTAAAGATAATTAGGCCTAGATTTTAATTAGGCTTTTAAAGAGAATAATTTTTGGAAAAATAAAGAGAACAAATACTATATAAAAATATTTTATAAAAGAAATTATACAAATGAAATTATACGTGCACAACACGTAAAATCACAAAATCTCATAAACGAAAACTAGGGTGTTACATGTATGAACCTTGGGGACTGGGTTATAGATCAAGGAGATAGCACAAAGTTAAGAGTATGTCGGGTTAGTTGTGTAAACCCTAGATATTCTTAACGTAATTATCAGCAAATTTTTGATAACAATATGGACGGATCTACTTGCATGAGATCAATTAATCTTGAACACAAATAATGAAAGGGGTTCAAGAAGAGACTTGCCTGTTATTGCAGATATTAATAAAATAGAATAACGGGATCCGAATCCTAGACGAAAACTACCAAAAATATGTGCAAAAAACCAACAGCAACAGCAAGATCCTAGAGCAATTCCTCACACCAGATCGGGACAGAACGCAGAACACCGAAACTGGATCTGGCGCACACAGAACACGGAACACCAAAACAACCTAATAAGAACTCAGTCCCACAGCGGATCTGGCCCAAAACAGCGGACACCAACTCTAGATCGGGTGCAGCAGAACAACGAACAGCAAAACCAGCCAATTAGATCGTTGCCTCACATCGGATCCAACCCGAACAGTGAACAGCGACTTAGGATCCGATGTGGCAGAACAGAAAACAGCGGGCTCACCCAATCGCATCGCGTCTCCTACCACTCGACAACAGAATGGAGAGAAAGAGAGAGAGCAGCGGACTGGCGATGCGACGACTGCGACGACGACTGCGATGGCAGAGCGGCGTCGTCACCACGATCGGGAAGCGATGGCGGTGACAACAACTTCGGCGAAGGGGAAACTCTGTTTTTGCAATTGAAAATAGAGACAACGGCATGGCGACTCCGGGGACTCGACGGCGATGCATAAGGGTCTCGGTGGAGCGGGGACGAACGGCGAAGACGATGATGGAGCACGGTGAGGGAATAGGGCAACGGAGGTGACGTTTACGATGATGGTAAACTCTGCAATGGGTCTTGGTGACGGGGATGGCGAGGACGGGGGGATGAGCGATGGTGATGGGGATGGAGAGGAGACGGAGACGGTGACGGTGGTGATGACGGGGATGGACGATGGTCGGAGGATGGATGGGGGTCGGGGGTGTGAGAGGATGGGTTTGGATTAACAGAAACAGAGAGAGAGAGTGGGATACGGGGAGAGAGAAAGTGGCAGAAAGAGAGAGGGTATATATTAATTAAGGTTAATTAATGAGGTATTTATAGGGATCAGGAAATTAGGGTTTAGGTTAAGTTTTTGTAGGTTCTGCGTTTCGTTTCTGGCTCCAAAAAGAGACAACAAAATGCAATGAGACGAGATGAACACAATGGAGAACAAATCAAATTCAAAATAGAAAAAAGCAAAATTCACAAAAGAACAGAATCAAGCCAAAGAGCTCAGATTGATCAAGAGAGAATAAAGAAAATCCAAGAAAAGGCAAAACACTCCATAATAAAAGAATTCAAATACAATAATCAAAAGAATACAAAATACAATAAAATCTGAAAATAGGGCTTACAACAGCCATTCGGGATAGTTGACCTCTTGTATAAACCAGGCATTCAAGAGTTTCTCCACCTCTTCTTTAATTGCCTGCTGGCGTTCAGGAGCGAATTTGGGTCGCTTTTGCTGAACAGGTTTGGCCCCAGAAGCAACACTAAGGTGGTGCATGAGACATTCCTCGGAGATTCCAAGCATATTGGTCGCAGTCCAGGCGAATAGATCGCAATTTCCCCTTATACACTGGATAATGTCGGTTCTGACGGGTTGGGGAAGGACTTTGCTAATCGGGAATGTCCTGGTCAGATCTCCTCCTGAGAAGGCCACCTCTTCCATCTCGTCGACCGGCTCTGATATAGGTTGGCTACTCCCTTGGGAGAGTTCAAGAGCTTCAAGGGAGAGGACCGGCCCTCCTACCAAAGTCATGTAGCATTTGCGAGCCACCTCCTGGCTCCCTCTGACTTCTCCCTCCCCTGCTGTGGTGGGGAACTTCATCTTCAGGTGGTAGGGTAAGGGTACAGCCTGGAGAGCAGCTAGGTCTGGCCGGCCCAGGATGACGTTGTAGGCAGCCTTCACATCTACCACCATGAAATCCATCGGCACGGTTCAAGTGATTGGAGTTTTGTCAGCGGTTACATTGAGAGTTATGACACCCTCGATCGTCACTGGCACCCCACTGAACCCATGGAAAGTGTAGCCGGCGGGTTTGAGTCGATCCCTGGAAAACTTCAGACCCTGGAACAGTTCTTGAAAAAGAATGTTGACCGAACTGTCGTTGTCAACCAGGACCCAACGTACATCGAAGTTAGCCATGTGAAGATTGATCACTAGAGCATCACAATGGGGCATTCGTACGCCCTCCAAATTTTTGTCTAAAAAAGTAACGGGGACCTCAAGGCCCTTGGAGGGAGGATGGTTCTGCACGGAGTTCGCCTCTCAGACAAAGACTTTTCGGGGGGAGTTCGAATCTCCCCCCATTGGGCCTCCGTGTATGAGATGTATAATACCTCGGATTGTACAATACTTATATATATATATATATATATATATATATATATATATATATATATATATATATATATATATATATATATATATATATATATATATTGTCTGTATACATGCATATGATTGTAGTGTTTTATTTGATTTTGCTATCGTTGGTATGCGGTTAGGTTTACGAGGTGGTTCATGAGTATGGTTGCGTTCTAGACAATGCACGAGAATGAGGAGGACCGATACTAGTACATATGCAAATATATCATTGTACGATACTACGATGTGTATATCTTGCGTGCACTCGATAAACCTCTCATATCTCATCTAAGAACTCAATTAAGGACTAAAAAATGCAGCCAACGATTCTACCCCAAAACCAAAGGCTAAAGACCATGGTTTTCACAAAACCACCCTAAACCCTACACCCTACTACCCCTAAATCCGGCCTACCCCCTTCCTCTCTCTTTCCTTACTCTTTTCCATTAAAAACCCCCTCATTTCTTCTCCCAACTTCTGAAATTTTTAGAACACAAACCCAAGAAAGAAAGAGAATGAGAGAAAGGAAGAAGGATTGAAGAGGAGCTCTTGGAGTGGATTCTTGGAGAAGTTAAAGCTCAAGACCATCATCTATTCTCTAATCAATTTAGGATGGGGAGTTTCTCTAAACTTTTCTTGTTATTTCTTATTGATTCTTGCATGCATGTGAATTAGTAGGAGTTTAGAATGATTGTTTAAGAGATTGGGATTTGAATCTGAAACTAGAACCTGGAATCTTGATCTACATGTCACATTCTAAAATTTCCCGAGAGCAAACCACTTGGAATTTAAGGATGAAATTTTCCAAGATTGTTCCCTTACTGTCTAGATAATTCATGAATTATTTTGGATTTTTCTGAGGTTGTTTGATATTTTAATAAAATCCATTTTTAAAATAGAGCCGTAAGGCAGTAGCATGATTTGTTTACTGTGGTACGTGAGATTGTTGGATTTCTTATAATTAATTGGAACATGATCTTAATCTGAAATTTTTACCATGTTCTCTCACATGTATATAGAAAATCAATAAAATAATTGGATGAAGTTACAGAAATGTTCAGAATTAATCTATCAACAGTAGCTAGAACTGTGACTGAAGAACAGAATGATCTTTATGCTTAATTGAAACATGAAGAACTCAGTGTATACTTGGAATTTGGACATGAAACCTTTTGCATGTTGTTCAATATGAAGTTTAGTTTCTTTAATGTAAATTTGGTGACTATTGGATGAGTATATGATTTATGATAGATTTTACAGTATGTACTGTGCTGGATTCAGTCATATTAGACACCCTGAGATGACACAATTGAGGTTTTATAAGAGCAAATTTTGAGGAAGTGTTTCTTTAGAGAATTTTAGTAGACATCTAGACCTTTCTAACAAGATCTGTTTGAGGTGATTCCAGTGAGTGGTTGATTTAATATAATTTTTACAATACTGGACAGAGACTAGGATTTGAGCTGAATGCTTTGTTTGAGAAAGACTTAGAGTGTGTTTTGGTACACCTGAGAGTAATGTGTATTTTAGGGTGATCAAATGGCATTTTTTGGATTGGTGACCAAGTAGGGAATTGTAGAGGACATCCACACCTTTCCATAGAACCTGGGTTTGTAGTATTTTGATGAGTATGTAGGGATTTCTGCTACTGGTAAGGTGCAGCCAGTGTACAGGAAATACACAGGCTGAGGCTTGAAAGACCATTTTGAGGACCTAGATGATAGAATCTGAGGTTATGAATAACAAGGAAGTTGTAGCATAGGTCTTTACCTTACCGGATTGGGCTTGTACACCCAAATCGGAGTTGTATCGAGGGAGTTATGATCTTTTTAAGTTTCGGGCAGAAACCCCATAGGTTGCTTTGTCACGCCTTGCTTCCCAAAAAGAATACGGAATACGGATACGAGACAAAAGTCCAGCGAATGATTTTCATCATCCATAAGCTGTTCAGGAATCTTTACAATATTTCACAAGATAATCAGAGTCGGAAGCAAAATATACAACCAGGCATGCATAATTGAAACAAGATACCAACAGAAATTACTTGAAACCAAATATAATAATCTCAAATAATCAAATTCTGAACAAGTCAAATATTCTGGGTCACATCGCCCAAATACAAGATAAATATCCAAGTAATCAAGTACATCTTATTCAAGTTCAAGCAACAATAGTAATAAAAATCATAAAGCAAGAAAATCCTGCACTAATACATTATCTCGCCAATACCATCTGGCAGCCGACCATCCTGATCTGCAATTAGTAAATTTGCAGGAGAAGGAAGAAGAAAAACAAGTACCCGTCAATTGCAAGCTACGGGCGACATATAATGTAGGATACAAGTATATGGGATAGGTAAATCTAAGTAACAAACCTAGCATGGTATAATCATGAATACAGGATATAAATCATAGCATGGCAAGATGAGCAAAGATAATAGCATGTGTCGAGTGTCAAGTAAACAAGTGTCATGCATGAAGTAACCAGCATCAAGAATTAAGTAATCATGTAGCATGTATCAAGTATCAAATCTCATGTATCATGTAGTCATGTGTTAAGTAGGCATGTATCATGTTCAAGTATCATGTATCAAGTCTTGTGGTGATTACTATCTAGGTAGCACTTCATGCGCCCTAAAAATATAACACATGGTTGCTACAACAAACAGTTTCGCTTTAGATCTCATAGGGGACCATACAGGGCAGTGTACTCAGGGACAAGCTCCAAGTATCATGTAATCATGTATCATGTAAACAAGCTCCAAAACCCAAATAAGCTCCAGTGTCATGTGTGTACGTGTCATGTATATCGTGTCAAGCTCCACATGTAAACAAGCTCCAATAACCACTAGGTTCTTCCGAGTACACGTTTTTGCACTATCTACTACTAGATCTTTCCCTTAACCCGGCTTAGTTATTTTATTATTAAGTCAAATAAGCATGTAGATATGCAAAACATATCAATAATAACATGGCATGATCATGTGACAAGTGCAAGTTTCAAGATAAACATGTACGTATGCAAGATATCTCATAAAAGAATAAAATAGGCAAATCTCAAGTTCAGGACAGCAAGACCATACTGTAGTAAAACAGTGATTCCCAATGTTATAAACATCCAAATCTGAATCCGTCAAAATATCTAGAAAGTAAACTCACAACCAAATCCAGCGAGTATAAATAAGTCATATATTAATTCACAAAAACATAGCTCAAAACTGATTTGAATACAAAAAATAAGTTCAGCCAAAAATTAGGAAAACTTATTCAAGAGTAGGAAAACAACATGAAAACTCAATAAATAAATCCACGAAAAATATGGGGTATTCCTCTATATGTCCAATACCTAAATATAAAGTTCCAGAATTTTCCAGTGAATTTAGATCAGTCATCAAAAATAAGAAAGCATCAAGAAACCATAGTTTGTCAAATCTAGAATTCCTAACACTACGAAAACTATGATATCTCGCAACCAGTGAAACGAAATCCAATTCCGCCAAAGGAATATGAAAATAGATAAAATATACTAGCTTTCATATTTCACAAATATTTTTCATACAGTAAAAGGATTCGTAGTGAAAATAAGGTTCTTTACAGAATAGCCAGCAAAATACATCAAGTATAGATTTCATAAACGAGCATGAAACAACACATAAAACTCATCAATAAAATTCACCAAAATTCTGGGTAATCTCTAACTTGATAAAGAAACACTGACCAAAGTTTTGGATCAAAATAATATATGTAGCATAGTTCTTTAAAATGATTTGTCATCAAAATTACAGAAAAATAGAATCTAGAAAATGTAGACACCTCTGTAGTAAAATAGTCATAACTCAGTCATACGAAAACGAAATCAAGCAAGGTCAAAGGGGTTTGAAAATAGATGAAATTATCTAAAACTCATGTTTTATACCGAAACCAAGATACTGACTTTAAAATAGTCCACAACAGCAAACAAAACAGATCAGCGACAAAATACAGATTTTTCCCTTTAACAACAACTCAACATATATCATACAAAACTTGTTTAAAACACAACCAAACATAAATTCGAGTCTACCAAGTGTCTAAACATCATAAATTAGGGTAACTAACATGTCAACACCAAGTATTTCACATGGGTCTCAACCAAATCACGAATTCTCACCAAAAAGTCTCACATACATGATCAAAATCAAGAACAGATAAATCCTAAGTAAATTCATGTCCATATTGTGTCGTGAGTCATCTATGGTCAAATTTTCACAATAGAGACAAAACCCATTAAGTATATCACAAACAAGAGTTGTCTCTAGACCCAACTACACTATAGGTGGTATTTTTGACTTGTATCAAACAAATGAATTGGAGTACAAGTTACTTGCCTTAACTGAGAAGAAGAACGATGCAAATCAAGAGTAACAAGCAAAACCTATGAATGAAACTCCATGAATCAACGAATCCAAGCAAACTAGAGCAAAAGTCTCCACACGAACAAAACTCCAAAAGCGAAAGATGACGGCAATGGTGGCTTGCGGCCACGAGAGAACACCAAGAAAGCGAGACGAGAGATTAAGTGGTGGTGCGAGAGGGTTGGATGGCCAAGGGGATGAGGGATCGGGTTTGGGGTGTTACCGGGGTGGTATGCGGCCGAGAGGGGGAGTAGGGGGGCTGTTAGATGGCCTAGGTTGTGTGTGGGTGTGCACAGGCAGGAAGTAGGGGGGGGGTCGGCCTGGGCTGTGTGCGGGTGCGGCTCAAGCAAGGAGGAAGGGGGAGGCCAGGATGCTTGAAGTTAGGGTTAGGGTTTTGGATGAGAGGGATTGGAGAGAGTATATATATATGGGGATTAGGGTTTAGAAAATACAAGTTGGGTTAATGGGTATTTAGGTTGTGGGTAATTAGGAGTAGTAGTAGGCTTACCAATGAGTTTTGGATTTTGGGTCAATTAAAATAGGAATACAAATAGGATTGGGAATTTTATTTGGCTTTGGAAATCTTATTAGGGATAATATATTATAGGATTGGGGAAAAATAGGACAACCAATCACCACCACAACCACCCAAGAAAAATAAAAATAAAGAGAACGAGACCAAAATGAAGAAAGAACAAAATAAAGAAGAACGAAACAAAAGAGACAACCAAACACACACAAGGAGCTCAAAATGAAATAAAACGAATATATATTGAAAACAACTCCAATATACGGTTCAGAAAAATACAAGAGAAAAAATACACCAAAACGAAAAATACACTCCAACATACACAAAATGAAAAATAGGGGTTACATGCTTAGTCTTGGGTTTTGACTAAGTGTTGAGAGGACCTTTCTCCTGTGTACCATTAGAGTTGATAACTCATTGTCTGGGGACGTTTGGTATCTATTGCTGGTTTTGTTTGACTCCCATGGTGGATTTTGTGACTCAAGTTAGTCACTAGGGTAGGGTGATGCCCTACATCTATCGACCCTAAGTTATGAACTTTCACCGAAGCGTAGGACTTCCGTGCCATCAAATTAAGTTCATTGCCCGGGTAGGGGTGAACACACAAATTCTTCGCGCGGTGAAGGCTAAACACATAAGTTCATTACCCGGGGAGGAGTGAACACATACATTCATTGCCCGCGTAGGGGTGAATGCAGGCCATGGTGCTGGACAAACTCCAAGCTAGGGGAAGTGGCGAACCGAACAGGTATCGCCAGGGCCAGAGGTCAATAAGAAGAGTTTTTGGAAGCAATCTTATTTCACCCAAGGACGTCATGGGTACGGGGTAGGTACGGGTACCGGGTAGGTACACGGTCTTGTGACCTAATTTAGCGCGGCTTTCTGAGGAGGTCCGTACGCGGGTACTAAATGGAAAACACGACCACCACTTAGGCACTGCAGTGGCGGAACTAGACCGGCCAACTGCAACCTCTTTTGGCACGGATAATCTATTGGGAACAGGTTGAGTACTAGCGTGGGATGCATGGCAAGGGTTTGAATCCCTAAACTATGGAGAAAGATGGCTAGATTTGGGAGCGTATGTAGTATGGGATGCATTCATTTCCAAAGTCTTGCTTGAATTAGAGTCAGGCATGTGATTTGTTGCATCTAATCATAGGAACATGGCATACCACTGCACTAGAACCCGAATCTGTTAAACCCTTGTTTGGCACATCACTTTTCTTTTTCATAAAATTATGGTTGTGATTGTAATTTAGAGGATCGCTGTTATTATCAGCTTTGCGTCAGTCGAAGTACTGACATTCACCACCTTGTAGGTATCCAGAGCCGATTTGTAGGTACTGTAGAGCTCAAGTTGGTCAAAGCATCTAAGGGACATATGCAAGTGTTATTATATTGTTGTAAATCTTGTAATTCTTATTTGGATATTGTAACACTTGTAAATGTAACATTTATATGGAATAAAAATTTTAAATTTTCCTGTATTTTCTGTGATTGTGGCTATTTTGAAGTTCGACTCCTGGAGTAGGGTCTCAGATTTCCAGTATGGGGATTTGGGGTGCTATAGAAAGTTGGTATCAGAGCAGACTTCAAATATTAATCCAACACAGCAGGAAAATTAAACTTGGATGCGCTGCGAGAGTTGGGTTTAGTCAGATAGTTGATGATTATAATTCATAATGTTGCTTTTACAACTTATGGTTTATAATTTTTTCTGTATCTGGACTGACTCCAATATTTTCTCTTGCAGATGCCGAGCTTGGACAATGGATACTCAAATGGGTGGACCGATGGACATGGTTCTGCACCCCCACTCCCACCTCCACCCCCACAGCCCATGGCCATAGTGCAAGCTATCACCATGTTGTCCTAGGAGATGGCTGCCTACAAATGTAGCCACAGTAAGCTAGAGGATCACTTTGAGATCCTTGCACAGGCGTTGATAACCGCTGAGAGGAGAGTGGCCAAGCTAGAAAGGGCCAAGAGGAAATAGAAGACGAGGGTAGTACTTCTGAAGCACCAGTACGAGGAGAGGCTAGGCCAGCTACAGAGCAGATATCTGGCACTGAGGACTCAGGGCTGTGACATGCAGGATCTGTTAGACCGGATGACTGCCAGAGATAGTTCTGAGAGTGACGACTTGCCAAGAGTAGGAGAGCAGTGACCTCCCTTAGTGTTGTAGGATTCTTTTTGATGTGTATAGATGACAACCTTTCTGAATAGCTAGGCTAACATGCTATTGTTTTGATGGGTGTAGTATGAACCCATGGGATGATGATGTGATTGTATGATGACAAATCATAGTAAAACCCTTTTTGAAATGAATGGAACTAGAATATTTTGACCAATGCTAGTGTATATGGGTCTTCACATTGTTATTGTTGGTTGATGATGTCTGTATTATCTTTCAGATAGCAGGAAGGACCAGAAGCAACCGGAGCGACCAGACTGAAGCCGAAGGCAGTGGAGCCAACGGTACTGGACTTGATGTAAAGGAAGAATTTGCTCGGGTGTATCAGATAATTGGAACATTTGTGGAGGCTAGCAGGAACCAAGCGCCGCCACAAAAAGCACCAAGAGTTGCGGTGAATGCTGATCTAGTGAAGATGGTGGAATCATTTAGGAGGATGAAACTGCCAGTCTTCGAAGGATAGGCCGATCCCACAGCTACTGACGACTACATACGTCAGGTGGAGACGGTATTTGAGGTGCTAATGACTCCCGAAGACAGCAAGGTACGACTAGCCACAATCTTGCTGGAGAAGGATGCCGAAGTTTGGTGGCAGTCCATGAAGTGTGGTCTTGTAGAAGGACAAATCACTTGGGAAGATTTCCTTAAGGAATTCTGACAGCATTATTTTCCCTTAGATGTGCAAGAAGAGAAAGCAATGGAATTCCATAGCTTGAAGCAAGGAAATATGTCCGTCAGAGAATATGAAACGAAGTTTTCTCAGCTGTCAAGGTATGCGCCGGAGATGGTCCAGAAGGAAGCAAAGAAGGCCCAGAGGTTTGAGCAAGGGCTTAGGCCTGGACTGAGGTCTATGATGGTTCCTTTGGGCATTCGCCGATTCGACAAGCTGGTAAGAAGAGCTGCGGCGACGAAGGCAGATATGAATCAAAATCAAGGAAGGACAGAGTTTTGGAACAAAGGGAAGAGATCTACCCCAGCATCAAAGTTCAAGAAGCAGGGCAAGAGTCAGAAGTTCCAGAAAATCAGTACCAAGACAGAAGAATTCAAGCCCGGAAGTTGCTTTCACTGTGGAGAGCAGGGACACTTTATGGATCGATGCCCCTAGAAGAGTGCACCGAAATGTTTCCAGTGTGGACTAGAAGGGCATATCAAGTCAAACTGTCCCCAAATTTCAAGGAACAGCCACAGGGCAGGGTCGGGAGCAACCGATAAGGGGAAGAAGCCTATGTATCAAGGAAGTGTGTTTGCCTTGACCAAGTAGGATGCTGAAGAAGATGGAAGGGTAATTACTGGTATGTAAGGAAATGGTGTAATAAGTTCTAAAGTTGTATTTTGGTTTTTTTGGAAGTTGATGGAGGATGAACTGTTGTAACAGGACACATATATATAAATGGAATTTTGGCTACAGTCTTGTTAGATAGTGGATCAACTCATTCTTTTGTGTCAAAATCTTTTTCGAGAAAATTAAGATGCACACAAGAGGCAATTCCAGATTTAGCTTTGACGGTGGCTACGCCGTCAGGGGCAACCCTTACTACAGATCTGTACTATAAAGGATGTAAACTCCAGATTAGCGGAGAAACCCTAAGTATCAATTTGTTAGAGTTGGGTTTTGCCGGTACAGATGTTATTATTGGAATGAATTGGATGTCGAGGCACAAGGCAAGCATCGACTGCAAGGAGAAGGAGGTAGTTATCTCAGCTGAAGGAGTGGAACTTGTATTCCACAGGGAGAAGAGATCGAAGGCAATGACTATTGCAGCTGTTAGTGAAGTATGGGTACCTGAAGAGGTGAACAAGATACCAGTGGTGAGGAATTTTCCACTCGTATTCTTGGAGGATTTACCTGGACTTCCCCCACATCGGGATGTCGAGTTTAGCACCACAGTTCAGCCAGGTAGTGCTCCAGTATCCAAAGCACCCTATCGAATGGTGCCAGTAGAACAGAATGATGTCAAGAAGCAGATTAAAGAATTCTTGCAGAAGGGATTTATCAGACCAAGTACATCACCTTGGGAAGCACCAGTGTTGCTTGTTAAGAAGAAGGATGGGTCAACCAGGATGTGTATTGATTATCGGGAATTGAATAAATCACTATTCGGAAGAAGTACCCAATTCCCAGGATCGACGATTTGTTCGATCAGCTTCAGGAAGTAGAAGTATTTTCCAAGATTGACCTACGGTGTGGATATCATCAAGTGCGAGTCAAGGAAGAGGATGTACCTAAGACAGCTTTTCGGACTCGACATGGACACTATGAATTCTTGGTAATGCCGTTGGAGTGACTAACGCTCCAGCAATCTTCACAGACTTGATGAACAGATATCTACATCCATTTATTAACTCATTTGTCGTGGTCTTCATCGAAGATATTTTGGTATATTCAAGGACAGAAGAGGATCATGCTGAACATCTGACAGCAGTCTTGAGCAAGCTACAAGTGCATCAGTTGTATGCCAAATTATCCAAGTGTGAGTTCTGGAAATCGGAAGTTGCATTCCTATGCCATATCCTTTCTAAGGAGGGAGTGGCAATGGATCCTTAGAAGATAGAATCTGTCAAGGGATGGCCATAGCCAAAGACGGTGAAAGAAGTACGGAGTTTTCTGGGTATGACTGGATATTACCGGAAGTTTATCCAGAATTATGCAAGGATAGATATACCCCTTACAGCCTTAACCAAGAAGAACCAAAGTTTTGACTGGACGAAGAAGTGTGAAGAGAGTTTTCAGGAACTGAAGAACTATTTGATCTCTATACCTATATTGGTTTTACCTCAGGAGGACAAGGACTACGTCATCTATAGTGATGCGACTTATTTAGGGTTCAGATGTGTGTTGATGCAGGAGGGCAAGGTTATAGCTTATGGTTTGAGACAGTTACAACCACATG
The DNA here is from genome assembly GCA_017893485.1 of Hemerocallis citrina. Taxonomy (NCBI): domain Eukaryota; kingdom Viridiplantae; phylum Streptophyta; class Magnoliopsida; order Asparagales; family Asphodelaceae; genus Hemerocallis; species Hemerocallis citrina. The sequence continues at coordinate 110,066,045 of CM030367.1, read as the reverse complement.
AGAAGAATTATCCGACCCATGATTTGGAACCTGCAGCCATAATCTTTGCTTTGAAATCATGGAGACATTATATCTATGGAGCAAAGGTGAAAATATAAACTGACCATAAGAGCTTGAAGTATATCTACCAGCAGAAGGACCTTAATTTAAGGCAGAGGAGATGGTTAGAAGTACTTGAAGACATCAGGCCTGAAATTATATATCATCCAGGAAAGGCCAACGTGGTAGCGGATGCGCTCAGCAGGAAGAGAAGTGTGGCTACATTGGTAGCGACCTGGAAGGAACTAGATGAGGAGATCAGACAGGCAGGCATTGAAGTAGTTACTCAGCACTTAAGTGCAGTTTTGGCACAGTTGGTGTTACGACCAAGCTTGAATGAGCAGGTGAAGAAGGCTCAGACCGAAGATCCAGAGATGGAAGACATGAAGAAGCAAGCGCACGAAGGAAAATTGCCCGAATTCAGTATAAGAGAAGGTTCACTATGGTTTGGTAGCAGACTGTGTGTACCAAAGGACAAGGAGTTGAGGAAAGACATCATGAAGGAAGCTCACTCCACATTGCTTGTGATTCACCCCGGAAGCACCAAGATGTATCAAGATATAATGCAGCACTATTGGTGGTCAGGAATGAAGCGAGACATAGCAGAGTTCATGGCCAAATGTCTGATGTGCCAACAGGTTAAGGCCGAGAATCAGAAATTAGGAGGACTGCTACAGCCTCTACCCATTCCAGAATGAAAATAGGAGAACATCAGTATGGATTTTATCACTGGATTACCCAGGAGCCCTAAGGAAAAGACTCAATATGGGTGATTGTAGATCGATTGACAAAGTCAGCACATTTTCTTTCAGTAAAAACGACCTGGACAATCGAGAAGCTGGCTGAGATCTACATCGAGAATGTAGTGAAGCTACATGGAGTACCAGTGTCGATAGTATCCAACCGAGATGCAAGATTTACGTCTCGATTCTGGAAAAGTCTACAGTCAGCATTGGGAACTAGAACAGACTTCAGCACAGCTTTTCACCCACAGACTTGAAAACATGTTGAGGGCATGCATTTTGGACTTCGGAGGATATTGGGAGAAATACCTAGCCTTGGTAGAGTTTGCTTACAATAACAGCTATCAAGCAAGCATTGGCATGGCCCCGTATGAAACTTTGTGTGGCAGAAGATGCAGAACGACAGTTTGTTGGTTCGAGGTAGGAGAACGGCAGATGTATGGGCCAGAAATCGTACAACAAACCTCGGAACAGATCGAGCTTATTCAGAAAAGGCTTCAAGAAGCACAAAGCAGGCAGAAGAGCTATGTGAACAACCGCCGAAGAGAGTTGGAATTTGAGGAAGGTGACTCCGTATTTCTTAAGGTGTCGCCGACAAAAGGAGTTATCAGATTCAAAAAGGGCGGGAAGTTAGCTCCGAGATACATTGGACCATACAAAATTCTGAAAAGGATTGGCAGGATGGCTTACAAGTTGGAGCTACCGGCCGAGTTATCTCGAGTGCATAACGTGTTCCATGTCTCTATGCTACAGGAGTATGTGCCGGATTCAAGCCATCAGTTGCCAGAGGTTCCGAAAGATTTGCAAATTAATCTTTCCTACAGAGAGCAACCAGTCAGGATACTTGATCATCAGGACAAGGTACTGAGAAACAAGGTCATCCCGATGGTCAAGGTTTTCTGGAAGAACCAGTTCTTAGAAGAAGCCACGTGGAAGCCGGAAAGCCGCATGAAGGCTTTGTACCCGGATTTGTTTTAGGTGTTTTCTGTTTTTTTTCTCTTTTCACCCAGTAGGGATGTTCTGGGGACAGAACGATTCTAAGGAGGGAGTAATGTAATACCCTGGATTGTACAATGCTTATATATATATATATATATATATATATATATATATATATATATATATATATATATATATATTGTCTGTATGTGTGCATATGATTGCAGTGTTTTGTTTGATTTTGCTTTCGTTGGTGTGCGGTTAGGTTTATAGGGCGGTTCATAAGGATGGTTGCTATCTAAACGATGCACGAGAATGAGGAGGACCGATACTAGTATATACAATAGTTTTTTGGTACAGTACATATGCAAATATTTCATTGTAAGATACTACGATGGGTATATCTTGAGTACACTTGATAAACCTCTCATCTCTCATCTAAGAACTCAATTAAGGAATAAAAAGTGCAGCCAACCATTGTACCCCAAAACCAATGGCTAAAGACCATGGTTTTCTCACAAAACCACCATAAACCCTACACCCTACTACCCCTAAATCCGGCCTACCCCCTTTCTCTCTCTTTCCTTACTCTTTTCCATTTAAAACCCCCTCATTTCTTCTCCCAACTTCTGAAATTTTCAGAACACAAACCCAAGAAAGAAAAAGAAGGAGAGAAAGGAAGAAGGATTGAAGAGGAGCTTTTGGAGTGGATTCTTGGAGAAGTTAAAGCTCAAGACCATCATCTACTCTCTAACCAATTCAGGGTGGGGAGTTTCTCTAAACTTTTCTCGTGATTTCTTGTTGATTCTTGCATGCATGTGAAGTAGTAGGAGTTTAGAATGATTGTTTAAGAGATTGGAAGTTGAATCTAAAACTAGAACCTGAAATCTTGATCTGCATGTCACTTTCTAGAATTTTCCGAGAGCAAACCACATGGAATTTAAGGATGAAATTTTCACAGATTGTTCCCTTACATGTCTAGATGATTCATGAATTATGTCGGACTTTTCTGAGGTTGTTTGGTATTTTAATAAAATTCGTTTTTGGAACAGAGCCGTAAGGCAGTAGCAGGATTTGTTTACTGTGATACGTGCAATTGTTGGATTTCTCATAATTAATTGGAACATGATCTTTATCCAAAAAAATTTTACCATTTTCTCTCACATGTATATAGACTCTATGCAAAAATCAAGAAAATAATTGGATGAAGTTACAGGCATGTTCAAAATTAATCTATCAATAGTAGCTAGAACTGTGACTGAAGAACAGGATGATCTTTATGCTTATTTGAAACATGAAGAACTCAGTGTATGCTTGGAATTTGGACATGAAACCTTTTCATGTTCTTCATTATGAATTCTAGTTTCTTGACTGTAAATTTGGTGACTATTGAATGAGTATATGATTTATGATGGATTTCACAAGATGTACTGTGATGGATTCAGTCAGATTAGACACCCTATAGAGATGACACAATTGAGGCTCTGTAAGAGCAAATTTGGAGGAAGTTTTTCTTTATAGAATTATAGTAGACATCTATACCTTTCTAACAAGACCTGTTTGAGGTGATTCCAGTGAGTGGTTGATTTAATATGACTTTTACAAGACTGGACAGAGACCAGGATTTGAGCTGAGTGCTCTGTTTGAGAAAGACTTAGAGTGTGTTTTGGAACAACTGAGAGTAATGTGTGTTTCAGGGTGATCAAATGGCATATTTTGGATTGGTGATCAACTAGAAAAATATAGAGGACATCAACAAATTTCCATAGAACCTGGGTTTATAGTATTCTAATGAGTAGGTAGGGATTTATGCTACCAGTAAGATGCAGCAGTGTACAGGAAATACACAGGTTGAGGCTTGAGAGACCATTTTAAGGACCTAGATGATAGAATCTGAGGTTATGATCAACTAGGAAGTTGTAGCATAGGTCTTTACCTTTCCGAATTGGGCTTGTACACCCAAATCGGAGTTGTATCGAGGGAGTTATGATCTTTTTAAGTTTCGGGCAGAAATCCTGTAGGTTGCTTAGTCTTGGGTTTTGACTAAGTTTTAAGAGGATCTTTCCCCTGTGTACAATTAGAGTTGATAACTCATTATCTGGGAACGTTTGGTTTCTATTGCTGGTTTTGTTTAACTCCCATGGTAGATTTTGTGGCTCGAGTTAGTCACTATGGTAGGGTGATGCCCTACATCTGTCGATCCTTGTTGTGTAAATCTAGATACCTAAATAAATAGACTAAACTAGACACAAATTATAAAAACCTCGCAAGTGCACGAATCGTTTGACAAAGCGTAGCAATAGCAAGGGTCGATCCCACAGAGATTGTAGACTTTAACTTACTAATCAATAAAGAGACTAAAAATCATAAATGGTTGGTTTAGAAGCCTAAAAGAAATAATAAGATTTAAACTAAATTAAGAAGTGTTGAATCACAGATATTTATGAAGTAGTTGGGTTTAGATCTCCACCAATAGTCAGTAATGCTAAGTCAACTCCTGAACTTCTTCTTATTACTCATGTTTGTTCCCTTCAAGGGCATGGTATCTACTCCTTAAAGTACTGTTTTCCTAAGCCAAGAATTAGGCATGGTATCTACTCTAATTCGTTTCTTTCATTAAGTGTTTAGCATGGTATCTACTAAGTTGCACTTAAAGAAAACATAAGATCAGTGAAAACGAACAAACACTCAAGGTTCTAGAAATTTGTATCAGATCTAGATCCCTTAAGTTGATTAAACCAAGAATCCCTAAAGATTCCCTTGTTACAAGTTATGAACACGAGATACGGGTCGTCTCAATATGCTCACATAACAGATTCAGATCTACAATACACAAACTTAAAATCCCAGGTTCGGATCAGTCGACTGGCTGTCACTTCAGTCGACTGCAATCTACTGGCTGTCACTTCAGTCGACTGCCCTAGGTTTCTGAACTAGTTTGATTACTATAAATCTATTCCAATACTCTCAGGTTTAATCAATAAGCAATAACGTAGCATTTAGAAAAATATAAGCATCACATGACTATGGTTTCAATCTACCCAACTATTAAATTAGTTGCACATAATACAACCTTTATTGATTAATATAATAGAGTTCATGACTACAATGAAAATAAAGAGAAGAATAGAAGAACACTGATTTGTATGATATTGATCTTGAGCCCAATCAGCAATCGTCTTCCTTCTTTGATGCTAGCTGTTGATGGCCTTTCTTGGTCGGTCCAGCCGTCTTGAGATATTCCGAGCATCCTCCTATCCCCTGTATCTTGGTTGGTATTTATAGAACACGGCTAGAGATTTAGGGTTTTTTACTCTTTTGCATAAATGCCCTCTTCTTTTATTTATTTCTTTCCTTATCTGATTGGCGATATATATATCTTTCTCTTTTCTTCTTTCTTTCCGTATCTGCTTTGATTTGTATTTGGATTTGGATGAATCTTTAATTATCTTATCTGTTGACTCTGCTGCCGATCAGTCGACTGGTGTTGGAGATAAGTCGACTGTGTCGAGACTTTAGTAGTTTCATGATTCATCAGCGCAGTCGACTGTTGTCGGAGGAGTCGACTGTGCCGAGCAGCTTCAGCTTCTCTGTCCAGTCGCCTGGTAGCATAATCAGTCGACTGATCTCTTCAGTTCCTTATGTGTCATCCTTGAAATCCTGAATTTGCTTCGTTTCGCACTTTTATGCTGTTTCCTGTGGAAAAGAGAAAATGAGAGTAAAATACCATATATAGAGCATTTAAATGTCTAATTGCACTAAAGTTATTGCTCTAAAATGTGAATAATATTGTGTTCATCAAATACCCCCAAACTTAGATTTTGCTTGTCCTCAAGCAAAGAGTGAATTTATGAACAAGGGAATAGTAATAATAGACTCAACTATCAGACCAAGAATTCTCATGAGCATCAAAGTAAAAAGTATAAACAATTTCAGATGAAGTAAAACTAAGCATACCCACTTTCTCCAGTGCAATTGTTTAGTCATAATCCCCAGACTCAATCATATTTGTCATGCAATTAATGTAAGTATAGTATGCGATTACTCATTCTGTGATTATCCCTTTCCTCTACTACAAACCGAGTAGTAAACTAGAGGTTTTTTTTTTTTTTTTTTTTTTTTTTTTTTTTTGTAGTCTCTTCTCTAAAGTGGTCACTTGCCTTTTGACGCGAATGCAAAACATTTGTGATGAATCCACCCGGTTACTCAACAAGTCACAAACTTTAAAGTGCTTTGCATACTCATATTTCAAGTTGTCGTTTGACGTAAAGGTAAACATTGGTGATGAATATCCCTAGTTACTAAGCACTCAAAACATTGGAGTAGATTGACTTTATTCAAATATATATATATATATATATATATATATATATATATATATATATATATATATATATATATATTTTATCACTCTATTTACTTAAACTCAATTTAGGACTAGATCTAAAGAAATAATCACCAGAAAAAGGTATCACATTTGTTTATTATGTATAATCGCATGACTTATACAACTTTGTAGGGAACTATGAAACTCAACAATCCTAAAGTAAATAAGTATCCTTCTTCTTACTTTATAAGAAATTGTTTATCCTAAAAACTCAAAAGACTATATATAACTAAATACCCCTAATACCCCCCAAACTTAGATGGAACATTGTCCTCAATGTTCGCACAAAAATTTAAAATAAATAAATAGGCATGTGTTACCGTCTAGTAAGGAGAGTAAAAAAAAAATAACTAAAGGAAAATAATAATGATTAACTGAAAGAAAATAAAGGGAAAGTGTAAATACTCCCCTGAAAAATTGGGTTGCCTCCCAATAAGCGCTGTGTTTCTTGTCTTCAGCTAGACTCGATGAGTTTGTGCAATGTATTGAATGGTTCAAGGCTCACAACTCATCGACTTATAAGGTCTCCCCCTCTGCCCATTCACCTTGAACGTTTGATTTTTCACCAACGCTCCATGTGGGGGAAACCTTTGCAACAATTTTATGGACCGTACCACCGTGACATCAGTTTATCAGCAATGGTCCATCTTAATGCACCATTGTGCTCTTGAAAGACTCCCTGCAGCCTCTCCTCTTTCTGCATCCTAAAATTTGTAGCAACTGTCACAGGTAATGTGTGATTGTCCCCCAAATATTCATGTAGTGGCTTCAGCTCCTCAGCTGGCTGCCTGGTAGCAGTCGACTTATTCCACTCATCAGTCGACTGGTCTGCAGAAACACAAGTTTTATCAGACACAAAATTTTCAATTTCAGGTGCAAGCTTACCTGAAGATGACTTTGGAGTTTCAAGGTGATGTTCTGTTTCTGCAATCCTCCAGTCTTCGTACTCCATTTCACTTTGAGATAGTAGTGGAGGGCGTGTAAATGTTTCTTGTAATGGATCAACACTATGTTCCTGCAATGTTTGGTCACAAATTTCCTGAACCACATTAACATTACAACATTCATTATTATTGTGTGGAACTTGTGGTGCATCAAACATTTTAAACTCAATCTCTTCTTCTAGTGTTGTCCTTAATTGGAGCTGTTCTTGTCCTCTAGGGTTGGGTATGGTTTGTGATGGAAATTCTCCTGCCTTTCTTTCACTTAACTCCGTAGCAATTTGACCAATTTGAAATTCCAATTTTTGAATGTCATGTCTTTGTTGATTGCTTGTTTGCTGTTGCTGTTGGAGTAGTTGAAGAATGGTGGATTCGAAATCCAACTTCTCCTGTTCTTGTGCTGGCTCATCATACCCATTCCCGCCTTGGAATTGCTGCGTATGCCCTGGTGCAAATTGATTGTCTTGATGGTTTTGCCACCCTGGGTTATACGTGTTTGAAAAAAAATTGTTCTGGGGCGGGTACATTCCCTGTTCTACGTAGTTTGTGTGCTCCTGATCTGCGAAAGAAAACATGGGACATGAATTAGTTGTATGATTAGAATGAAAACAATTTGCACAAATTTCTTTTGGTTGGCTTTTTATGCCCCCCAACGTCGAATTTACAAGCATATCAATCTTTTTGTTTATTGTTTCCATTTCTAATTGCATGTTATTATTATGAGAAATTTCGTATACTCCCTGTTTTCTTGAGATGTTCCTCCTTGTTGAGAATTGTTGTGAGTTCTCGCTGAGTTCTTCAAATAGCTCTATGGCCTCCTCAGCACTCTTCCTCATCAACATTCCATTGCATGCTGAATCAACAATTGCTTTGTTAGTGTAATTTAAACCCTCATAAAATGATTGTACCTGATCATCCTTAGGTATGTTGTGCAAAGGACACTCGAAAAGCTTGTTTTTGAAGTCCTTCCATGCCTCGAAAAACAAATCGTCATCCTTTTGTTGGAAGAGTAGAATCTCCCTTTTTAGTTGTCTGGTTTTCTGGGCTGGAAAGAACTCTTTCAAGAATTTTGTCGCCAATTGCTCCCATAAATTAATTGATCCTGGTTCCAAAGAATTATACCACAACTTAGCATTAAGTTTTAGAGAAAAAGGAAACAAGATTAACCTGATTTGTTCAGAGGTAAGCCCTTGGATGCTTTGTGTCCTGCAAAGATCAAATAAGTCTTGTAAATGTAGATGCGGATCTTCGTCTGTTCTACCAAAGAAGTGGGGCACCATGCTGAGTAATTGAGGTGATAGATGCATGTTCCCTGTGACTTTGGGTTGAAAAGCTATGCAAGAAGGGTTCTCAATATTCTTAGGAATGAATTTGTCTTGCATTGGTACTCGGTTTAAAAAAATTTCACCCATTGTTGCTTTTTGGAAAAATCCTCTGGACAGTCGACTGATCCTTGGGACAGTCGACTGGTCTGCCTGTGCAGAATGTAACCTGAAAGAAAATGTTATAAAAGAAGAAGAAGAAATAAAATAAAATAAAAAGAAAAAGATTTTACTGATTTGTAAGTTAAAATACTAAACAATCCCCGGCAACGACGCCAAAAACTTGTTGTGTAAATCTAGATACCTAAATAAATAGACTAAACTAGACACAAATTATAAAAACCTCGCAAGTGCACGAATCGTTTGACAAAGCGTAGCAATAGCAAGGGTCGATCCCACAGAGATTGTAGACTTTAACTTACTAATCAATAAAGAGACTAAAAATCATAAATGGTTGGTTTAGAAGCCTAAAAGAAATAATAAGATTTAAACTAAATTAAGAAGTGTTGAATCACAGATATTTATGAAGTAGTTGGGTTTAGATCTCCACCAATAGTCAGTAATGCTAAGTCAACTCCTGAACTTCTTCTTATTACTCATGTTTGTTCCCTTCAAGGGCATGGTATCTACTCCTTAAAGTACTATTTCCCTAAGCCAAGAATTAGGCATGGTATCTACTCTAATTCGTTTCTTTCATTAAGTGTTTAGCATGGTATCTACTAAGTTGCACTTAAAGAAAACATAAGATCAGTGAAAACGAACAAACACTAATGGTTCTAGAAATTGGTATCAGATCTAGATCCCTTAAGTTAATTAAACCAAGAATCCCTAAAGATTCCCTTGTTACAAGTTATGAACACGAGATACGGGTCGTCTCAATATGCTCACATAATAGATTCAGATCTACAATACACAAACTTAAAATCCCAGGTTCGGATCAGTCGACTGCAATCTACTGGCTGTCACTTCAGTCGACTGCCCTAGGTTTCTGAACTAGTTTAATTACTATAAATCTATTCCAATACTCTCAGGTTTAATCAATAAGCAATAACGTAGCATTTAGAAAAATATAAGCATCACATGACTATGGTTTCAATCTACCCAACTATTAAATTAGTTGCACATAATACAACCTTTATTGATTAATATAATAGAGTTCATGACTACAATGAAAATAAAGAGAAGAATAGAAGAACACTGATTTGTATGATATTGATCTTGCGCCCAATCAGCAATCGTCTTCCTTCTTTGATGCTAGCTGTTGATGGCCTTTCTTGGTCGGTCCAGCCGTCTTGAGATATTCCGAGCATCCTCCTATCTCCTGTATATTGGTTGGTATTTATAGAACACGGCTAGAGATTTAGGGTTTTTTACTCTTTTGCATAAACGCCCTCTTCTTTTATTTATTTCTTTCCTTATCTGATTGGCGATATATATATCTTTCTCTTTTCTTCTTTCTTTCCGTATCTGCTTTGATTTGTATTTGGATTTGGATGAATCTTTAATTATCTTATCTGTTGACTCTGCTGCCGATCAGTCGACTGGTGTTGGAGATAAGTCGACTGTGTCGAGACTTTAGTAGTTTCATGATTCATCAGCGCAGTCGACTGTTGTCGGAGGAGTCGACTGTGCCGAGCAGCTTCAGCTTCTCTGTCCAGTCGCCTGGTAGCATAATCAGTCGACTGATCTCTTCAGTTCCTTATGTGTCATCCTTGAAATCCTGAATTTTCTTCGTTTCGCACTTTTATGCTGTTTCCTGTGGAAAAGAGAAAATGAGAGTAAAATACCATATATAGAGCATTTAAATGTCTAATTGCACTAAAGTTATTGCTCTAAAATGTGAATAATATTGTGTTCATCAATCCTAAGTTATGAACTTCCACCGAAGCGTAGAACGTCCGAGCCGTGCCATCAAATTAAGTTCATTGCACGGGCAGGGGTGAACACACAAATTCTTTGCCCGGTGAGGGCTGAACACATAAGTTCATTACCCGGAGAGGAGTGAACACACACATTTATTGCCCGGGTAGGGGTGAATGCAGGCCATGGTGCTGGACAAACTCCAAGTTAGGGGAAGTGACGAACCGAACTGGTATTGCCAGGGCTAGACGTCAATAAGAAGAGTTTTTGGAAGTAATCTTATTTCACCCAAGTGTTTAGAAGAGGCTGGGATTAAAGTGATGCATTAGGAGTTTTGTAATTGCATTAGTACTAGCAGACCATAGTCGGGTGTTGTACTCTTCTGTCGTAGGGATACGTTTTCGGTACTCATGATTGAGTCCTCCATCTCGTATCTCGATCTGTTAACTTCCAAAGATTGCCGGAGTAAGGAATGGGAGGGGAACTCCTGTTGGATAGGGGGGTTTGACCCTCGAGTCCGTCATGTTCCTATGCACGTAGGTTACTTCATACATAAGTTCATTACCCGTGGAGGGGGTGAACGCACATATCATTGACGTCATGGGTACGGGGTAGGTACGGGTACCGGGTAGGTACACGGTCTTGCAAACGAATTTAACACGGCTTTCTAAGGAGGTCCGTACGTGGGTACTGAGTGGAAAACACAACCACCGCTTAGGCACTGCAGTGGCGGAACTAGATCGACCAACTGCAACCTCCTTAGGCACGGATAATCTATTGGGAACAGGTTGAGTACAAAAGTAGGATGCATGACAAGGGTTTGAATCCCTAAATTGTGGAGAAAGACAGCTAGATTTACGGGCATATGTAGTATGGGATGCATTCGTTTCCAAAGTCTTGCTTGCATTAGAGTCAGGCATGTGATTTGTTGCATCTAGTCATAGGATCATGGCATACCACTATACTAGAACCCGAATCTGTTAAATCTTTTTTGGCACATCACTTTTCTTTTGCATAAAATTATGGTTGTGATTGTAATTTAGAGGATCGCTGTTATTATCAACTTTGCGTTAGTCAATGTACTGATGTTCCCCACCATGTAGGTATCCGGAGCCGATTTGTGGGTACTACAGAGCTCGAGTTGGTCCAAGCATCCAAGGGACATATGCAAGTGTTATTATATTATTGTAAATCTTGTAATTCTTATTTGGATATTGTAACACTTGTAAATATAACATTTATATGGAATAAAAGTTTTAAATTTTTCTGTATTTTCTGTGATTGTGGCTATTTTGAAGGCCGACTCCTGGAGTAGGATCTCAGATTTCCAGTATGGGGATTTGGGGTGCTACAAGATGTAGGATAGCTTCAGCTTCAGAATTCGGGGTCTCGGCGTGCCACTCGGTTCGCTTATTAGCCCCCCTAGGGAGCGGAGGAGGATCTGCGCTGTCCTTTCTCACGAACTTGGAAAGTTTCCCTCTCTGAATAAAGGCCTCGATCTCATCTTTTAGGACCCGACAGTCATCTGTGTCGTGGTCGTGTTCCCTCTGGAAGCGGCTCCATTTGTCCATGTTTCTCTTTTTGCTCGGTGTGTTCATCTTCGGAGGTGGTGGGAGGAGACCTTCTTTCCCGACCTCCATTAGGATGGTTGAAACACTCGCATTGCGTGGAGTAAACTTCTCGAAGCGGGGAGGAGGGCGATGCTAGCCTCCATTATCTTTCTGGAGCTTCTTAGCTCCTTCTTCAGCACCCTTCCGTTTATTTTCGGAGGACGATCCCTCAAGAGTGGGGCAGTTGTGAGCCTCTTCCGCTCAGATGTACTTCTCATTCCTAAGCAGGAGTTCTGAGAAATCCCAAGGAGGCTTCTTGGCATGAGATGCCCTGAGGTTTTCGTTAGTGATGTTGGATTGGAAAGCAGCAGAGGCCGCCAACTAGTCTAGTGAGGTGATGGACCGGGCCTCAGAGGTAAAAATGCTTAACACAGTCCCTTAGCCGCTCGCCCTTCCTTTGATGGAGTAATAGTAAAGAGGTGCTTGTCCTTTCAGCATGGCGGCTACTCACGAAATGAGTAAGGAAGAGCCCTTCGAACTGATCGAAGAAGAAGATGAAGGCCGGGGCAAGTCGTGAGCACCATTCTCTTGCTGGCCCCTTCAGCGTGGCCGGGAAAGTTTTGCAAAGAAGCGCGTCCGACACCTGGTGGTTCATCATGAGAGTTTTAAAACTCTCGATGTGGTCAGCAGGGTCTGACTCCCCGTTGTATGACTCAAAGTTAGAGGCTTGAAGTTTTTCGGGATCCGGACTTCCATGATGGTCCGGGAGAACGGAGGCTTGCCCGGGCAGAAATTCCTCTCCCATTGTTTCTCTTCTCTGTCAAGTCGGCCAAGGTGCCTCTTCATCTCGTGGAGACAGCGGTAGACCGAGTCTTCCCTTCGATCATATCTTGCTGAGCCCTGGGACTCGTCCTCATGCGGAAAGGGACTGGGAGTGTGACAGTGATAGCTTGGGGTAGGTTGAGGACTGGGAGTGCGACGGAGATAGCTTGGGGCAGGTTGAGGACTAGGCGCCTGCTAATCGTGGTTAGGAGCAACATTGAGGCCCCTTAGAACTGCTTCTTGAAACTGTTGGAACTCTGCCCTTGTAACAGATACCTCCTGATCTCGGTGGTGCCTTGGAGCGGACCGACCGGTCGGGGTGTGGCTCCTCCTCTGACGGCATGGGGAGAGAGTTAGATCTTCTGTGGTCCGGTCTACGGGGAGATCGGGCTCTAGGGGACCGAATTGCTGGACCCCTTTTATGTTCACAGCAGAAAATCCCGTCATGGGTTTGCCTCTCATCCAAGCGGGTCCAAAGATCTATCCCATGCTGTCGGTTGATAATAACGTGTCGGAGATCCTTTGGCGTTGGAGGACTATGAGAGGCCATAGAGTCGAATGAGGGGTTATGTATCGACACATGGTCATGATGAGGAGGTTTCCCTTGGCGACTTCAGCAGGATGTTCCCGTTGCGGCTCCTTGAGGCCCTTGAGGAGCCTGCTCGGGCTGAGGTTGCTGAGAAAGGGGTCATCCAGGCTACGGTTGTGGGACAGGTTGAGGGAGAGGCTGTCCAGAATGCAGTTGCTGGACTTGCTGGACGGGTTGAGGGAGGACCTCCTGAGGTGGAGGAGGAGAAGGAGCGGGAGTGGCTCTGCAGTTGGAGACTGTCACCTTCCCCTTCTTTAAAGGCATAGCTTGAAACTACTTTTGCTGGTGAAATAGAGTTGGATTGTTTTTCCTTTCCTACATACGGCACCATTCTGTTGTTTTTGATTTTGGTGTGGGAGCAAACAAATGAATTTGTGAATTCTTGAAGGAAACAAATAAGCAAACCTGTTGACTTTCACCGGTGTTTTGACTGGTCTCTTGCTGCTGCCGTGAATCTGCAAAAAGTTTGATTCACTGGGATGGATCCCAATGATGAACCCTCTGACGCTCTTGTTAGTAATCAGGAAGATTATGAAAAAGCTTTAGGTGGAAAAAGATTGATTACCTTTGAGAGGGGTATTTATAGTCGCCATTGGAGACAGTTTAGAGATAATGATTTATCCCTACCCATACCCAATAGGACAGATCCGTTTATGGGGTATTGGGCTTTGAAGAAAGACCCAGTTTCCATTTCAAACCCGTTTGTAGGTGAAATTACTGTTTTACCCCTGAGAGCTTTAAGATTCACGCACGATTTGAACGATCTCGATTTAATACCATTTTTAGCGATATCAGTTTCTAAAAGAATAATTCGCCTGAGCTGTGGCTCAGTATTAGTAAGTTCTGTGCAACGTCGGTATAATTCCTCATGTTTAAAAGAAATATTAAATGCGGGTATATCTTAATTAATGTATATTTAATGTAGGAAATATACTAACATAAGATAGTGCACCCCGTGGTTCAAACTGGAAAGATTCCTGAGGAAAACTTCTCATAACTGTGCCGTCGGTAAGAAGTGGCAATTCCCCTACACACTCGTCGTACCCCGTAGGATGTTCAAGGGGTGGTTGTGTTGTATATTCAGCTGGTGCCCAATATGGGCGAGATGGAAATGGTAGCTGAGCATTGTGATCCGTAATGCTAGCTGGTCCTATAAAGTCAATATTGGCTGCATGCGAGATTTTTTTCATGATAGCCCCTACCGAAACTCTGGCCTAATACTGATCATAATACGCTGGTGTACAGGGAGAACCAACTAAGTAGCATTTATAGGTAAACATATATCTTGTGGCAGTATTCGAGACATAAGAGTCGGTGGGTTTCTTAGGATATCAATAATCTCAGTCAATTGGCGATAACAACGATCACCAAGATACTAGTATCACAAGATTTTATTTTAGAACAAGAATGTGCAGTATTACTTAAAAGGTAACAATTAACTTAATATACAAATATAGACTTGAACCTATTCGCAAAACTGGAATATAACTCTGTGACGAGACATGTTGTTCGCCTGCACAATATCATGCTCGCTCTCATATGAAGATCCCAAATAGGGTTGCCATATAATAGTCTCGATGTCTGCATCTCCAATTGGTATTTGGTGATAGAGATATTGTATCTTACTTGATCCGTCTGTCGCATCTCCAATTCATTACGATTCCAATGAGTAATTATAGGCCGTTTGTCAGTGACTGCTAATGTGTTTGCAAGATTTTCCGTTGCTGCACTTATTGGAACACATACATGTTTTTATTCATAAGCTCAATGTTGCGGTAACATAAATGAATTAGTTTCAATAGAAAATAAGTGATCATGTATGTAACAATTTAAATCTTTAACAACAACAATGAATGATACCTCCAATACTTTCCATGGGCCGTTAAAAGTCTGTACTTTATTTCTGGAACAAGAATCCAGAGACATATACAACAGTGCTAGTGCTGGACTACATCAATCATATCTCCCACAGTATTAATATCTTCTAGTGCTGCAAGCCAACCCGATCTTACAACAGATGCAAATTGGATAACATAAACTCACCAAAGAAGTACATAAAGAAGCGCATGCTACCTAATGGCTTTAGTATTATCCACTTTTTCTTCCTCAATGACACTGCAATGAAAATATTTCTTCTGGAACGAACTGTGCATTCCCTAAGACTTCCAATCCGATTCGGTAATTTCAGGAAAGAAGCGCTCCTGAACTATTTCGAAGGGGTACTCATCATAATTACAAGGTGGTTTTCCACCAACTCCGATGGATATTCCAGTTAGCATTTTTCAATCTAACATGGTCTATCTTAACTCACCGCACGGCAGATGAAATGTGTGAGTAGTGTCCCACCATCTCTCAACCAACGCCTCGACATGCCGTTGAGATAACTTCTCGGTATCAATAGTAAAAAAAGGGTGCCAACCCGCATTGTCGATTATTTGCTTCACTAGTGGCACATGAGAGCATCGCTCGTATGCTTTGATTGGACATTTCCAACTTCCTCTAAATGTTCAAAAACCACCAAAAGATATCTCCGTAATATGCTGACAAATATGAGTGCGGTCGTCGACTACACGTTTCCAGAATGTTGGATGGCTTAAATCGATATCTGGAGCATCTGATTCAACTTCTTTTCTTGTGTTGTCGCGATCCGAACTAGCTGGAGCTTTCGATTGATCCTACCAATAAATCTTTGGATTGACATATTGATTCAATTTTAGAGAATGAACTACTTTTGAGGGAAATAAATACTTAGTTTTGGACAGATGATTAAAGTCAGAGAGGAGTGAAAATTAGTTGGTATACTAGAATGAATGAAACTCACTATCTATATTTAAAAGATAAAGTGGATGATGGGCATAATTGGAAGAAAAATTTAAAAAATTATTATAGACATGGACGAGATATGATTGAACGTCCACTTTAAAAGTTTTTTTAAAAAAGTAGCTATCGGACGAATTATGTAGTTTTGTCCGATGCTAAGATTCTCTCACAAATCCACCGACGATACATGATCTCCCGTTTGAATCCTAATTTTTATCAAAAAATTCCATCGGACGGGTACTTTTTTTTAATTAGAAAAAAAACACTCCAACGGGATATGATATCTCGTTTGATACTATAAAAAAAAATTCACATATTTTAACGAGAAGATAAATCATCTTCCATCCCTCTTTTTTTTTAACTGAAATGTCAATTTTTGAGTTCGAACAACTACATCTCATTTTTAAATTTTCTATTTTCATATGCCAAATATCTATATTTTAACTATTAACGACTACAGATGATCTTATAGAAACAAATACAATCATTTATAGAAGATTCGCTTTAACTTCTTAGAGCATCCACAGCGGTTTCTCATAATTGGCAATTTGCCATTTTATAAGAAACGATCGTCTGCAGTGGTTTTCTATTTTCCCATTTTTTAGCAAACCTTCTATATCTGTTTCTCATATATGAGAAGCGAAATACCCATTCTCAAATTATAAAGGACGGGATATCATATACCGTCGCACCGATTTTATAATATTTAATCCTGTCAAACGGAAAAATATATACCGTCCCTCCGATTTTTATTTTTTATTTTTTTTTTAAACTCCTCAGATGGGATATGTAATCCCGTCTGAATCGGACGGGAGAACATATCCTGTCCAAGGAGTTTTCCAATTTTTTATTTTTTTTAAATGAACGGTGAAGATTCATCCGATCGATATATATATATATTCTCGGACGGGATATGTTATCCCGTCCTTAAATTCCGCTTAAATTCCGCTGATAGGTAGGTAGGTGGTAGGTAGGTTTAAGTGTATTAATTAAATTTAGTTAGTTAGTTAATTAGGTTTAGGTATTAATATATTATTTATTTTAGTTAATTAATATATTTTAATAGTTAATCAGCAATTAAATTTTTTAATTTTTTTTAAAACGAGTGGGACGGTATATGTTATACCGTCCTCACGAAATTTTTTTAAAAAAAATTGCGTGACGGTATATGTTATACCGTCGCACGCAATTTTTGAAAAAAAGCACAGAATATAGCAAACAATCACTGCACCCTTCGATCCTATTTGCTATTACTATGACAGCTATTTTTGGCAAAATGAAAAATACCATTGTGGATGCTCTTACGGTATATGAATTTCACTTACAAGTGCCTTAGAACAGTAGAGCACTCGTTCTACATTAAATTAATTTTGAATTGATTAGTGCAATTTTTTGTGCACTTCTCTCTAAATTTTTACAATGAAAGACACTTTTTATGCTTTTTTTTTCTTTTTTGAAAAGCTTTTGTTATTATTGTAACAAGTACATTATTTAGTTATCTCTACTTCTCTACTATTATAATGGGAAAGGGGCTTAGTGTCACCGGCTGTCATTTTGAAGCCAACACGTGCAGCGCACGTGTTGGCAAAATGACTCACTCTGGTAAATATTTTCGAAAGTGGACCAGTTTGGTAAATATTTTCAAAAGTGGATCAGTTTGGTAATTATTTTTATCCTTCTCATTTGGTCAATATTTTCAAAAGTGGACCAGTTTGGAAATTATTTTCTTTTTTGCCTTTTCATTATTCCTTCAATTTTTCCCACGTGCACGTATGCACGTGTATAATACTAGTATATATAATGTTACACGAGTGCGCCAATGTACGAAACCCAACTCTTGTTACATCCAAGGACAATATCTCGGTATTGGTTGCCAAAATTTTTGGCATCAGCACTGGTATCGGCCAAATCGAAAATAATAGATTCTATAATCAGCTATTTTTAAAATAAAATTAATATCTAAATAATTTTTTTTTACTAAATATTATATTTAATTATTCTTTAAAAACTAATTAATCAATTTAATTATTATTTTTTAATTTAACAGATTGGTAGTATTGTCCTGGATTGGTCCGTTAAGCCGATCCCACATCCATACCGGCTGATCCCTAGTTCTGCCATCCTGACTTATCTCGGATGGCCAGTGGCGGAGCATAGAGATGGGGCACCCAGAGTTTTCAAAAATCTCCTTCACACTATTGAAAATTTTATAAACTCTTAAAAAATTATAATTTGGCCTCCGTGAATTCTAAGTTTTATTGTTTGGCCTCCCTAAAAATTATGAAAAAATCTCTATATTTTTACATATAGTCAGAGAATTTTTTCTAAAATTTTTTTGGCCCTCCCGATAAAATTGTTCTGACTTCGTCCCTGTGGATAGCCCCCTCCAAAATTAATCAGATATAGGAATTAGATCATGATCGACCGATCCTTTAAACTATGATTATAATAACCGTTCATTTTACATGTACAAGTAATCTAAAAGGTAAGCTTCAAACACAGTATAATTTAATGGACAATTGGCAATGAAATATTATTTATTGTTAAAAAGAATGTAATTACCACACGGAAGTAAGGACTAAGGACTTCCATATATCCAGTGGTACAAGACAATGGGTTTCATAGATTTTGATGCTATTTAAGTTCTATATGAATGATGATATCATGTTATCTTTTATATATATTAATATATATATCGTGATTAGTGTCTATTGTATAAATTAGACTATTGTGGGCCCAAAAATTAACTTAGCAAACTTTTATTGTAAGTAAATTCAATTTCTGTGTGACTTTCTTGGTTTGAAGCTCATAAATCGGATCTGCACACCCCAAGCCCAATGCCACCTAGCATTCAGCATAACTTTTTATGCTTACTCATTTATTATGTGTATATTAAATTTCCTTATGTGTTTGCAATTTTATTATAATTGTAGTGATCGCTTTTAAGATTTGGTCCATACCTAGAGCTCCTAATTAATTCTTCTCGTCTTACTCTTCTATTTAATCCCCGAACTAGGTAGGCTTTTCACAACATTATTTCTTGAGAGGCATCATGGTGAGAAAGAAAATAACCATTCAGGGTCGTAATAAGTTTGCAATTGAGAAGATTACAAGCAAGAAGGAACAACATGTGTGCTTCTCAAAGCGTCGTAAAGGAATTTTTACGAAAGCAACTGACTTGGCCTCTATTTGTGGGGCTGATGTTGCAATTGTTGTAACTTCCCCTTCAGGGAACCCTTACTTCTTTGGTAACCCCACCTTTAATACGGTTACTGAGCGTTACCTGTCTGGCAACATGGTGACTGGTTCAAGCTATCTGCATCCTGGACCTGCACCACACGTGAACTTGATTCAAGCGGTCCATCAACAATGCATGGATCAGTCGCATCAAATGGAGATATCCATTGCTAGGAAAAGCGATGTTGATACCCAGCTCAAGTCATTGGTTGACGAAAATCCAATTTGCCAATTGGCTGAGATTGAGAAGGCTGAAGATCTCCGCTTAACAGATCTCCTGAAACTGGAAGAGACCATGGTCGGGCTTCTTGCACGGCTGCAAGAAAGAGCTCGTGAGCTGATGAGATGTGGTGGCGCATCGTCTTCTAATGATGTCAGGGCTGTAAGACCCCTGATCAGGGAGATGAGTCCTTTTCTATTTGGAAGTAACCAACCTGGCTTGGGTAATGAAATGAGTTCTCGTCATGGATTTATTTAACATATTTGAATTAAGCACAATAAAGCAATGTCTGTCATACTCTAATGTTTGTGAGACTGCCAAATATGGAATAGTTAAACCCTTTTTAATTTATATATATTCCAATTGTTTTTATCTTCCTCTTTTGTTGGCATCCGATCATATATGCTTTGATGATAACCTCTTCTTTCCCGCGTAATTCATTTATAAATGGTTCACGAGGTCATCAATTAATAGATTTTCTTTCTTCCATATTGTCATACTACAAAATTGTGATCTTATAACATTACTAGCATCATATATATGAAATTTTTGCTTCTGGTCATCTGCTCATGCTGATTTGTGTAAGAGTTCACAACAATTGCTCTTAATCAGGCTATTGTTGCATAATTTTTCTTTTAACTCTTCTTATATCTGCTGATGATTAATTTCTTCTTTTTGTTGTTGCATGTGTTGTTTTCAGTTGTAAAATTTTATTTCTCATATGTTAGATTTAAGATACAATAATGGTGATCAAGAGGAGTGAGGCGGAGGATGAGGGAGGTGATCCAGAGCAAGGTTTTAAAACTCGGGATCAGGTGCGTGATTGGGTTTTTCAAATATTTGGATCAGGAGCATGAGCGGTATCGGCCATATCAGTAATATCATATCGGTATATCGGATTTTTGGGACGACATTTTAAAAAGAAATTTAAAAAATACCTAATTTGTTTCTATAATTAAATTATTTAGAAAGTATTAATTAATATCTTCTACTATTTTAATGGGAGAGTTTGGGTTTGTATATTACAAACCCTAACTTTGTAACTATATAAACACGTATAATACACGTCCAAACTATATCCAACAAATATAAATATGCACCGCACATGTAGCCCAAATCAAAATATTCAAATATAAACTTTTTTTTTAAAATTCAATTTATATCCATTTAATTTAATGACTTTACTTTTTTAAACGTGCATCGCACGTATATTATACTAGTTTAAGAAAATTAATTTATGTATTTAAATAAAATAAATTTTAATTTAGTATTTATAATTACAGACTTAAACATTTTAATTAGTTTTAGATAATTATTAAAGTAGAATAAAACTAAAACAATAGAAATCAATAATAGGTAGACCAAATCATACAAATTTTATGTATATATAAGGAAAATATAAAATATAAGATCGACATGGAATTCATTACGAAATTACATCTTCATTACTTAGATGAGAGGATTCACATGAAATAGGAAATTCATATATTTATTTTTATTTTAATTATAGGATTAGTGGTATTCCGTTGGGATCATGGGACCATGCTGGTCCATATGATCCAATTGCTAACTCATTCAATCCGCGAGTTATCTTGCCCGATCTCGAGGTTTAGAGGTTGTGTCGGAGCGGCACCTTGAAAAATGATCCGAATTGGATCGGAATTGGCCAATCTTTAAAACCATGATCCTAGGAGTGACCTCGTTCCTTTTGTGGCCGCACATCACAGACAAGCCTTATATTGATTTTTGTAGAAGTTTTCAATGATTGGTCTTATATATATCGGAGTTCGTTGCATAGTTCTACTTTTAACGCCTAATTCTGATGACTACGCCGATATTTGTTTTCTTCTTTTAGTAGTGTTACATCTGCTTTACATCTGCTTGTTCGGTGCATCTCCTATTGGAATATATATTAATTTTAAACTTGCATCGACTTATTTATTATCCAACAAAAATAACATGTTTGAATATTTTAACTTTTTAAAAAAAAATTTTGAACGAGCTCAACATCATAAAACAGGTTTTCATTACATGATTCTATTTTTTGACTCATATCTTAAGAGCATCCACAATCGTGCATGTTATAAATGATAAAATGACAAAGTAAAAATAATGTATGATAAAATGACAAAATAAAAATAACGTTTTGCTGTTTTGCTGCAGTCATGAAATGTTAAAATATAGCAAAGGAGATGAAAAATTTAACAGACGACGAAAAAAATCCTATACAATTCATCTCACTCAACTCCTCCATCCAACCGTTCATCTCTTTACTCCATACAAAATTCTATACATATTTCCTCATAGAATTCAAAAAAGTACCCAAAATATTTATCCGATGAAAATAGTGAATTTTTAAATTTAAGAAATTCCGGAAATAAAAATAGCCCACGGACAAAACATAATGTTTCATCCAAGATTCTTGGAGGAAACATAATGATGTTTCGTTCGACGGATTAAAAATATTATAACATATTTGGAACAAAACATCATGTTTTGTCCACTATAATACTGTCAAATCTTCTCTCAAATATAACATTCTACTGTAAAAAAAAGGTAAAATATGGCAGAATAGTACACGATTGTAAAGGTCTCTTTGCTGTTGGGGATTTTTATATACACTTAAGAACATGCATAAAATATTAATAACAACCTAAAATATGTTTCTATGAATCTAGATCTTAATCATGTTGCAAAAGTGGTTTAATATAAAATCCTAAATCATGAAACTATAGATCTTTGCTAAATCAAAAGAAGAAGAACATTAAAAGCGGAAGCACTAACCTGAAGTCATTGATGGAGATTGCGCAGAGGGTTTGGATCTTCCTATGTGATACGCACTTCTATGAGAGGTCATCTCTCTATTCTTCTGTTGATGGGATTACAGATGGAATAAGAAGATGCGTATATATAGGGGACCATAACCCTAATTGATAATTATTGATTTCCAATTTTGCCCATTACAAAATAAGAAATTTACTTTACGGTCTCTACACGTGTTATATCACACTTTAAATTATATGCTTTTAACCCATTACTTAATCTTGATTAGATCACTTCAATTTGGGTTAGACTTTAGAATAGCAATTATAAATTTAGTCACATATGTGAGCCCACATAGATTATTTTCCAACAATCTCCCACTTGGGCCACATATGTTATTCCTTATAAATGTACATACTTTATGAGCTCAAAATTTTGCTATTATAACCAAAAGCATAGCCAAACAATCTCGTCCATTAATCATGTAAATATAGGATCAAAGCAATTTTCGTTACATTTATCATAACTAAATTCATCAATGGTTACATATATCAACATAATCAAACGACATAGATCAAATGTGAATGTGTAGCATGGAATTTTCATGCAATGTGATCTATACACATGCCTATTTCCAACTGGTCCTCTTTAAAACTTAAGTGAGGTCAGAACCAAAACATGACAAATAAGTGAGAAAAATGAATTCTTTATTTCTGATCAGAAAATAACCAAATGTATAAATGTCTCACACAAACATAATGCAAATAAATTAAATACAAACTCCCACTGAATCATGATATCCTCAAATAATACAACACCCATATGAGCAGTATGCTCATAAAAGACCTTGGGTGGTAATCCCTTTGTGAGCGGATCCGCTATCATGGAGTTTATCCCAATGTGCTCTTTGGACATCTGTCCACTTTGCACTCTTTCTTTCACAACTAGGAACTTTATGTCAATATGTTTCGACTTTGTCGAACTCCTGTTGTTGTTGGAATACATCACCGCTGACTTATTGTCACAAAATAACTTAAGTGGTCTTTCTATATTCTCTAAAATGAGCAGTCCAGTGACAAAATTCCACAGCCATATTCCATAATTCGATGCCTCATAGCACGCTACATACTCTGCTACCATAGTGGAAGAAGCTATAAGTGTCTGTTTGGCACTTTTCCAGGATATAGCTCCTCCAGTTAACAGGTAAATATAGCCTGATGTAGACTTTTGCTATCTTGGCACCCTAGTGAAATCAGAATTAGAATACCTTGCGACCTTCAAATGATCTGATTTCCTATATGTGAGCATGTAGTCTTTTGTTCTCTGAAGATACCTCATGACCCTCTTGGATGCTATCCAATGGTCCATACCAGGTTTTCTTAAATACATGCCTAACATCTCAACAATGTACGCAATATCCGGACGCGTACATACTTGAGCATACATTAGACTCCCAATAGCTGATGTACAGGGGATCTTTTGTATTTCCTGAATTTCAAGGTTACTTTTAGGACATTAATTGAGACTAAATTTGTCTCCTTTAGCAACAGGGGTATCCCCTGGTCTACAATCTTGCATGCCAAACCTTTTGAATACTTTATCGATGTATCCCTTTTGTGATAATCCTAGAATACCTCGAGAACGATCTCGGTGTATCTGAATTCCTAATACAAAAGAGGCATCCCCAAGATCCTTCATCTCAAAATGCTTGGATAGAAACATTTCAGTTTTACGCAATAAATCTATATCATTAGTGGCAAGCAATATGTCATCGACATATAGAACTAGAAATATATGCTTACTCCTACTGAACTTATGATACACATAATCAACAACTACATTCATCTCAAAACCAAATGAGACAATTACTTGATGAAACTTGTGGTACCATTGACGATAAGCTTGCTTGAGTTCATATATGGATTTTGTCAATTTGCAAACCATATTCTTTGAATCTCCCGACACAAAGTTTTCTGGTTGCACCATATAAATTATCTCGTCAATGTCGCCATTGAGAAACGCTATCTTGACATCCATCTGATGTAGCTCAAGATCAAGATGAGAAACAATTGCCATAATTATCCTAAACGAGTCTTTCAATGAAACTGGAGAGAAAGTCTCTGTAAATCAATGTCTTCTTTCTGAGTATAGCCTTTAGCTACAAAACATGCCTTATACCTATCCAAATTACCATTTGCAATCCTCTTGGTCTTAAATATCCATTTACAACCAATTGTTTTGCACCTTCTGGTAATGGGACAAGTTCCCAAACTTTGTTGTCTTGCATAGACTTATACTCCACATTCACGGTATTCATCCACTTTTGAGAGTTACAACCTTTAATGGCCTGATGAAATGTGATTGGATTATCTTCTATCATTCCATTGTCATTCTCATGTTCTTGGAGAAATACAATATAATCATCTGGAATAGCATTCCTCCTTTCTCTCGTGGATCTCCTTAATGGCACTGGTTCTTGAGGTTGTTGAGTTTGTTCTTCTGGAACAATTACCTTATTTTGAATGGGGGGTTGTTCAACATTGTCTTGTTGAGGTTCCGGATTCACTTTTTGATCAATAATAGGTGTGGGAACCTGAATATTGTCAAAAGTCATTGTAGGAATTGGGTTTGTAATTGAATCCAATTCCTTCTCAAATACAATGTCCCTAACCTTATTTCTCCCCCCAAACTCAACTTCCTCAAAAAATGTTGCAGTTCTCGTCTCAAAAATATTCATAAGCATGGGATCATAAAACTTATAGCCCCTAGATCGTTCAGAATAACCAATAAAGTAGCTGCTCACTGTTTTGGGGTCCAATTTTATGTGGCCTGTAAGGCCCTGCCTCAGCTGGACATCCCCAAATGTGAAAGTGCTTTAGACTATGCTTTCGACCTGTCCAAAGCTCATAAGGTATTTTTACAGCTGCTTTAAGTGGTACTCTATTGAGAATGTAAGCTGTTGTCTTTAATGCTTCTCCCCAGGGGAACTCAGGTAAGCTGGGATGAGCAATCATACTCCTTACCATATCCTTAAGAGTCCTTTTCTAATCCTTGAAATTTGTCCCATTAAGTATGGGAATAAAATTGATGTTAGTAGTTATTGAGGCATCAGAAGATACACTAGCTGAATATAGAACAAAAATAAACAAAATAAGCTCACATGAGAATCCATATAAAACAATAAATTCAAATAATGGTTAATCCCATCTCAAGATACCAAGCACAACGTTAATATTAAGTCTTTGGACAGTAACATTAACTGTAAGCGGTACTCTTGTTGTAGTAATCAAATATTGACAATAAATCCTGTCAAATAATAAGTCATTCTTTGGACTGACTTATTGTTCACATGGAATACCTTATAATTGTCACATATTTATTACCACAGATGTGTATGAAATTCGGCCAAATATTAACTTACCTTTGAGTCAGTTAATAAACGCATTAATTACAAACACATAATCATCTTGATATTTTAAATAAATTAATCTACACAAAAGAGGTCACTTTGGCATCATTTTGTTTCAATTAAACTATTCAAAATATTAGATATTCATAAGAAAAACCAAAATTTGAATTTAATTATTTCCCAAAAATTTTCTTAACCTTAACTTTGCAATTTTACTTTATTTTAGATAGATAATATCAATTTAAAGTGATGACAAAACTATAACAGAAAATGTGATGTATATTTATCTGAAATAATAACAAAACCAAAACTGAACCATATCTATCTATTGATTTGATAATGTCAAAAGATAGGATTAAACAGAATATTAACAGAAATTAAAATTCTTAAATCTCACATTTCCTTAATTCTGTGAGCACAGAAACCCAAACCCGGGCCCATGCCTACGTCAGCAACAGCATCAGCATTTGCTGCCTTCACAAACCCGTGGGCCCCTTTTACCGAAACCATTATAAACAGCATATGATAGTTGTGCTTGAACAGAAGTTTGAGGTTTTCATTCTTTAACAGAAATTTTCATTCTCAAGCCATTGATAATTAATAGAGTTTGTTAGTTGTGCTTGAATTTAATTAAACACAACATAATTCAATATCAAAACCATATAAATTGATAACAGTAAACATAACCAGTGATGTATTTGGATGCACATGCTAGTAACCAATGGAACAGATTCAATGACCGAAGCATAAGATAAATTTCAATATACTGAAACAAAGTGAGATACCCACAGCCAAAACCGCAGCATACTGTACTGCCTTAATCCATTGGGCCCCACTAGAATGCCACCTCACCATATTGACCAAGTCAACCGAAACTCCAACAGCACTTATGCGGTTTCTATCCATCTGCCGATTAAGATGGTTTATCAAAACACATCTGATAAATTTCCCGTAGGCCCCAGGTTCGAAATATAAAGTAAACATAAACCATAATCAAATCAAATTATGATCTGATTAATACAAAACCAAATCAAAAACCAAAACAGCCATTGATCCGAGGGCTCCCTCCAAGCACAACTACCCCTGAAGAGTATCTATACACTTAAGATGTATCGATTTGATTCAGGAATAAGTCTTTAAATCATATCTTAAAACAAATCTTCTGCAGAGTTTCACTATAGATCATTGAATGCATCAAAACCACCTAATAGACTAAAAACTGGTCCAAACCCTACACAATCTACGAACTCCCAACTTCAAGTCCAAATACACCCCTGCCTATAGTTCACAAACAGTATGAGAGATGGAAAAAACAAGATATTGTGTAACTATGAATTATCTTTATGGCTCAAAACCATAAGTCAGTGCTTACGGTTTTCATGCTTACGGTTTTGACCTTTTTTTTTTTAAAG
This sequence comes from Hemerocallis citrina, assembly GCA_017893485.1. Classification (NCBI taxonomy): domain Eukaryota; kingdom Viridiplantae; phylum Streptophyta; class Magnoliopsida; order Asparagales; family Asphodelaceae; genus Hemerocallis; species Hemerocallis citrina. The sequence continues at coordinate 110,038,992 of CM030367.1, read as the reverse complement.
ATCTGAATTTTATAGTATCTGTCTTCCATAAAGAAACCCTAAAAATTTAAATTTTCTTAAACAAGAAAACCATAAAATACCATAAAAGGGAGATCAAAAGAAACCCTAAATTTCTTAAACAAAATCATCAATTCTTTAATTAATTCAGCAAAGATGACTCTGAATCCAATTGTTGGGGATTTTTATATACACTTAAGAACATGCATAAAACATTAATAACAACCTAAAATATGTTTCTATGAATCTAGATCTTAATCATGTTGCAAAAGTGGTTTAATATAAAATCCTAAATCATGAAACTATAGATCTTTGCTAAATCAAAAGAAGAAGAACATTAAAAGCGGAAGCACTAACCTGAAGCCATTGATGGAGATTGCGTAGAGGGTTTGGATCTTCCTATATGATACGCACTTCTATGAGAGGCCGTCTCTCTATTCTTCTGTTGATGGGATTACAGATGGAATAAGAAGATGCGTATATATAGGGGACCATAACTCTAATTGATAATTATTGATTTCCAATTTTGCCCATCACAAAATAAGAAATTTACTTTACGGTCTCTACACGTGTTATATCACACTTTAAATTATATGCTTTTAACCCATTACTTAATCTTGATTAGATCACTTCAATTTGGGTTAGACTTTAGAATAGCAATTATACATTTGGTCACATATGTGAGCCCACATAGATTATTTTCCAACATTTGCTATAAAATGCATAATATAGAAATATAGCACACGACTGTGGATGTTTTAATTGCTTGTGTTGCACACTTTCTCGGTTGTAATATATATTTTCAATTTTAAATTTTTATCGATTCTGATGACTTATTTATTATATATAGTACGGAAAGATAGAGAATAAAAAAGAGGCAATAAGATTGAATGAGCTCAATATTATATCTATATCTTATATTAATAGGAGAGAGGGTCTACCCCCTCTCATTTCTCTAATTTGAAATTAAGAAAGGAGATGAAAAGTAGAGATTACTATTTAACTAACACGTGCAATACATACGCTTTTATTTAAAAATCAAAACAAAATAAAACGACAATCCCTCAAACAGAGTCTCTTCCCCTCCCACTTTATCAATCTCACAAAATCTCACGTCTCTTCCCAAACCCACCTCACATCCCCTAACTTAGAATTATATTTTTAAGTAAACACAATTCATAAAATTATTTTTATATGATTTTCTTAATCTATTATCTTTATCCTAACATGTGTTATAGTGCGTGGTTTATAATATATAACTTATTTACTGTATGCTAATGTTGTTATAATATACATGTTAACAAAAAATAGTTGAATATGTGACATCTTTTCATTGCATGCATTTTTTAGCTTTAGTAATATTCAGTTGAATAACATTATGGTTTGACATTGATTCTCTAAACCATCTGCTTATATAATGATGATAATGAAGATTTCAGTAATTACGGTAGGGATGATATTCATAAGTTTCTCCCAATTCTTTCACATTTTTTGGAGTTAAATATAATTTTATGAATCTCTAAAAACTATTTTAAGTGGTGCAATTTGCAAAGAGTAACACTAATTTTTTATTATAGTATATATTTTTTGGTAACTGCTTAAAGTTGTATACTTACCTTGTGTTTTTAAATAAATAAAAAGTTTAATGTAGTATTTTGCGGTTCACTCTATAAAATAAAAAGTGTATCTTTTCTGTTTTCTTGCCGTCCTATTGAATCACTAGCGAACATGTTTGGTCATACATTAATGAACTTTTTTTTTCTTGTGTTAACCCACTTTTTGAAACCAATTTTGAAGATGACCCACTTTCCAAACTAATTTATATGGTGTACCAATTCGCATAGGCCTCAGTTGGGATTTGCAACATCTTCACAAAAGAATTTTTTCGATGTCGTAGTTCCCAACTGTTACCTTAGTTCATTCATATTTGAGCTAGAGAGATTTCGAGACTTAGACAAATTATTCTAAGTAAAAATGTGTTAAATATAGACCGCAATTCCCAACTACGGTCTCTGTAAATTTTTATTTTTTATTTATTTTTTATTTTAAGATAGGCCGCAATTGCCAACTCCGGCCTCTATTATATTTGTGTTACATTTAGGCCGCAGTTGGAAACTGCACCCTATGTTTAACACATTTTTACTTAGAAATTTTTGTCTAAATTCTACAGTCTCTTTAACCCAAATATGAAATGAACTAAAACTGTAGTTGAGAACTAGCATTGGTATCGGGTCGGATCCTTCACTACCCGGACCCAGACACGGTCCCTAATGGGTCCAAAAATTGGACCCAGACTGTAGAACCCCGTATTTTTAAAATATTATTTTTAAAGGTTTATAAATGACTAACATAATTTTTGGAGAATTTATGAATATTTTCAGAAAAATTTATCTTTTTACACGTGCAAAACACGTGCAAATACTTTCTTGAGAAGTTTGAAAGTCAAGTTTTCTTCATGAAAAATTATTATTTAATATTTGGGATTTATTTAGTATTTTTCCAGATTTTTCTGAAATTAATTGGAACTATTTGCAAATTTTGAGAAAAGAAGGACCTTTTTGCAAATTTGTCATTTTTAGGGGTTAAAATGTAAAATGTATTTCCTGGACGTTTTGAATAGTACCGGTTGAGATTTAGGATTATATTTTACTTTTAAATCCTAATTTAAATGAATTTTATTGAATTTCCAAGAATAGAGCTATATATATAAAGTTGTATTTTGAAGGGATTATTTTGCAAAAGTGGGTAAAACCCTAAACTCTTATCCCGGATATTTAAAGGGAATTTGCAGCCGTCATTTGCTGCACCATACAGAATTTTGTGATATTTTTGGAGGATCAAGAAGAGGAATTTGGATCTCGCCAAAAGGAAGGCTTTTTCGTTGGATCTTTTCAATTCCAAGGTGACTGACATTGTTTTGTTTTGTTTTGTTTTGTGAATGATATGAACTTTGTTTGTGAATTGATCTATGCGAATGATTGTTTGTCGTTTGTTTGATATGTTATTTATTTGGTGTATTTTGCATGAGAACGATGCAAAGGTTGTTGTTTGTACCATGTATGTGAAATCTAAAAGTGTTGAGTAGATCTTGGTTTATAAATTTGTATTGCTAGAAAGCATGTTAAGATTTGAGTATGGTTATGATCGGATGGATGAACATCTGGATCTTGTGTTTACAAATCAGATCTTGATTATGAGTTGTGAAGAAATTCAGTATTGAGAAACCCTAATGGAAGAATTATGAATTTAGAACATGAGAATTGGGTTATTGGATGTTTTGAGTAATGTATCCATAATGAGGATTATTTTAGATTGGTCATTTTTACCTGAATACAAATTATTTTCATAAACAATGAATCATTAGAAAAACTCCAGTTTTGATTATTGTATACAGACCTAAATTATGTAAACTGTAGGCCGACAGTCGACTGGTAGCCTTTTTAGTCGACTGGTACGACCCAGCTGCTGTGTCTTTAGTTTCTTTTGAAAATTTGTTCGGGGCAGTCGACTTAACCCTTTTACAGTCGACTGGTATACTTAAAATTATTTTGCAAAGTTAGTGTTGATTTCCTCTCTGGACAGTCGACCTATGACATCTTAAGTCGACTTATAATACTTAGAATATTTTCTCGAAAATTATTGGAATTTGTCTCGGGTAAGTCGACTGATGGATTTTCAAGTCGACTTATGTTACTTAGTTTATTTTCTTAAAACCATGGATATTTTCCCTCTGGACAGTCGACTTACTGCAGTATAAGTCGACTGGTACTGATGAGTTTTCGTAAACTTGAATGTTCTTTCGAATGGTTAGTCTTCAGATATTTTGAGATTATACTTTGTCTTCAGTTGAGCATATGAATTTGAGATATTCAGTTGAGCATATGATTTTAAGACATCAGTTGAGCTATTTTGTTTAGTGGAAAGTTGGTTTAGACTTTTTGAGTTTGAGTCTCTAGAGGATGTGTGTGACCCTAGTATACCGGTGTTGAGTTATTTTGTTGAGGCCTGTTGAGGCATTTCAGTTATTCAGTTTTGAGTTAAGTCCGGTGGGGTACACCACTCTAGGAGATTCGTTGAGTAATTAAGTAACCCAAAAATAACAAGGACAGGCACTAGTGGTGATATGATGAACGGGAACATGAGTCAAGTACCTCAGTATGGCTTTCGGTGTGGGATTTAATCTCCGGAATTATCGAAGTATCTTACTTTGGGTGTGGGATCTATCTCCGGAATTATCCAAGTATTTTACTTTGGGTGTGAGATATATCTCCGGAATTATCCAAGTAGTTGCTTTCGGTGTGGGATTGATCTCCGGAATTATCGGAGTCGAGGCGACGCACATGTGGTATTCGTGTGATGATGTGTCAATGTTTCGGTGTGGGATTTAATCTCCGGAATTATCACGGTAGATTACTTGTGGTGTGGGATATATCCCCGGAATTATCACGGTAGATTACTTGTGGTGTGGGATTTATCTCCGGAATTATCACGGTAATTACTTGTGGTGTGGGATTGATCTCCAGAATTATCGGGCATGGGCTACTACTCACAGCTTATCTTTATCTCGTAGTAGTCATCGTGATAGGATTAGTTACATAGCGGGGGATTGAACCCTATGAAGTGAAGACGTTAAGGGCTTGCACCGAACCTATATAGAGTGGGATGCATAGACTTCGACAAGTACGCATTAGAGAGTCCACATATAGAAATTGTGTTTTGTTGACTTGGTTTTATGCATGTGGTTTTCTATTTCCTACACTTGACACTTAGTTTAGTTCCACTTGTTGTTTACATGTTTCTTTGCTACATCATATTTTATATATTCTTGTTTATTACATGTTGTTTAAGAATCCATTGCTTAATGTTTATTTATGTTGTTTGCTTTTATGTCACTCACACCATTTATGGCTGATCCCTTTAGTTTTGGGGGTTAGGGATCATCTCTAGCCTCATGTATTGCAGGTTGTTGCTTAGAGTTTGGAGATGTGGATGCTTGAGTTAGTTTTGAGATAAATTAATTTAATGGAGTTTGTGTAAATTTGTAAAGCAGTGTTGTAAAAAGACTGTGTTGTGAATAAAAGAAAATTATGATTTGAGATGTTTTGTATTCCGCTGTGCTATGAAAAGTTTGTTGTAATAAGAATTGAAAATTTTAGTGGAGTTGGTTGTGTTTAATGTTGCATTGAAGTTGATGCTGGGATTGTGCCACGTATTTTCTAAGATATTATATTAGAAATTCGGGGCGCTACACAGACCCGGACCCGTGAGGACCGGGTCCGGTTCCGGGTCCGGCTCCTATTAAAATATCTCTAATCGTTCGGGTAGGAGCGGGAGTGTGAGCAACGAGCGGAGGCGGCGAGTGGAAGATTTAGAATAGAGGAGAGAAGATAAAGACATGAGTTTTGAGTTTGGAAGAGGAAGATTTTGAATTGAGGAGAAAGAAGGGGAGGGATGAGGATAGAATATTTATTTTTATGTTGATTTTTTTTATTTTTATAACGGTTCCGGATCCGGGTCCGGGTCGGATCTCTTTTGAGCGGATCCGGGACCCGGACCCGAAAGTACAACGGGTCCCATTTTAGGACCCGGATCCAGACCCGGACTCGGACCCGGACCCGGATAGGCCGGATCGGTTCTTGTCCAACGCCGGGTCCGGGTCGTGTCAGTGTTGGATCCGGGTTTCGGGTATTTATACCAATGCTATTAAGAACTGCCATCTCGAGAAAATAAATTTCTAAAGAGACCACAGTTGGGAACTGCGACCTTATAATTGAATAGACAGTAATTTCCAACTGCAGCTGATGGGACTGGTCCACTCTAACAGTTAGTTTGAAAAGTGAGTCATTTTTTAAATTAGTTTCAATAAAAGGGTCAACCCTGGAACAAACTCTACATTAAACTCTACATTAAGTTCTTTATTTGTTCTATTATTGAAGCGACTCTATATTTAATAATACTAGTAGTTTACATGTGCGATGCACGTTTTAATAAATATAATTTTTTAAAATAAAAATTAGACGTAGTCTTGATTTGAATTTAGGACCTCCTTTATAATAGTTATTCATGTATGTTATACGAATTGGTAGATTGACAAAACATTTACAAATGACACTAAGACCTTATCCCATTATAATATTAGAGATTAGAGATGAATATTATTTTGAATGAAGTGGATCATATTTTAAACTTTATATTTAAACTTTATATTTATGTCCAATATGTACGGTGATACCTCAATCCATAAAACCCTTCACGAGAATGAGGTTCCACCTTTCATAACACCGTAAGCTGGTGTTAGAATAACGGGAAAATAAAAAATAAAATAGAGAAATGATACCATGCTCTTCCAATTTACATCTCCAATTTGTAGCTCCCTTGTAATTGGGCCAAGTGTAATACTAACTGGTCATACCAGTTTCATAACCGGCCAAACCAGTATTTCATCTTTTTGTACGATACAAAAGACGGAATGAAAACTTAACAGGGGTGTATTGGATTGAGATTTCAAAAGATTTTAAAAGAATTGAGAATCCCAGTATTTAAGGGATTTATGGAGAATTCACCTAAAACTTTGACTAGGATTTATAAGGATTTTAAAATAGTTTGATGGAATTCTTATTATGAATTTGATGAAATTCGAAGGAATTCGATGACAATAGACTTTATAATTAGTTTATTTTCTACACAAGATTGTCATTCTCATAAGAGTAGTATGAATAAACATCAAGGCACCTCGCAAGTCATAAAAATGTCATTCTCATAAGATTTTTCTGAAGTACTAGAAGGACACCCACATAAACAAAAGTAACAGCAAAAAAGAAAGAGCCCTACATGAGAGAGCTGTTGATGAGTCCATCAACTCAATACTTGCTGTTTTAACATTCTGAAATAGCATAAAATAATAATAACTAATAATACCCGGTAACCAAAGTCATGGAGCAAAAGATCTATAAGGAGCACCAACTCTCCCGCTAGGCATCATAACTCTACCACATCTCCTCATCAACTCAGTACTCGTTGTTCCTGCACCATATGTCTTCTAGTTAATAGTTTCACTATATAGGCCACATCATACAAACCATGGAACGCTATCCACTTCGTCCTGTACCTGTAACGAGAAACCAAATTATGCCAAAGCAATCTTGAGAATATTTTCGAATCAACTCCGTCGCGTTGATTTTGATTGAAATTGATTCCATTGTCTTTCAGGAGGCGGATTGAGGCCTCTGCGTGGGGATCGGTGGTTGGGTTTAATTAGGGTTTGGGTTGAATTAGGCCTCTGCGTGGGGATCGGAGGTCGGGAAGTAGAAGAGAGGAGGAAGAAGACGATGGCAAAAGAAGGGGGATTAGGGTTTGGGTTTATTTGGGGATAATTTGGGGTATATGTACAGGAAACAAAACCATACTCACCAATGGCTTGAAAGTTTCTACAGAGAAGGTAAGAATTGCAAAGGCTTTTGGTATTTATACCTCAGACCCTAGATTCCATCTAAATCCTCCAAATTCTCAATTCTACCAAAAACAATAACTTTTTGAATACATTGAGAATTTAATGGGGTCATTTAATCTCAATTGAATACACCAAGAATTGAATAGAATCACTTAAAGTCTCAATTGAATACACTGTGACTTTTATAAACTCCTTTAAAATCCTAATAGAATACACTGGGATTTTCACATTCTTTTAAATTCTTTTCAAAATCCAATCCAATACACCCCTGTAAAAATATCTTTCCAATGAGCGATCTCTGCCGACTGCTGGTGAGATCCTTCCACCTCCTTCTGTATCCCCTCTGTTACCCTGAGACTAGCCGGTATGGTTCGCTTCTCTGGGCGAGCCCATCCAAATCTCTCTCCCACTCATGTTATCAAATCTTGAAATACCTTTAAGCTATAATCTCTGATTACAAATTTTAACCCTCCCAGAGCATCTGTAGTGGTTTGCTAAATATGCATAATATGTATAATTTCTCAAACGTATCGCTGCAGTCGTTTGATAAATATGTAAATTTTGCATATTTTGCTACAGTAGATTGCCATAAATGAGAGTGGATATGAGAATTATGCATAATTTAAAGGACGCAACTTCGAGTTTCGTCGCTCGAAAAAATATTATTTTTAAATCGTCAGACGCAACTTCACATTGCGTCCGACAACTATAAAAAAAAACATTTAATAAATGAAATTCAACCAGGGAGCTCCTTGGACGCAACTTCAAGTTGCGTCCAATGGAGGGGCCCACCTCTTTTTTTTTAAAAACTTAAATAACGTTTTTAATTAATAAAAAAATCATAAAAAATCCTTTAAAAAATCGTGCGACGCAAAGTGAAGTTCCGCCTGAATTTTTTTAATATTAAATAGGTAAAAAAAATACCAATCAACGACTGCAGTGAATTGGCCAAATGCTATATGCATTTATGCATATATGCATTTTTTAAACAATGACTACTGTGGATGCTCTAAGTGTTCATTGGTTTGGTTTTATTTATTGATTTGAGATCCTGCAATTTTTACTTCACACTTTTGTAATCTAAGTAATCATCGATGAGGGTAAAAATCGTAATGAATCCGTGCCACACAATTGAAGCATCAATCTCAAAACTTCTAGGGGAGAAATAGTAATTTTACAACTAGTATGGGCTGTATGGAGAACATTGGCTGTTTCCAGACCCATCAACCCCAAAACAAGCGCACAAGCAAGGAATAATCTGTAACCCAATAACAGGAGTCCTAACTAGTAAAAAAAACTAGTTAGGACTGGAGCTGATCACGGAACTGGAGCTTATCGATATACCAATCAACGACAGACTATTTACATGGTCAAACATGCAAGCGTCCCCGATTATGGCTAAACTGGACAGGATACTAGTATCGATGGAATGGGAGGCTAAATTCCCATTGGCAACCGCTAAGTCTATTCCTAGACCTACGTCGGATCATACCCCAGTCCTGCTTGATGCTGGGGTACAGAGATCTCAAAGGCCAAGCAAGTTCAGATTTGAGAAGACATGACTAGAAATTCAAGGATTTCACCACATGGTGATGGAAAACTGGGCGCTCCAAACTACTGGTACGGACGCTGCAACCCGATGGTGTGAAAAAATTCGCAGATTGCGAAAGCGGCTACGTAGATGGAATCGGTCTAGATTCTCGACCATCTGGTGTGCAAAAGATTCCTTTTTGGAAGGAATTGATGAGCTAGAGAGATTGGAATAGACGAGAGTCCTATCACAAGACGAAAGAAACAGGCTACTAGAGCTCCGAGAAAATATTTCCAACCTTTATAAGCTGGAGGAGATCAAATGGCAACAAAGGTCGAGGATTTCGTGGCTCAAAGAGGGAGACGCGAATACGGCCTACTTCCACCGAGCGGCAAGCGCAAGACGTAGATCCAATCTAGTCCTGTCAATACAAACAGAAACGGGAACGTCTCAGGACAAAAATATGATTCCAAAACCTTTCACGACTACTACAAGGGCCTCTTTGGGAAGAAGAATGACTTCAGGATCCCACTTAGGGACGATTTTTGGCAGGGCTGCCAGAATGAGTCAGCTAATTTGCTATCCATATTGGAAGCATCTTTTTCGGAGACAAAAGTGGGAAAGGCCATCACTCAAATGGGAGCAGAGAAGTCGCCTGGACCAGACGGCTTCCCAATGATATTTTACCAAGTTTTCTGGGAAGAAATAAAAGGGGATATTATGGCTTTGATTGATGAATTGTTCAACAACAACCTCAAGATGGGTATGTTCAATTTTGCGGAAGTAGTTCCGATACCTAAACGGGTGCCGTCTACTCAGGTGGGAGATTTTAGACCTATTAGCCTCATAAACTGCTCAGTGAAGATCATCACAAAGGTCCTGGCCATCCGTCTACGAAACATAATGGACAGTTTAATCAGCAACGCCCAGTCTGGGTTCATCAAGGGCAGATGTAACCTAGACTGTGTGGCCACCGCAGAACAAGTTATCCACCACTGCCACACGGGCAATTCTAAGAATTTTCTCCTCAAACTGGGCTTTGAGAAAGCATATGATTCCGTCGACTGGGATTGCTTGCTAGAAGCTCTCAGAGGGAGATGCTTCGGGGTTAATGGATCAGGTGGATCAAACAATGTTTATACACTAGTAAAACGGCAATCTCGGTTAATGGGAGGCCGGGACTACCGTTTTCTTGTAAGAAGGGTCTTCGGCAGGGGGATCCGCTATGACCTCTTCTATTCACTATCGTAGCAGACATTCTGAGGGCTATGCTCGAGAACTGTCGGGAAAAAGGTTGGATTAAACCTGTGGCTAGCAGCACCGCGACTCAAGGGTGCACGATTCTCCAGTATGCTGATGACACCCTCCTCTTTGGTAACGGAAACAGGTCAGAAACAATTTGCTTTCAAGGGGCCCTCTACTGTTTCGAAGCCTGGTCATGTCTTAGAATTAATTTCCACAAGAGTGCTTTGATTTCGATTGCACTTTCAGATGCAGAAGCACATGACCATGCCACCATACTGAATTGTATGAAAGACAATTTTCCAATCAAATATTTAGGTCTGTCACTCAGACTAGGAAAGCTTACCAAGACGGACTGGCTACCTATCATAGATAGGGTGGAGGAAAGATTGTCTAGATGGAAAGGAAAGTCGCTTTCCCTCGGGGGTAGAATGGTCCTTATCAACTCGGTGTTGTCCAATCTGCCCATTTACTACATGCTGTTCTTTGAGCTACCTAAGTGGGTGATCCAAAGAATTGACCGAATCCGAAAATGATTTCTCTGGAAAGGGACAGACTCGAATAGGGGGGATACCACCTAATCAAGTGGGGTATTGCATGCATGAAGAAGAAACATGGAGGGCTAGGCATCATCGACTTGAGAGACATGAACCTTGCCCTACTAGGAAAATGGTGGTGGAAGGTCTTCCACCACAGCGGGGATGGATGGCAGGAATTTATTCAACCATACCTTAGAGGGAAAGGTACAAGAAGTTTAGGCTTCCGGGTAGGGTCTAGAGTTTCTCACTTCTGGAAAGGGATTGCCAAAGCAAGCGGGTCTTTCAACTTAGCAGTTACTTCGACTATTGGGAATGGACGGTTCACCAGATTCTGGTGGGACAAATGGTGTGGTGCCCATACCCTTAAAGAGTCTTTCCCAGAGTTGTATGAGAAAACAACTCGCCCGAATATAGCGGTGGCCAAAATATGGAAGAGGGGCAATTGGAAGCTGCCTTTTCGAGGACCTCTTAGCCCAGGGTTACAGCAGTGACTGAATGAAATGCAAACACACATTACACGGAATGGAGTAATGTGCGCTCAAGGCCCAGACCATATGCACTGGGGACTAGAGACCAAAGGAGCTTTCACTGTTAGGTATCTGTATCATCGCATTCACTATCGAGGATGTAGACCCAGTTGGGCACAGGTGTTATGGAAAGCCAAAATACCCCCCTTAAAGTCAGAGTTTTCCTCTGACTAGTGCTCAATAATGCAACCCTCACCAGAGAGAACCTTGCAAAAAGACAACTCCAGATTGCGACCAACTGTGGATTGTGTAATGTACATACGGAGAATCTGAACCACCTTTTCATTCATTGCCAAAGAAGTAAGGCAACTATGGTAGAAGTATTACGGGCCCTAGGGACTTGTGACTACCCTAGAGAATACGAGGAATTGTGGGTTGGCCCCAAATTTGCCTCGGTCCGCCATGAAATAAAGGACGCTTGGTACATAGCCATTGCAGCAACTACTTAGGTGTTATGGCTAGACAGAAATAATTTTATTTTCGTACTTCATGTAATAGTATTTCTGGTAATCTTACTCATATCATGCATCTTACTTCCTTTTGGGCCACAGCTGCTGCTACAGGAGCATGAAGGAGGATTGCTAGAGTTTTCCAGGTGGAGGAATTCGATGATGAAGAGGTCGAGTTTGGACCGACGCTGGACTGAGGGGTAGGCCCCCCCTGATACTCACAAGGCACATGATACATTTGGGAAGCCCACTGTCTGCAGCTAGCTCTTTTTTGTATTTTGGACTATTGTACCTTGGGTTGTACTTTTGTTCTTTTGGTTGGACCCACCCCCCAGGGTATTGTTGGGGGATTATGTTATACTTTCTGCACTATTACTTTTTGTATTTCTCCCCTGGTACGCCGGGGTCATTTTATTAATTTCTTATTAATGAAACAGGGTGGCGTTATTCCACCTTTTCCCTAAAAAAAAAAAACTAGTAAAAAAACTCTTGACCAAATCTTAATTCCGAAAGAGAGTTATCAAATAATCATATTACCTAAGCATGGAAATCAACAGTTTGAATAAAAAAGAAAGTTTTTCATTTATAACTAACTCCTAGCATATAAATACTCTCTACCTCTCTCAGAATCAGGTAATTATTATTTTACCACAAAAAAACTCTAATATTTTTTAGGGGGAAAAAAAAACTCTAATATTATTCATAGTTCTGATTCGGGCGTCAGAGTGTCTTTCGCCAAGGTCCAACACAGTTTAGACTTTTTGCAGGTTTCTTTGAGCAATCTTGGCAGTCCAAATTGGATCCAAGCGTCCACAATCATCAAAAAATCAAATTAACAAGTGATTGACTGCGAATAATTCCAGTCAAAGCAAATGTTAGAATTTGATCATTTCCATTAAAATAATTTGCATCATCCGTTTGCCCCCACACAAAAACTAGCAGCAAAAGATTTGTGTCATCTGTGAAAAATTACAATCTAACCCCCCGATTAGATATCACCGGCAAAAAACTACTTTTTTCCAACCAAAGCTCCAAAGGAAAAAGGAAAGGAGGCTGCTCCCAACCGACAAGCCAACTCTCTTCCTTCACCTCCTCCTCATCTGGAGGACCCCCTTCATACTCCACCATAGGATCATCCTCCTCGACCGGATCAACCATCTCAATCGGATCAATCTCTTCAACAGTTGGAGCAGCCCCCCCCCCCTCAACAGCCTCCTTAGCCTCCCTCCAAAGAGGCTACACCATGGGGCTCTTGAAGAAACCTCTCCATGTCGATCCTCGAGGCACTCACCGTTGTGGATGAAAATAGGGATTCAATCTACACCTTGACCCCCCTCTATCGTGCCATCTATGGCTGTAACAACTGTAAAATATTTTCTTTCAAATATTTTCTCAAACGTGTTTTGCACGTGCTTCTCCTCCTATGCACGTGCTAATTATGTTATCTTTATTGCAAAAGTTGTGCACTAAAATTTCATTAAGATTAATTTAAGAAAATTATACTAATTTTTTTGTTAAGAAAAATAATAAAATTATTTATTAACGAAGAAGGTTTAAAATGAAATAAAATAATAAAATAAGAGTAGAATGAAAGGTATACAAAATACGTGCACACGGGCACACATGTATTGTAAACTACTCTACAACTGACTGCACTTTTGAATGGTTTGGCCGAGTATATGAGCGAGGGAGAGTGGGGTGTGTGAGTGGGTTTGTGAGTGGGTGTGTGGGTAGTTAGTTGCTCAAATCACTCCCTAATTACCTATATAAATATCCCCTACTTTAACCTCATATGAACACAAAACAAATATAAAAAAAAGTCAGGAGAGAGGGTCTTGTTGGTTTGCTTTCGGAATTTGTCTAAGGAAGAGCTTGCAGTTTTTTTCATGGGGAATTTTTGGGGCAATTTGCTAAGAGATTCAACTATGGGGAGGTCTCTTTTGAGGTGGGTGTTTTCATAATCTTCTAGTATGTATAAATTGTGTTTGTTTAAATTAGAAATGTGTAGATGAAGATGAATGGATTTGTGCATGTGATATAGTAGCTTTAGAACTTGTATTTGTGCATGCTTAAATATAATTGTGTAGTGGATAATGAAATTAATGTGTGTATGTGCAGGAGTTTTATAGAAATTTTATCTAGTGGAAATTTCATACAATAACTCATGGGATTGATTTCTTGTATGCAATTTAGTAATATAAATACTCCTCAAGAACTCTAGTTGTGCGGGGAACAATTATTCATCTAATTCAAGTTATAGGACTATGAGTAGTTCATACAAATTTAAAATAAAAATTCTTATGTTCTTCAAAGATAAAATTGATATATTTTTTTCTATATACCCTAATGTTAGAAATAAATTCATTCTGAAATCGTAAAGGAATGCGTAACAATTGAGTTATCAAAATTTTCGAGTTTTTGTACTGACCGTAGTTCGGGTATGAAAACATGTGGTGAGCTTTTTACTCACCAACCGTGAGTGGCTCATTGGCTTTGGGCTGCGGTTTGGATTGCTGTCGGGTCTGGGTTTGATTCTGGACGTTGACATTTATTTAAAAACTTTTTTATTTTACTCCTACTATCCAAACTACCTGTAATTTAAATAAGAATGAATTTAAATTACACTAGAATATTAATGAAAAATTTTGAGAATAATTATGTACAAATTAGAATTTAATTTGAGGATAAAACCCCCCTTCAAATTAATTAATATGTCTAGATGGTTATATTTGGGATCCATTAAAGAATAATTGTTTTATTTTGAACGAATTATCTTTGGAATAGTTGAGATAAATAAATATAAATGTGGGAAATTCATTTGGATGAAAACTATATTGTACATTATTTACTTTGTGAAGTGAATTGGTTATGATTTATTTTGTGAGGAAAGATTAAATCGTGATAATTTATCGTAGAATTTGCGTATCATATGAAAGGGAATTTGACCCTAGAATTTATGAAAAATGATTTATATGAAAAATTAAGAGATAAACAAAGAATGAATTTGGTAGAATAAACATATGACATTTGTAAGGAGTTTTATCAAGGTGAAATGCTTTCTTGAGATGTATTATAAGGGAATGAGAAGTTATATTTTGAAATTGACAATTCAAAGTGAACGTATTAACAAATCGAATGAACTATGAATGAGAAATTGTGTATTTGAGGTTAAGATAACTCATATGTTCTCAGTTTCGGATGTTGGAATCTAGAAGTTGACCCAAGATCCGTGGAGACCAGCAAATTGTGGTAAATGAAATTTGAGAAGTGGCTAGCGTGGACAACATTTCTCCATTATGTCCGGTAAGGTAAGGTAGCTCTTGGTTGTAATATCATAATTGAACCTAGGATCAGGCACTAGAGGGAGATGTGACGATGTCACGCCCCGCTTCCCAAAAATACAGAATATGAGTACATGACCTTGGTCCAGCGAATGACTAACGTCACCCATAAGCTGTTTATCCGATCAACTCAACAATTTGATCAATACAAAACAAATGCGCAGGCAATAATAATCTCATAAACAATAATACTTGGAATGAAATAATAAAAATATCCAAATACAATAATAATCTATCATCTGGAAACAATAATAAAATCCGGGATATAATCCCAATACAATAGTAACAAGTCTCAATACAATAAGTTCATTCCAGCAATAAGCAATTAAAAAAGCATTAAGTCTTTAGAATGTCTATTTTCCAATCCCAGCAGGCAATTCTCCTTCATTACCTATGTACACTTCATCTAAAAAGAGAAGAAAAATTGTCCTTAGAGCAAGTTATGGACAGCAAGTAGAGAAAGCAGTGAACAATTGAATAACGGTATAACGATGAATCAATGGATCAATAGGAATCAATAACATGGCACGATAATCAATAATCAATATCACGGTAATCGATGCAATGGCTATAAAGAATATTTCAATATTCGGTAATAATAATTAATGATCAATAACAGTAACACTTAGCCAATATTCGATATCAATAGAAACAATGATGAACAATATGCAATATCGGTGATGTGTCAATCCTTATATCTATTAATCATTTTAATCCTAACTAATGCACGTACTACTGTGGCCCATATGTTCCATACCACAGGTTCGATGCATACAATCAATTTCGTTTAGACTTAAGTGGTGTATTCACCTTTTGGTGTACGATACGGTCATCGGCAACGATACGGTACACGATAGATTAGGATTACGGCCGTAATCCACAATCACTCGATAAAACGGTAGCCGGAACATTATTTAGGAAAACACGGGCCCCTCCTCCAAGTACAATCTCTACTTTGTTCACTACTTAAATCACCCTTTAACTAAGACTTGTTAATTATTTATCAATGCAACAATATAATATGCAATCAATGGATATGTCGGTGAACGATAGTATCAATAGGGAAACAATAAGTTGATAACATGGGATAGACAATTAGAATGATGACAATAACTCATTGGGATCATGCAATGCAACATACATACATTAATTCATGCAATATTACGATATAGGAATAATTAATCTATTAAAATATGAAATATAAATTCTGGACAGAAAGAGTGGTTTGTACAAAAATGCATATTCCTGCTGTTTTAGAAATTGAAAATTGAATCTGTCAGAAATTCTAGAAACTATACTTTCACACGGTTCCAACGCATATTTAAAATTCAGAATCCGACAACAATACCTAGGTCAATCACATTGTTCTTTTCAGATTTTATGTTCAGGAAGAATTTTGACATCATGTTATTTTATTTTTAGAAACAGCAAAAACTCAATAATAGATTCATTAAAAATATTTTCTAAACTCCTAAATATGTTAAGCAACAATCTGGAAATTATGAGAGCAAAATTTTATCATTTGATCGGCCTTTTTACTATTTAAACATGAAAGTTATAAGAATCTGAAAATGTGAAAGTAAAAACATAGATGTAGTAAAATGGGCATAACTTTTGCTACACAACTCGAAATTCAAAAATTCAAGATGTTTTGAAAACTAGAAAGATAAAGCAACAATTCATATTCAGAAAGTAATTCATTTTAAGATCCTTTACTGGTTCAAAAACAGCAGTCAATATACAGGTAAGCAAGCAATATACATGTTCTGTGTTGTTTTCTTGAAATAAATTAATTTAAACATGATGGGTATCGGTTCTTTAGTCAATAAATTGTGTAATCAACATGATGGGTGCACTAACATGATGAATAAGACCAAAATCATATGCATACACTAAATTATCATCGATTAAACAACAAACAATCAACCAACAACAACCAAACAACCAAACATACAACCTAACAATTATTTCTACAATAATTTTTTGTGTCATAGTTATACGGTTAACCTTATTATCAGTTCTACATGAATGCATGAAATATCTAATCTTTAGAGTCAAAAGTGGCACGATGTCATGAATATTGGGGTTAGCTAGTGTAAACCCTCAATAGACCCAACGAAGATAATCAATACAACGATATGATAATGAATATGATCTACTTACAAGAATTTCAACAAAAGTTGAATTTGATACCCAGGGAGAGAGAGAGAACGGCAAGGAGAGAAAGAGAGAGAGGAGAGAGAATAAGCGACTAGGGTTTTGAAATTATGCAATTTTTAGGGTTTGTACTAGGGTGGTATTTATAGGGTACAATTAGGGTACTGGGTTGGTGATTTAGGGTCCAATAACAGCGGATTTGGGTTAAGAACAAATGAAATTGGGTTTTAGGGTTCAATAAGAGATAGATCCAAATCAGTAGGGTTCAAATAAAAATGTCCACAATTAATTAGAAGAAAATGGGAACAAAAAAAATAGCTCAATCACGAAGAACGAAGAATTTTATGAACAAGAATAAATTAAGATAATCAAAGAGCAAAAATAGAGTATTTTATTCATTTTCAAATAAAATATTACAAAAGGGAAAAATGAAAAATAACAGGAACAGTAGCTACAAACGAAGTATGGGCAAACATGAGTATAAGGGCCTTATTTGATTTGCGGTGGGAGATATTTCTTCAGAATTATCTGGATCAAGATTCGTGGTGGGAGATTATCATCAGAATTATCGAGGCGTAAGGCGTGATGTCCAAATTGCTTGCGGTGGGAGATATTCCTTCAGAATTATCAGAATCGAGGCGACGCTCATGGGGTATTTGTGTGATGAGGTACCAGATAGATCGCGGTGTGGATGTCGTCTCCAGAATTATCAGGGTGTGAGGCATGATGTCCAAAATCACTTGCGGCGGAAGAACAATTCTTAAGAGTTATCGGGGCGGTACTAGATACTCACAGGATATCTAAACTTTACATTAGTCACCGTAGTAGGATTTCATAACGAGGGATTGAAACCTATAATGAGGAGTATGTTAAGGGCTTTGCCTCAGACCTATGTAGTATGGGATGCATAGAATCCGAACAAGTATGCATTAGTAAAGCATCGTAAGTATTAAGTGCTCGCATTAGGCATTAGAATCATATCATACACTGCCTTGTTTAGAATAGCCACATTTCCTATTTCTGTATTCAAGTTTGTGATTTTTAAGATAATAGAATCATTGTATTATAGCATTGCGTCAGTTGTATGCAACTGACATGCCTACAATATTCTAGTTGCAGGATTAGATTAAGTATGGACTTGAAGTCACTGTGATGGGTTGACATAAGATTTAAGAGCTTCTATTATCATATGTTGTATATGTAGAACCCCGTATTTTCAAATATTATTTTAATTATTTGAAAATGAACTTTAAATGATTTTGAGTATTTGATAAATATTTTCTAAAAGATTTATCTTTTGTACACGTGCAAAACACGTGCAAATGACTTTTTAGAAGTTTGAAAATTTTAGTTTTCCTTATGAAAAATCATTATTTATTATTTGAAAATTATTTAATATTTTTCCAGATTTTTCTGAAATTAATTATGCCTATTTGCAATTTTTGAGAAAAGAAGGACTTATTTGCAAAATTGACATTTTGAGGGTTAGAGTGCAAAATGTATTTGCTGGACATTCCGATCAGCACTTATTGAGGTTTAAAAATATATTTTTCCATTAGATCCTAATTTAAATGATATTTGGTTTAATTTTCAAGAAAAGGATTATATATGTGAGATGTACTTTTGGAAAGGATTATTTTGTAAAGTGGGAATAAAACCCTAATATTCTATCCGGCATATATAAGAGAAATTCTCTTTCAGCCGTCATTGAGAAAGAATACAGATTTTTGGTGATTTGGATTTTGAAGAACAAAGGAGGATTCTTGGATCTAGCAAGGAGGAGCTTTTGTGGATCTTTTCTTCAAATCAAAGGTGAGTGGTTTTGTTTTGCTTTGCTTTGTTTTGTTTGTCTTGATTGATGAATGACGTAAGATCTTGTTATGCTTGTTTGTGTTCATTATGTCATTATTTTGTTAGTCTCATTGTATGTATGATATGGATCTATTAGTTGATATGGAGGATGAGAACTCTTATTGATATTTGGATCATGTATGAGAAATATTAAGATTTGTCGAGGAAATGTGGAATTACGAGATCGTATTGTTGGGAGACATATTAAGAATTTGGTGTGTTATGATCAGATAATAAACATCTGGATCTCATGATTGTAGTTCAGATTTTATGATAGTGTTGTGAAAGAAGTTTGATGAGAAAAACCCTAATAGGAAGATTAAGAGTTTGGATCATGAGGATAGGAGATTTGAGTATTTGATTGATTGAATAACGTATCCATGATAGAGATATTTGAGAGTTGTTCATTTGCCTGGATACAAATTAATTTTTGGGATCGTTGGATCTTTGGAAAGACTCCAGTTTAGTTTTGTGTTCAGACCTATCTTCTGGGAATCTGTAGCCGACAGCCGACTGTCTTGCGAAGCAGTCGACTGGTACGAGCCTACTGTGTATTTTTGAGTCTTGAGATTTGTTCGGGACAGTCGACCTAGACTGAGGTTAGTCGACTGATCCTCTGTTTGTGATTTTGTTCAGTCCTTTCGGGACAGTCGACCTATGACCCTTCAGTCGACTCAAATACTTAGATTATTTTGATGAGGACTAATTGAATTTGTCTCGGGGCAGTCGACTGATGACTTGTCAAGTCGACTGGTCATGCCTTAGATTATTTTTTGTAAAATGTTGGGATATGTCCTCTGGACAGTCGACTGGTCCTTTATGCAGTCGACTGGTCCTGAAGGATCTTTGTATTTGTTTTTGAGATGTTCTGTTCAGTAATTGATTTTAAGACATTTGTTCAGTATTGGATTTTGAGATGTTCCGTTAAGAACATGATTTTGAGATATTTTGTTGAGCCACTTGTTTAGTGGAAATTTGTTCAGATATTTGTTTTTAAGTCTCTAGAGGTATGTGACCCTAGTATACCGGTGTTTGTTCAGTTATTTGTTGAGGCCCATTGAGGCAAATTTTCAGTATTCAGATTTTTTAGTCCGGTAGGGTACACTACTCTAGGAGATTTGTTCAGTAACCCAAACTAATAAGGACAGGCATTAGTAGTGTCATGACGAATGGGAACTTGAGTTATGCACCTCAGTATGGCTTTTGATGTAGGATTTAATCTCCTGAATTATCCAAGTAGTTAACTTGTGATGTGTGATTTATCTCCGGAATTATCCAGGCAGTTAACCTGTGATGCGAGATATCTCTCCTGAATTATCCAAGTAATTATCTTGAGATGTGGGATTGAACTACGGAATGATCGGAGTCGAGGCGACGCTTTTGGGGTATTATTGTGATAAGGAATCTATGTTTAGATGTGGGATGATCTCCTGAATTATCCAGGGAAAATACCTGTGATGTGGGATCAATCTCCGGAATGATCAAGCATGGGAAAATTATCATAGTTTATCTTCATCTCTTAGTAGTCATCATTGTCAGCATGTAGTCATGATGTTTTCTTGAATCACTTTTATGCATTTGGACTTCCTGTTTTTACACACTTGGCTTTTGGATATGATATCACTCTTTATTCTTTTGGTTGTTACTTCCTACTTTAGTGTTTGATTTTTATTTGATGGATATTATGT
Source organism: Hemerocallis citrina (assembly GCA_017893485.1). Classification (NCBI taxonomy): domain Eukaryota; kingdom Viridiplantae; phylum Streptophyta; class Magnoliopsida; order Asparagales; family Asphodelaceae; genus Hemerocallis; species Hemerocallis citrina. The sequence goes on along the minus strand of CM030367.1, from coordinate 110,018,220 downwards.
TTTAAGTTCATTTACGTTATTTGTTTGATTTGTTACCACTCACACCATTTATGGCTGACCCCGTAGTTTGGGGGTTAGGGTTCAACTCTAGCCTCACATGTTGCAGGTTATTGCTTAGATTGGAGGTTGGATGCTTGAGTGGGCAGTTTGAGATAATTGGATTATTTAGTGATTGGTGTAAAACTGTAAAGGATATTTGAGATCATTTTGGATTGTAAATAAAAGATCAATTTGTTTTGAGATGTTTAGACTTCCGCTGTAATTGTAAAATTTGTTGTAATAAGAGAAAGAAAAATTTTAGTGGTGTTGTTGGTGTTTATTGTTGTATTGAAGTGGATTGCTGGGATTTCGCCACTTATTTTCTAAGCTCTCATATTAGAAATTTGGGGCGCTACAGTATTGTACTTATTTATTTCGCTGTGCTATTGTAATGAACGATGTTGTAAGTGAAAAAGTTTTAAATTCCTTGTATTTTTGTACAAGTTGAAGTAAAAGGTCATGTTCGTGCTACGAATTACATATGTTTGGAATTTGGGGCGTTACAGAGTGGTATCAGAGCCGAATTCAACAAGTAGTAGAAAATTATAAGTAAAACACATTAGGGTAGACATTAGAACTGTGAGTATCATTTTTCTAGAGGTCTAAATGTTATAGTTGTATCAATTTACATTTATGTTGCTCTATGTATGTATCGATGTTGTTCTTCCCCTTTTCGCTGTAAGATGGAGGATAACCAAAATCCTATGGAAGAAGTGGAAGAAGAAGTATTCTTTGAGGTTCCGGAAGAAGAACCTGAAGAAGAAGAAGACCCAAAAGAAGAGGAAGAATTTCCAGAGTCTCGGGAAATCACTCCACCCCTGCCTAAATCCCAAAGTGAATCTTCAGATGAAGAGCCAGTTCGAAACAAGAAAGATCATATCATCGCTTCTCTGCATAAGCAGCTGATTATCCACAAGTGGAGAGTAACCCACATGGAAGCGCATCTCGCGGAGGATAAGAAAAATGCCGCTGCCCTGAGTCAACGAGTACAGGAACTCGAGAAGTGTCGTCACAGGAATGCTCCGCATTTCACCCTGTTGGACAACAAAAATCGTTGGGGGAAACAAGAATGTCATCAAAGATACAAAGGGATGCGGAAGGAAATAGATGATCTATGGGAAGATCTCAGAGAAGCCAAGAGGAACCGTAGAGTTTAGACTGCTTTATGCTTGTTTAAAGTTTTGTAGGAAGATTTGGAGTTTTTGGTGTTCTTTATGTATGGATGTATGAACCAATTTTTATTTCTGAATATATGGAGTTTATTTTGGAAATGAATAAATTGTGTTGAAAGTCAATATTATTGTTCTTTTTGGTGATTGATGAACCAAAAATGGCCAGAAGAAGGACTAGAAATGGTGAAGGATCAAGCGAAGAAGGCAACCGTATTGATTTAGAAATAGAGCTGGCCCGTGTATACCTGACCCTCAACACTTAAATTGCAGCAAGTATGAACCGGAATACATGGGCAGGACAAGCATGGCAAGCCCTAGAGCCTATCAAGTTGGTAGAGTCCTTCAAGATGATGAAACAACCAGTTTTTTAAGGCAAAGCGATCCCGATGCAGCTGATGGTTGGATCCGGTAGATAGAAACGGTGTTTGAAGTGTTGGAGACTCCAGAGGCTAGTAAGGTTAAACTAGCAACTATCCAGTTGGAGAAGGACGCCGAAGTCTAGTGGCAATCTATGAAGAGAACCTTGGGCAATGAGCCTATTACTTGGGAGGACTTCTTGGAGGAATTTCGGAGTCGTTACTTCCCAATGGATGTGCAAGAAAAGAAGTCTGTGAAATTTCTGGGCTTGAAGCAGGGTAGCATGACTGTCCGAGAGTACAAGACAAAATTTACTCAACTCTCCAGGTATGCACCTGAGTTGGTGACTAATGAAGCCAAGAAGGCGAGGAAGTTTTAGCAAGGTCCGAGGCCGGGACTGAGGTCTCGCATGATACCCCTCGGTATGAGGAAATTCGACAAACTTGTGCGGAGAGCTGCAACTATAGAATCGGATATGGAACAGTATCAGTTGGTGAAAGACAAGAGGAGCAGTTGGAATGCTGGCAAGAGGCCCACGACATCACACAACTTCAAGGGACAGCCCCCGCCTCAGATGTTCAAGCCAACCGGGGCGAATGATGTTACTATGATTGGAAGGCCAGGCAAGGGAGGAACAAGGCCCCCAGGATTAACTTGTTACAATTGTGGAGAAGTGGGTCATTACAGAACAGAGTGTACCAAGCTGCGGACCCCCATAAGTTGTTTCAATTATGGGAAAGAAGGCCATGCTAAGTCACATTGCCCATAATTCCAGCCGGGAGGGCAGAATCAAAAGCAGGCGGACCAAGGGAAGAAACCATACCGGCAGGGGTGGGTGAGCGCTCTTACTGAGGAGGACGCTGAGGACTCCGACAATGTCATCACTAGTATAGGAGCATCTGAGTAACAAATTTGTGTTGTGTTTCCAGTATGGTAGTAGAAGAAATGTTATATACTGAACGTTGTAATTCATTATGTAACAGGAAGACATCAAATAAATGGAATGAAGCCTACCGTCTTATTCGACACTGGTTCATCGCACACTTTTGTGTCTCCTAAATTTGCTCAAAGGTATTTTTCCCATCATGGTTTTGGCAGTAGCTACACCATCAAGAGAAACATTGACCACTGCCCAGTACTATACTGACTGTGAGATCGAGATTGGAGGAAGTGTACTAGGTATCGATCTCATAGAGTTGGAGGTGTTGGGAGTCGATGTCATCATCAGCATAGAGTGGATGTCGATTTACAATGCTAGCATCGAGAGCAAGAGCAAGGAAGTTGTCGAAAAGGCACCAGGAGGGCCAGCAGTAACATTTCAGGGGAAGAATAAGTGCAAGGAGTTGGTGGTATCTTTGGCCAATGTCACGCCCCGCTTCCCAAAAGAATACGGAATACGAGCAGTGACAAAGCCCATCGAATGATTTTCATCATTCATAAGTTGTAAGGATCGACTCAATAACACAACAGGAATATACAAGAAATATACAACCACGCATGCATGAAACAAATCTCATAATCAACAGAATTATTTGAAACAAATACAAAATCCTCAAATAAATATAATATCTGGAACAAAACTAAAACACTGGGACAACATACCCAATGCAAGTTCAAGTAGTTATAAAGGGAAATGATAAGTTCAATACAAGAATAACTAAGCATAAATATTCCATTCCAAGCTCAAAACACTTAGTCACTCACACCGTCAGGTAGCTGATCTCTAAAACCTGTGTATTTAACATTTGAAAGAAATAGAGAAAGCAAAAGACAAGATGCCCGTTAGTGCAAGCTACAGGCCGCGAGTAGTACAAGCAAAAGGGTACAAAAAAAATACAAGAAGGTATAAAACCAGGAACTGGAATCAAGATCGTACAACATATCATGGCAGGAATGAAACAAGTAATAGAGTCGGATAAAACTAGCAAGCAAGTAAACTGAGACGGGTAATAGGATCATGTAACAAGTGAACATGTAATTTGTAACAGGTATCAAGTAACATGCGAGACAGGTAACAGCTGTGTACAGGCAAAACATGTTATTCATAATTCCATTGTTTAATCCTATCTAATGCACCACTCGTGCGTCCCATATATATACCACATGGTTGTTGCATACAGACAAGTTACATTTAGACTTGTGGTGGATTTTATAGGGCCGTGTACTCGGGAATCCTGTACTCATGTAATGGAGGCTAGAGGTGGCCCCCGTAGAGGCTAGAGGTGGCCCCCATCACCCATAACGTGGCACTTAGTTCTGCGTGGCACTTAGTTCCATACGACTTGTAATCTTGTATTCATGTAATGGAGGCTAGATGTGACCCCCGTCACCCATGACGTGGCACTTAGTTCTACATGACACTTAGTTTCATCTAACTTGTAATCATACATCATCATCTCGGGAAACATGGGCCCCCTTCCAAGTACACTTACCTATATTGTCAGCTACTAGATATTTTCCTTAAACCCCGGCTTGATTAATATTATTATTATCAAAACAGGCATGAAAGTGCACAAATATGGCAAGTAAACATGATAGGAATCAGGAAACCAGTTCAGGTTGGGTAGAAAACATATTCGAATGTCAAATAAACATATATTTATAAAAAACAACAAGAATTTCAATTCTGGACAGCAGGGCGTAGCTGCACCAAAAATGGAATTTCTGTTGCTACATAAATGAAAATCTGGATCCGTAAGAAGTTCGAGAAACTAGACTCTCTTCCAGTTCTAGTGCATATACACACAATATATAAAAGTTACAGCAACTGGGTTCAAATCAACATTCTACACAGATTTTGTGTTCAGCCAGAATTTTTTAAGTTATGTTTACATGCATGAATCAGGTCTGAAACTCATCAATTAAATTCAGGAAAATTGATTCCCTAGAATGTCTAGTCTCGGCAAAATAAATTTCATATTATTATATTACTGATAGCATATTCAATTAAAATTGCAAAACAGGGTGACACAGTAAAATTATGAATCTGGAAATCTAGACCCACCAGTACTAAAACACCAATATCTCACAACTGATAACTCAGAATTCGATTTTATCAGATGTTCTGAAAACTAGACACATCAAGCTACAATTCATATTCAAAAACCAACTCAGAATTCTATCATTGATAGGGTCAAAATTATCAAGCAAGACCAGGACAGTAGCATTCTCAGATTTCTTTTGCATGAAATGTAACACGATTATTGACTACCATGGATATAAGTTAATGTATAATATAAATCAGGGCTTAAGGTATCCAAATAGCACATCATGTCCATTCTCAACTCATAAAAAAAGGAAACAAGATCAACATAATCATCATCCAACAAAACATCTATAAGTCATGGTGATTCATGCATTCATGTAGTTAAATGATTAGATCTAGCTCATGTGTGTGAAATGAGTGTAATAATGAATGGTTCTGACCCTTAAGATTATGGAATTGATAGAGACGAATAAACGAGTAGGACCGAGATTATCAACGATAAATAAAAGGCGAGTCACAACTAAAATCTACTTGCGGTATTTCAAATAGATGCTTGTACGAGGAAACAAAAGAATCGTACAAGTTACTTGTCTGATGATCGCGATGATGATCATGATCGACAGTGCCAAATCTCGATGTTGATGTTGATTGATGATGATGATCAAGATTTGATGGAATCGGATCGGGTGCTAATCATGATGGCGATGATCAAGAGGGTGATCGGATGGCTGATAATCAATGAGGAGCTTGATAATGAACAACCAGAACAGGGGGGACTTGGGTTCGATGACGAGGGCAGGCGATCGGCAGGGTAGCTCAGTGAATGGCAGCACAGGGATGGCGACGGGAAGGTGCAGCGGTGGGGGCAAGCTCGAGGGCGGAGGAGCACCGGCAATGGCAGGGCTCGACGAGGCTAGCATGAAGCTCGGGGTAATGGCGAGGTGAGGTCGGCGAGACTACGGTGGTGATCAACGACGGCAGTAGAGATGACAATGGAGGCAAAGGTGAAGGCAGCCATGGAGTGTGCTTAGGGTGGTTGGCTCATTGCGATGAGGTCTGCAATCGGCAATGGCGGAAAACCATGGCAAGGAGGTGGTCGACTGTGGAGGATCACTGTCGATGAAGGTGTTTGCAGATGGAGACGGCGAGGAGGAGAGTACTGGGTGGCTGCTCTATTTTTGGGAAGGAATAGAGGAAGAGGAGCGGGGCTCGTAGCAGGGGAGGCAACAGTCAATGGGGGATGACGAGGTGGAGGAGAAAGAGGAAGACGATGATGGTGATGAGGTGACGGGGGTGGACGAACAGGGGCGACGGCGTTGGGTTTCGGCCTCGCTGTAACCCCCATTTCCGTAAATACATATTTTCTGAATATTTTTTGTACTTTAATTATTAATAAATTTATTTTGTGTTAAATTCGTTTTGGAATTTTCTATTAAAATATTTTACAGTCGAAAATTATATTATTTCGAATGATGGTGTATTTTAAACTTGTTTTATAATCTTAATTTATCGGTTAATTATATTTTGGCCCAAATCAAATATATTATTATTATTTTATTATTTTAATAAATTATTAAACCAAATACTAAATTGTTATATAAATCTATTTTTATTATAAATTGTTATTTCTTGATTATTCAATTAAAGTTTATTTATCGAATTATTTTGTTTTTGTACTTGATCTAATTTTCGTGGCAAATTCCAAGTTATTTCCAAGCTAATTTTATTCTTCCCATTTGTATTAATTATTTATTTATTTGGATTTAAATTTTCGTTCATGAAATTTCCGTTCTTCTTGATAGAGCTTTTCTTGTTGAACATATTATCTTTTATTTTATTATGGGTATTTTTGGTTGAACCCTATTGATTTTGATCTATTCCTTAATTGAACCCTAAAACCCAACTTCAATTGTTCTTGACCCAAATTAGCTGTTATTGGACCCTAATTCGCCAACCCAGTACCCTAATTGTACCCTATAAATACAATCCTAATACAAACCCTAAAAAATTGCACAATTTTGAAGTCCTAGCCGCTTATTCTCTCTCCTCTTCCTCTCTCTCTCTCCTCCCGTTCTCTCTCCCAGTCACTGTTTCCAGCCCAAATTGCACTAGAACCCATCCCCTTCTCCGTTCACCTTCTCCAGCGAGCCCATCCCCCTCCGGCGACCCCCCCTCTCGTCGCCGCCTTCTACCAGCGCCGCCAACACACCCCCGAACAACCAGGCTGAACCCTCTTCCCTCTCCTCGACATTAGTAGCCAAACCCCATCGTGCTTTCCCCAATCCCATCGATGCCCTGCCGAGCTCCGGCGATGCAGCAGTGCCGCTCCTTGACCACTCTACCGTCGCGCCGTTCGCCGTCGACGCCGCCCCCTCCCTACCGTCGCGCCGCCGTCGGAGACGCCAGTGCCGCTAACCCTGGCCGACGCTCTCTCTTACTGTCGTTGCTGCCTTATCTTTTTGTGTACTGTTGCCATGCTGTCTCTTCGTGCTGTGTTTTGTTTGGTATTCTATTGCACGTATATTGCACATGCTATTGGTGAATTGATTAGTTCGTGGGTTCGTTGCTTCGGGATGCTTATCTCGTTATTCTTGGTGTTCAATTTTGCCGTCTAACAGGCAAGTCACTGTCCTCCTTAATTGTTAATTGTATCAAATTCAAGTTTTGTTGAAACTCTTGCAAGTAGATCTCTTCGTTATCATATTATCCTTTGTTGATCTCTTCGTTGGGTCTATTGAGGGTTTACACGAGCTAACCCCAATATTCTTGACAACGTGCCAATTTTTACTCTAAAGTTTGGATCTTTCATGAGTGCATATAGAATTGATAATAGGGTTACACATATAGTCAGACAAAATGAATTGATTGTAAAAGAATTGCTAGGTTGTATGTTTGATTGATCGATTGTTGTTTGATTGATGTTAAATTAGTGTATATGTATGTGCTTAATTTTATTCATCATGTTTTGATACTCATCATGCTGATTATACAATTATTGTCTAAAGAATCGATACCGCTCATGTTTAATTAATTTATTTTCATGGAAAAATACCCTGAAACCTGTATCTTGCTTGCTGCCTGAAATTTGTCTGCTGTTTTTGACTCAATAAACTATCTTAAAATGAATAATTTTATGAATATGAATTGTAGCCTTATCTTTCTAGTTTCCAGAATATCCTAAATTTCTGAATTCCGAGTTGTGTAGCAAAAGTTATGCCCGTTTTACAATAGCTGTGTTTTTATTTCCAGAATTATACTTTTCAGATTTTCTTAAATTCATTAACCCTATATCGTAGTATTGCATGAATCGAAGTGTGCATGTTGCATTGCATGATCCTAATGAGTTATTTCCATCATTCTAATTATCCTATCTAAGTTATCGTCCTATTGCTCTCCTATTGATACTATCGTTCATCTCATGTCTCAAATTGCATATTGGATAGTTGCATTAATAAAATAATTAATAAGATGGGGTTTAAGGGTTGACTCTAGTAGTGGACAATATAGGAACTGTACTCGGATAAAGGGCTCATAGTTCCCTATACCGTTATCTTGTGATCTTGTGTTCTTGTGATCTTGTGTTCTTGTGATCTTGTGATCTTGTAGCATCTTATTGATAAATTACCGTTATGGATGGAACATTATTATCGTGCCGAGTACATGAACTATAAAGCTTACCACTAAGTCTAAACGTATCTTGTTTGTATGTAGCAACCATGTGGTAAATAGATGGACGCATGAAGGGCTACATTAGTTAGGATTAAAATGATTAATAGACATAAGGATCGACACATCACCGACATTGCATATTGTTCATTATTGTTTCTATTGATATCGAATATTGACTAAGTGTTATTGATATTGATTATTGATTATCGAGCCATGTTTTTTATTCCTATTGATCCATTGAATTCATTGTTATACAGTTATTCCATTGTTCCCTGCTTTCTCTACTTGTTGTCCATGACATGCTCTAAAGACAGTTTTTCTCCTCTTTTTAGATGAAGTGTTTATAGGTGTTAATGGAGAATTGCCTGCTGGAATTGGAGAACAAAGATTCTGAAGATTTAATGCTTTCTAGTTGCTTATTGTTTTATTGAATTATTGTTATTTATTTCCAGACGTTGGATTATTATTGTATTTGGATATTTTTATCACTTCATTCCAAGTATTATTGTTCATGAGATTATTATTATTGTCTGTGCAATTATTCTATATTGTTTATATTGTTGAGTTGATCGGATAAACAGCTTATGGGTGACGTTAGTCATTCGTTGGGCTAATGTCATGTACTCGTATTCCGTATTTTTGGGAAGCGGGGCGTGACACTGGCGCGAGGAAAGGGATGGGTGAACAGGACGGGGGGTTTAGAGTAGGTGGCTGGGTTTAGATTAGGTTAATGAAGGGATTAGGGTTTTAACAGTGGTATTTATAGAGGATTAAGAGGTTGTAGGTTAGGGTATTGGTTTAACGGGTTAGTGGGTACGAGTTTAAAATCCAGTAAGAAAATAAGTTATAGGGTTTGGACAATAAATCAATTAACGGGTTTAAATCTAACAGAGAAAAAAATTAGGATTTAGATTAGAAGTAAATAATTAAATCAATTATAATAAATAGTAATACAATAATACAATGATCAAATAGTGTACATTAAGTTAATATTCAAATACTAATAAATACAATAGAATATACGGATTCACAAAATAAATGAGACTGGATTTGAATTGAGCTAAAATATAATAAAGAGCAATTTAGTATATTTTTAAAATAATTAAGTCAAGTAATATGTATAAAATTTGTACTCCTATAATAATTAAATATAGTTCACGATCTATAGGCTTTCAGAAATTAATAAACAATAAATTTAATAACAACAATAATAATAATAACCGTAATAATAATAATAATAATAATAATAATAATAATAATAATAATAATAATAATAATAATAATAATAATAATAATAATAATAATAATAATAATAAGATTTGTATTAAATAACTTACAGAATAGAAATAAACTTGTATTAAAATATTTAGTCGACCGAAGATAGCGAAAAATACTATTAATGAATAAAATTGACTTTATCAGGGAATCCAACAATAAATTTTAATAAAAAAAGAATTTAAAAGCAGAAAAATAATTTATAAAGATCGAAATACCGAAAATACACAGAAAATACATATTGGCGGGTACGAGGGTCATAATCCTACCCACCTTACAAAAAGAATTTCGTCCTCGAAATTCAATTCTGGCGGAACATAGGACAAAGAAAAAGCAAACTTTTGGGGTAACAAAACAGAGAATTGGATGGAGAGAAATGAAATGTTGGCAACACCAAAAGGAATAAGAAGAAGTGGATGAGAATGATATCAAACATTGAATTGATGCATGATGACGAAGGGAATGCATGGAAGGAAGGAAACGGTATTAGAAGGAAAGAAATAACACCAGACTTGTGAGATAATGAAGCAAGAAGATGAAGGAGTAGGTAGAACTGGAATCGGAAAGAGAATGGATAGGGGAGAATAGAACCAAATAATGAGTCAACGGATGAGGACGAATGCAAGGAATGGAAGGAAGCAACAATGCAAGGAATAAGAAGCAACACGAGAATCCTAGGACCTGTGGGTTATGAGCCTACCACGCTTTCACTGCGCCACTCTGATTGGGTAGACTCTTCCAACAACGTCCATTAACTCTAGCAGTCTGCCTCGTGGCTCATCATGTCCTTGACACGTCCAAACAAAATCTCTCTAGCATGAAGTTCGAATTCCTGTCAACTTCAGATTCTGAACACTTCTTGAGATCTCGGGACTCTGCTTGCACATCTTAGAGCAAAAAATGATATTTCCTCTCCTGGTGATGATCCAAGCCGCTGACATGTCGTAGCAGATCAAGTGATGCTGATCGACGAACCAAGCAGAAATAAAAAGAATGGATGACACCATAATCAAAAGGATATAGGTATGAAAAGAATGAATTTATACCCAATAAGGAATCAACAATGAGGGAGACTATAAAAGATGGAAGGAAACAAAGAATCAAGGAATTGAATATGATGGGATCACAATGAATGGAATAAAACAAGTATCCAAATCGAGTTTATTATCGATTGTTCATGTGATCTGCATGGCCTGCTTATTGTTGAGTTAACCCTGGCTAAGCCAAACTTGACTAATATATTAGCCAAACATGACTAACACATTAGCCAAATCTGGACTCTGATACCACTAAAAACCTGTCACGCCCCGCTTTCCAAAAGAATACGGAATACAAGCAGTGACAAAGCCCAGCGAATAGTTTTCATCATTCATAAGCTGTAAGAATCGAATCAACAACACAACAGGAATATACAAGAAATATACAATCACGCATGCATGAAACAAATCTCATAATCAACAGAATTATTTGAAACAAATACAAAATCCTCAAATAAATATAAGATCTGGAACAAAAATAAAACTGTGACAACATGCCCAAAACAAGTTCAAGTAGTAATAAAGGGAAATGATAAGTTCAATACAAGAATAACTAAGCATAAATATTCCAGTCCAAGCTCAAAACACTTGATCACTCACACCGTCAGGTAGCTGATCTCTAAAACCTGTGTATTTAACATTGAAGAAATAGAGAAAGCAAAAGACAATATGCCCGTTAGTGCAAGCTACGGGCCGCAAGTTGTACAAGCAAAAGGGTTCAAGAAAAAAAACATGAAGGTATAAAACAGGGAACTGGAATCAAGATCATACAACATATCATGGCAGGAATGTAACAAGTAACAGAGTCCCATAAAACTAGCAAGCAAGTAAACATAGTTGGGTAACAGGATCATGTAACAAGTGAACATGTAATTTGTAACAAGTATCAAGTAACATGTGAGACAGATAACAAATGTGTACAAGAAAAACATGTTATTCTTAAGTCTATTGTTTAATCCTATCTAATGCACCACTCATGCATCCCATATATATACCACATGGTTGTTGCATACAAACAAGTTACATTTAGACTTAGTGGTGGATTCTATAGGGCCGTATACTCGGGAATCCTGTAGTCATGTAATGGAGACCAGAGGTGGCCCCTGTAGATGCTAGAGGTGGCCCCCGTCACCCATGACATGGCACTTATTTCCATACGACTTGTAATCTTGAGTTCATGTAATGGAGGCTAGAGGTGGCCCCCGTCACCCATGCACGTGGCACTTAGTTCTACCTGGCACTTATTTCCATCTAGATTGTAGTCATACATCATCATCTCGGGGAAACATGGGCCCCCCGCCGAGTATACTTACCTATTTTGTCCACTACTAGATATTTTCCTTAAACCCCGGCTTGATTACTTATTATTATTATCAAAACAGGCATGAAAGTGCACAAATAGGGCAAGTAAACATGATAGAAAACAGGAAACCAGTTCAGGTTGGGTAGAAAACATATTCGAATGTCAAATTAACATATAATTATAAAAAACAACAAGAATTTCAATTCTGGACAGCAGGGCGTAGCTGCACCAAAACTGGAATTCCCGTTGCTACAAGAATAAAAATCTGGATCCTCAGAAGTTTTAGAAACTAGACTCTCTGCCGGTTTCAGCGCATATACACACAATATATAAAGTAAAAGTAAAAGTAAAGGAAACTAGGTTCTACAAAGATTTTGTGTACAGCCAGAATTTTTTAAGTTATGTTTACATGCATGAATCAGGTCTAAAACTCATCAATTAAATCCAAAAAAATTGAGGGTGATTCCCTAGCATGTCTAATCTCAGAAAAATAAATTTCATATTATTATATTACTGACAGCATATTCAATTTAAATTGAAAAATCGGGTGACACGGTGACATTATGAATCTGGAAATCCAGACCTAGTAGTACTAAAACATCAATATCTCACAACTAATAACTCGGAATTTGATTGCGTTAGATGTTCTGAAAACTAGACACATCGGGCTATAATTCATATTCAGAAACCAACTCAACATTCTTTCATTAATAGGGTCGAAAATATCAAGCAAGACCAGGACTGTGATTCTCAGATTTCTTTTGCATGAAATGTAACTTGATTTTTCACTACCATGGATCTAAGTTAATGTATAATATAAATCAGGGCTTAAGGTATCCAAACAGCACACCATGTCTATTCTCAACTCATAAAAAAATGAAACAAGATCAACATATCATCATCCAACAAAACATCTATAAGTCATGGTGATTCATGCATTCATGTAGTTAAATGATTAGATCTAGCTCATGTGTGTGAAATGAGTGTAATAATGAATGGTTGTGACCCTTACGATTATGGAATTGATAGAGACGAACAAACGAGTAGGACCAAGATTATCAACGATAAACAAAAGGCGAGTCACAACTAAAATCTACTTGCGATATTTCAAAAAGATGCTTGTACGAGGAAACAAAAGAATCGTACAAGTTACTTGCCTGATGATCGTGATGATGATCACGATCGACGGTGCCGAATCCTGATGTTGATGTTGATTGATGATGATGATCAAGATTTGACGGAATCGGATCGGGTGCTAATCTTGATGGCGATGATCACGAGGGTGATCGGATGGCTGATAATCATTGAAGAGCTTGATGATGAACAACCAGAACAGGGGGGACTTGGGCTCGACGATGGGGGTAGGCGATCAATGGGGGAGCTCAACGAATGGCAACACAGGGATGGCGATGGGAAGGTGCAGCGGTGGGGGCGAGCTCGAGGGCGGAGGAGCACCAGCAATGGTAGGGATCGATGGGGCTAGCGTGAAGCTCGGGGTAATGGCGAGGTGAGGTCAGCGAGACTGCGGTGGTGTATAGGGGGTTGCGGTGGTGCTCGACGACGGCAGTAGGCCTGATAATGGCAGCGAAGGTGAAGGCAGCCATGGAGGGTGCTTGGGGTAGTTGGCTCAGTGCGATGAGGTCTGAAGTCGGCAATGGTGGATGGCCATGGCAAGGAGGTGGTCGAATGTGGAGGATCACTGACGATGAAGGTGGTTGCAGATGGAAATGGCGAGGAGGTGAGTATAGGGTGGATGCTCTGTTTTTGGGAAGGAACAAAGGAAGTGGAGCGAAGCTGGGGGGGAAGCGGCAGTTGATGGGGGATGACGAGGGGGAGGAGAAAGAAGAGGACGGTGATGGTGATGAGGCGACGGGGATGGATGAACAGGGGCGACGGCGTTGGGTTTCGGCCTGGCACGAGGAAGGGGATGGGTGAACAGAAGATCGGGGGGTTTAGAGTAGGCGGCTGGGTTTAGATTTGGTTAATGAGGGGATTACGGTTTTAACAGTGGTATTTATAGAGGATTAAGAGGTTGAGGGTTAGGATATTGGTTTAACGGGTTAACTGGTACATGTTTAAAATTCAATAAGAAAATAAGTTATAGGGTTTGGACAATAAATCAATTAACGGGTTTAAATTCAATAGGGAAAACAGCTAGGATTTAGATTAAAAGTAAACTAATAATTTGCACATGTGATGCACGTTCTAATTAAAAAAAATTATATAGTAAATAATAAGATGTAATTTGGCCTCGAACTTGAGACCTCCCTTTACTCATCATACTCTTTACAAATTATCCCTAGTGGCACAAACTTTTATTTTATATGAGTGACACTTTTGTAAATAATTATGTCGTAAATAAATTTGAACTTTGAGGGTATTATGGTAACTAATTAACAACAGTTAAGTAATTGAATGGTTAATATAAGTCCCACTTAAAAATGAATGATTGAGATTAAATGGTTGAATGAATGCCTACAAATTACAGGTTGTCTACAAATGACAACCCCAACTCTCCCATTATAATATTAGAGATAATTAAATAAATTATAATATATAGTAACACAATAGTACAATGAATCAAATAGTATACAGTATACATTAAGTTAATACTCAAATACTAATAAATACAATAGAATATACAGATTCACAAAATAAATGAGACTGGATTTGAATTGAGCTAAAATATAATAAGGAGCAATATAGTAGTATATTTCTAAATTAATTAAGTCAAGTAATATATACAAAATTCGTACTCCAATAATAATAAAATATAGATCACGATCTATAGGCTTTCAGAAATTAACAACAACAACAATAATAATAATAATAATAATAATATTTGTATTAAATAACTTACAGAATAGAAATAGACTTGTATTAAAATATATAGTCGACTGAAGATAGCAGAAAAATACCATTAATGAATATAATTGACTTTATCAGGGAATCCAACAATAAATTTTAACCAAAAAAAAGAATTTAAAACTAGAAAATTAATTTATAAAGATCAAAATAGCGAAAATACACAGAAAATATGTATTGTCGGAAACGAGGGTTACAACCAAGAAGAAAGTCCCTGAAGAAGTCAAGAATATTCCTGTTGTCCAGAACTTTCCGATGGTATTGCTAGAAGATCTACCTAGACTACCACTTTATCGGGATGCGGAATTCAGTATTGCTATTCAGCCGGCAAGTGCGCCGATATCCAAGGACCTTACAGAATGGCACCAGTAGAACATGATGAAGTGAAGAAGTAAATTAAAGAGCTTTTGCACAAAGGTTTCATCAGACCGAGTGCGTCACCTTGGGAAGCACCAATTTTATTGGTGAAGAAGAAAGATGGATCGATGAGGATGTGCATCAATTATATAGAGTTGACCAAGGTGACTATCCAGAATAAGTATCCAATTCCACGGATCGACGATTTATTTGACCGACTTCAAGGAGCAACAGTTTTCTCCAAGATTGATCTTCGGTTAGGTATCACCAAGTCCTTGTTAAGAAAGAGGATGTGCATAAGCCTGTGTTTCAAACTCGATATGGGCATTAAGAATTCTTAGTTATGTCATTTGGAGTGACGAATGCACCAGCCATATTCATGGATATAATGAACAGTTCCTGTGACCATTCATCGACTCTGTCGTCATGGTGTTTTTCGACGATATTCTGGTATATTCTAAGTCAAAAGAGGAACATGCTGAACATTTGGCAGAAGTGTTGAAGCTGTAGGAACAGAAATTATATGCCAAGTTTTCCAAGTGTGACTTCTAGAATTTTGAAGTAACATTCCTGGGTCATATCCTTTCTAAGGAGGGAGTGGCCATTGATCCACAGAAGGTAGAAGCAGTGAAAGATTGGACAAGACCCACATCAGCGAAGGAGATCAGAAGTTTCTTGGGTTTAACCGGTTATTATCTGCGATTCATTCAGAGCTATGCTGAGATAGTTGTGCCGCTCATAGGACATACAAGGAAGAATGTAAGGTTCAAGTGGACAGAGCAATGCAAAGTAAGCTTCCAAGAGTTGAAGGGAAGATTGACTACCGCTCTAATTTTGGTTTTGCATCGAGTGGGAATTGACTACGATGTCTACAATGATGCTTCACATCAAGGTTTGGGTTGTGTTCTAATGCAAGAGGAAAAGGTAATAGCTTATGGGTCTAGGCAACTGAGACCGCATGAGAAAAATTACCCTACTCATGATTTGGAGTTTGCAGCAATCATATTTGCCTTGAAATAGTGGAGCCATTATGTGTACGGGGAGAAAGTCAATATGTACACATATCACAAGAGCTTGAAGTACATCTATCAGTAGAGAGATCTCAATTTAAAGCAGAGAAGGTGGTTGGAAGTGCTAGAAGATATTCGTCCAGAGATAAAGTATCATGCGGGAAAGGCAAATGTGGTGGCGGATGCGCTCAGTCAAAAAAGCAGTTTATCGTGTTTGATTACAACTCAGGAGGAACTTACAGAGGAATTCGATCGAGTTGAAATCGAAGTAGTATTTCTGAGGCTGGGGGCATCAATGGCGCAGTTGAGGCTTCAGCCCACGATGAGAGAACGGATCATCGATGGTCAGAAATCTGACCCAAAAATTCAGAAGATGAAGGAGCAAGTTGGCACGGGCAAATTGTCAGAATTTCAAGTAAGGGATTGAGTGTTGTGGTTCAGAGAAATACTGTGTGTACCTGATCAGCCAGAATTGAAAGAGAACATTTTACAAGAGGCACACACTACTCTATTATCTGTACATCCATGGAGTAACAAAATGTACAAAGATATTAAGCAACATTTCTGGTGGAAAGGAATGAAAAGAGATGTAGCAGAGTACGTAGCAAGATGTGCGACTTTTCAGCAGATCAAGGCAGAAAATCAAAGACCCAGAGGTTTACTACAGCCATTACCCATTCCGGAGTGGAAATGGGAGAACATCAGCATGGATTTCATCACAGGGCCACCTAGAAGTCCCAAGGGAAATTGATTTGGGTAATAGTGGATCGACTAACCAAGTCTGCTCATTTCTTGGCAATGAAAATCACCTGGTCAATGGAGAAGTTGGCAGAATTGTACATCGGGGAGATTATGACACTGCATGGAATTCCTGTGTCGATTGTTTCAGATCGAGATGCACGGTTCACG
The DNA here is from genome assembly GCA_017893485.1 of Hemerocallis citrina. Taxonomy (NCBI): domain Eukaryota; kingdom Viridiplantae; phylum Streptophyta; class Magnoliopsida; order Asparagales; family Asphodelaceae; genus Hemerocallis; species Hemerocallis citrina. The sequence goes on along the minus strand of CM030367.1, from coordinate 110,001,241 downwards.
TCACACTTTTGGAAGAGTCTTCAGGCAGCTTTGGGAACCAGGACTGATTTTAACTCTGCCTTCCATCGCCAAACAGATGGGCAGAGCAAGAGGTTCAATTTTGTGTTGGAGGACATGTTGAGATGCTGTGTGATGGATTTCGGCAGAAGTTGGGGGAGGTACTCAGCTCTAGTAGAATTTACCTACAATAATAGTTTTCAGACTAGCATTGGCATGGCGCTGTATGAGGCTTTGTACGGAAGAAAGTGTAGAATGCTGGTGTGTTGGTATGATGTGGGAGAAAGGATGATGTACGGCCGGAGATAGTGCAGCAAACTTCGGAGAAAATAGAATTGATCCGAAAGAGACTGGTCGAGGCACAAAGCAGACAAAAGAGCTATGCAGATAATCGGAGAAGGGATTTGGAATTCGAAGAAGGTGACTTTGTCTTCTTGAAGGTATCTCCGACGAAGGGTGTGATCCGATTTGGGATAGGAGGAAAGTTAGCTCCAAGATACATAAGACCATATAAGATATTGAAAAGGATTAGGAAGACAGCTTATCGGTTGGATTTACCGGAAGAGCTAGCCTAAGTGCACAATGTCTTTCATGTGTCCATATTGCGAGACTACATTCCAGATCCGAGTCATCACTTATTAGAAGTACCAGAAGGTCTACAGATAAACTTGAGCTACAAAAAGCGTCCAGTGGAGATCGTGGATAGACAGAAAAAAGTTTTGAGGAACAAAACTATACCCATGGTCAAGGTAATGTGGAGGAATCAGCTAGTTGAGGAAGCAACTTGGGAATCGGAAGAGCAGATGAAGAGTGACTATCCCGAAATTTTTGCTTAAAACTTTGTATTTTTGTTTCTTTTACTACTCTTACTCTTTAAGCGTAGTTCTGAGGACATAATTATTCTAAGGAGAGAGTATTGTAACAACTGTAAAATATTTTCTTTCAAATATTTTTCCAAGCGTGTTTTTCACGTGTTTCTCCTCCTATGCACGTGCTAATTACGTTATCTTTATTACAAAAGTTGTGTACTAAAATTTCATTAAGATTAATCTAAGCAAATTATACTAATTTTTTGTTAAGAAAAATAATATAATTATTTATTAGAGACGAGAGTTTATAATGAAATAAATTAATAAAATAAGAGTTGAATGAAAGGTGTACAAAACACGTCGGGTATATAAGTGAGGGGGAGTGGGGTGTGTGAGTGGGTTAGTGGGTAGTTAGTTGCGCAAATCACTTCCTAATTACCTATATAAATACACCCAACTTTAACCTCATATGAACACAAAACAAATATTAAAAAAAAAACAGTCAGGAGAGAGGGTCTTGCTGGTTTGCTTTCGGGATTTGGCCAAGGAAGAGCTTGCGGTTTTTCTTTGTAGGGGATTTTTGGAGCAATTTGCTAAGCGATTCAACTATGGGGAGGTCTCTTTTGAGATGTGTGTTTTCATAATTTTCTAGTATGTAGAAATTGTGTTTATTTAAATTACAAATGTGTAGATGAAGATGAATGGATTTGTGCATGTGATATAGTGGCTCTAGAACTTTTATTTGTGCATGCTTAAATATAATTGTGTAGTAGATAATGAAATTAATGTGTGTATGTGTAGGATTTTTATAGAAATTTTATCTAGTGGGAATTTCATACAATAAACTTAGGGGATTGATTTCTTGTACACAATTTAGTAATATAAATTGTAACATCCTGATTCTTTATTTATAATTAGATGAAGGTTTGTTGAATTTTACGTGTTTTGCACGTACTAATTCATGTGCTTCTAGAAAATTATTTATTTTGTAACATGAACAAATATTTTTCTATCTCTCTCTTTTATATTTTTAAAAGCCTAATTTAATTCTAAAGCCTAATTGTTTATTTTAAGCTCACCCTAATTATTTAATTATTTTAATTAGCCCATGGAGTCCTAATCCCACTAACTGAAAGCCCACTAGTTTATTTCTCTTTTAATTAGCATGGCTTGTAGTGTAGATCAACTTTGTAGACAATTAATTAATTAATCATGTACAACTAGTAACTAGGGGTGCTACATTTGACACGTGCATTGCACTAGCATGTGTCTTAAGCCATGCAAGAGTAGGCCGGAAATGGGAGAAAGGGATGGGTGAGTTGGCTTAGTGGATAGGTGGTTACTTGTTCATGGGTAGTTGCTACAACTCCCTAATACATCCTACCCATTTATCTTTAACAATCTAAATCAATCCTAGCCCTTCATTTCACTCAAAAATTAGTATAAATACCCCCCCCCCCCCATTCTATTCATGTAGTACACTAAAAAAATTGTAAAGAAAAGAAAGAAAGAAAACACAAAAGTGAGTAAAAAGATTAAGAAAAAGTGAGTAAAAAGATTGAGAGAAGTTCTAGTTGTGTGTGTTCATCACCATAGGAGGCCGAACATTCATCTAAGGGAAAGAGAGGCTCGGGTTCCACTTATGCAAGGAGGAGGAGACTTTCGTGGAGGCACAAACTAGGAGGAGAAGGACCACTCGTGTGTTCAAGAAGATTCTAGGAGCTCTGTATTTGTTTTTCTTCAAATAGGTGGGTGGTTTCTCTACTTCTAATTTAGACACCATGCTAGGGATTTGATTGATGAGATTGCTAAAGAAACATAAGATAATCATGTGTTGGCTCTAAAAAGGACTTAGTAGATGATTAAATGAATGCTTGATGAATTGCATGTTATTTGCTATAGATTATGTTTATTATGGTAGAATTGTTTTATTGCTATGGAAATGTGAAATTGGAACCATGCTATTGTAGAACATGCTTGTGAATGATTAGTAGTTGAAAATATTGAATTTGTGCTTATTAAACTATTGTGACACTAGTTTAATGAATGAAACCATGACATAGAGTATTGTGGTAATAAAAGAGGAAGAAAAGCAACAATTAATATCCTTTTAATGTAGTTGTAATGCAAATTTGGTAGAGAGTTTGCTAAATTGAAATATTGCAATTGTAGGCATAGAACACAAATTAGAATGAGAAATTCATATTTTAAAGTCAAAATAATGTTTTTAAAACACTGGTTTGTTAATTATTTATAAACTCAGTATTCTGGAAAATTTTATGACTTTATGTGTAAGAGAAACAAAGTTAAGAGCTTTTGAAAAACGAAATAATTTTGATAAACAGAGATTCGAATCAAATCCAATCTAATCCACTCTCATATCAGTTAACCACTAAGGTCATACTGGTTAGAGGGGGTGCCATTAGAGCTTTACTGTAGCTCGGCGGCACTGTTTGTGCCTGGGTTCGAGTCTCGGCAGAGTCTTTTTATTTTCAAATTTTTGATTTTTTAGAAAATCTGATTTTTTAGAAAATTCGATTTATTTTTAGAAAATCCGATTTTTCTAAGGCCACTTTTTTTAAAAATCCGATTTTTTTTTTAAAAATGCATTTGATTTTTTTGGGTTTTTAAATGTGATAAAAATTGAGAAAAATATTAGGAAATTTTCTGAAAACACATAGACTTCACAAAAATTATTTCCTAAATATTTGGACATTTAAATGAGAAATAAGAGTAAAAATTTAGAATAAAATTTTATGAAAAACCATGGACTTGATTCTTTTGTAATTCAAAACAAATTAATAAAATTTTGAACATAGAGAAAATTGAAAAGAGATCAACTTGAGAATTTTCACTTATAAAATATTGAGTAGAATTAAATGAGAAATTAGTTAAAGAATATGCAAGTTGTGCATGGAAATTGATTGAAAAAGAGAACATGATGAAATGCAAAATTTTTTGAACAAGCATATTATCTTTTATGAACATGAGAAGAGAACTTAGACTAGAATTTTAGCTAAGACCTTACATCGGCAAGAATGAAAATGTTGAAAAGAGAAATGTGATATTTTGACTAAGTTTGGGTCGTTGATAATAATTGATATTGGAAAAACCGATGTAGGGGTAATGCTAGATTCAAGAATATTGATCTTCATTTATACATAAGGATTAGATACATAGTGGAGATATGATGAACGTAAGAGAAAAACATAAGTATGAGGGCCATTGAATTGGCGGCGTGAGAGTATTCACAGGATGTCCCATGATGCGTCATGAATAGGGCGTGGATACTACTCCAGAGTACCATCCCGGTGGCGACACTTATTGGGTGGTCTAGTGACTACGGGTGGTGCCATGTCTATGGTAGGAGTTGTATTGACCACAGGATGCCTGCATGATGAGTCATGTGTTAGTGCGTGGGATTCTCTCCAGGGTGCCTGGACGTGAGCTCGTAACTCATAGAACACCTAGGATACTTACCGTAGTTACCATAGCAGATTAAGTCATGACGAGGGATTGAACTTTACAAGATGAAGAACGATTAAGGGCTTGCCCTTAGACATATGTAGTATGGGCTGCATAGACTCTGAACAAGTGTGCATTAGTGTCATATAATACAAACAACTGCATTAAGGACTAAGTGCACGTTCATAACACGACACCAATAGAGTAGTCCCCTTAGTTTGTTTTGTGACAAGTATGTGCTCTCTAAGTATGAGAAATTGATGTATTATATCCTAGCGTTAGTTGAATGAACTGACGTATCCACAGTTTCTATGCAGGATAAAGTGATTGACAAGATTAAAGTATGCATTGATGATGATATTTGCAAGTGTACAAAATCGCACAAGTAATATAGATAGGTGAGTAGAGTGTCGAACCCACAGGGACTAGATATTTTACTGAGTACCGATATCGCTAGATGAATCACTATTTGGAAGGTCGAATTTTATTAATGATAAAACAACTAAATTACTCTAATCTAATTAAATCTAATTAAATTGGTGAAGAGGGAGAGAGCTGTGAAACAGTGAAGCTCTTGTAATTTGTTTAATGGTAAAATTAGTTCTAGGGCTCTTGGTTCACCTCGTTTATCACACACACAAATTATAATTCCTTATAAATAAAAATACTATCTTTCCCAAATTGTCGACCAAAATCTTAAAGATATTAACCACTCTATCAACGTAGTCTAAAAATTATTCTCAACTAACTCTTCGCCTATCCATCAAATTATTAATTGAGAAATTGGATTTCTTAACGGTCACGTCCTCCAATATACGGTCTTAATTTTTATTAATCACAAATAACCTGTTCGGTCTCTTTATGATTTGAAAAATCATACAAATGTTTATCCACCATGTTGTACGCATAAATAATAAAAATTAAAACACAATCAGGAAAAATAGAGTGAAAATAAGGAATTAAAATTTGTGTTCTACAAAACTTGGCTACACCTTAGCCTCTAGAACAATAAATTCAGTTCATATTTGTTTTGCAATTAATAACAATATTTTGGATTGCATCAAAAATTATAGAGAAGAAGAGATTGAAAAATAATACAAAATTTAAAGCAAACCCCCATCTCAAAAATTGCTCTCAAAGAAACTGTCTTGAAAACAGCGTCGCCCAGTCAGATCGCACGTCAGCAGCTGTCTACGTCGAACCGAGCGCCAGCTAGCAGACAAGCCTGTCACGCCTGTCTGCGTCGAAGTCGTTAGCGCGTCAGATCGTCAGAGAAGAAACGGCCCAGTCAAACCGAAGGAGACAGCAGCATGCGTTCGCCACGTCAGCCGACCGGGTCCCTGGCCACAGTCACGTCGATGTCTGCTGGGTCTTGTTTGATGTGGTTTTTTGCTTTGATGCGAACGTCAGCAGCACGTTGGGTGCACTTCGAAAACTGCGCCGGAAGAAAACAGCTTCTACTGCCCACACGTGAGTAGCCTTGTGACTTGTGAAATCGTCTCTCTCTCTCCGCTTGACTATGAGAGAGACAGAGAGATGTTTTCTCTTTTTTTTTAATTGATGTATATTCGAAGTCAGCCGTCACCTCTTGAGTTTCTCCTCTCTCCTTTGGTTTGCATTTATAGAGTACGGAAAGAGAGTTAGGGTTTTTCACTTTTTGCAGAAAAGTTCACACTCTTTCTTTATTTCCTTCCTTTAATTGATCTGAATTTATTTCTTTCTCTTTCTTTCTTTGCTTCCTTTTCTGCCCACCACGTGCTTCTGCATACACAAAATAATACCAAAAATTAGGATTTTTTAAATAAAATAAATTAAATTAGTTTAAAATTAATTAAACTAACTTTATATCATATTAGCGTATAAAAATCCTTCTAAATTTATTTGTCGCACTTTTAAGTCAACAAACAATAAAAAATGATAAATCAATTATTTTACTTTGTTTGTTGATTTTTTTCCACAATTCTTTACTTTTTGCATCAAAAATATTATTTCTTCAAAAATAATTAATTAAATAAAATCATATAGAAATAAAATGAATTATAGACAATATCAGCGAAAACAAGCAATTTTTATTGGTAAATGAGTACAAATATTTGTATATAAATTCGACACATCATGCATGCTGCTTAAAGAATGATTCAAGTGTTGCGTATTTTTATTCATGTAACTGTTGTAAATCGCTTCCGCTGTATAAGTGTAATGTAAATGTAACTCTGATGTAACAAAAGTTTTTAATTCCTTGTAAAATTGTACGAAGAGAAGTGTAAAGATCCTGTTGAACTTCGAATACGATCTGTTTTGGAACTCGGGGTGTTACATAAATACTCCTCAAGAACTCTAGTTGTGTGGGGAACAATTATTCATCTAATTCAAGTTATAGAACTATGAGTAGATCATATAAATTTAAAATAAAAATTTCTATGTTCTTCAAAAATAAAATTGGTATATTTTTTTTCCATATACCCTAATATTAGAAATAAATTCATTCTGAAATCGTAAAGGAAAGAATAGCAATAGAGTTATCAAAATTCAATTTTTTGTACTTACTGTAGTCCAGTTATGAAAACATGTGGTGAGCCTTTTACTCACCAACCGTGAGTGGCTCATTGGCTTTGGATTGCGGTTTGGGTTTCTAGGTTCAATTCATTTATTAAAAAACTTTTTTTATTTTTACTCCTACTATCCAAACTACCTGTAATTTAAATAAGAATGAATTTAGATTACACTAGAATATTAATGAAATGTTTTGAGAATAATTATGTACAAATTAGAATTTTATTTGAGGATAAAACCCCACTACAAATTAATTAATATGCCTAGATGGTTATATTTGTGATCCTTTAAAGAATAATTGTTTAATTTTAAACAAATTAACTTTGGAATAGTTGAGATAAATAAATATCAATGTAGGAAGTTTATTTGGATGATAATTATATTGTACATTATTTACTTTAAGAAATGAATTGGTTATGATTTATTTTGTGAGGAGATTAAAATGTGATAATTTATCCTAGAATTTGTGAATCATATGAAAGAGATTTTCACCCTAGAATTTATGAAAAATGGTTTATATGACAAATTAAGAGATAAACAAAGAATGAATTTGGGAGGATAAACGTATGACATTTGTTAGAAGTTTTATCAAGTTGAAAAGCTTTCTTGAGATGTATTATAAGGGAATGAGAAGTTATATTTTGAAATTGACAATTCAAAGTGAACGTATGAACAAATCGAATGAATTATGGATGAGAAATTGTGTATTTTAGGTTAAGATAACTCATATGATCTCAGTTTGGGATGTTGGAATCTAGAATCTGAGCGAGACCCATGGAAACTGGAAAATTGTGGTAAATGAAATTTGAGAAATGGCCAGTGTTGGCTAACATTTCTCCGTGTGTTGATTTAAGTCCAGGAGGGTAAGTTAGCTCTAGGTTGTGATGATCATAATTGAACCTAGGATCAGGCACTAGAGGGAGATGTGACGAAGTATGGGCAAACATGAGTATGAGAGCTTTATTTGATTCGTAGTGGGAGATATTTCATCAAAATTATCAAGATAAAGATTCAAGGTGGGAGATTATCTTCAGAATTATCGGGGCATGAGGCGTGATGTCAAAATTGCTTGCGGTGGGAGATATTTCTTCAGAATTATTAGAATCAAGGTGACGCTCATGGGATATTTGTGTGATGAGGTACCAGATCGCTCGCGGTGTGATTCTCAGCTCCAGAATTATCGGGTTGTGAGGCATGATGTTCAAAATCACTTGCGGTGGGAGAACAATTCTCAAGAATTATCAGGACGGTATTAGATACTCACAGGAAATCTAAATTTTACATTATTCACCGTAGTAGGATTTTATAATGAGTGATTGAACCCTATAATGAGGAGTACGTTAAGGGCTTTCCCTCGGACCTATGTAGTCTGGGATGCATAGAATCCGAACAAGTATGCATTAGTAAAGCGTCGTAAGTATTAAGTGTTTGCATTAGGCATTAGGATCATATCATACACCGACATATTTAGGATAGCCACATTTCCTATTTCTGCATTCAAGTTTGTGATTGTTAAGATAATGGAATCGATGTATTATAGCATTGTGTCAGTTGTATGCAACTGGCGTGCCCACAGTTTCCTATTTTCAGGATTGGATTTGGCATGGACTTGAAGTCACTGTGATGGGTTGACATAAGATTGAAGAGCTTCCATTATCATATGTTGTATTGTACTTAGTTATTTCCCTATTGTAAAGAACGATGTTGTATATGAAAAAGTTTTAAATTCCTTATATTTTTGTATGAAGTTGAAGTGAAAGTCCTCTTTGTGACACGAATTACATATGTTTGGAATTCTGGACGTTACAGTGGCACCCCTGGAACAGCAATCCTTGCGTCAAATCATACTCAATATGCAGCAGGATTCTGACCTCCCAAACCGCCTGAATATGAAAGGTGAGTCCAAAAGGTGGTTCCTCATCCAGAGCGCTAGGAAAGCAAGATGAGCCTCTCTCTTCAAAGATAAAAGTTCCAGAAGAATTCTCCTAGGGGGCGAAGAAGATCTCCCTCTCTTAGGGGATGGAGAGGGACCCCTCCCCCTCGTGAGCGAAGAAGCCTGACTCCTATAAGCCGATCGGTCTGCAGCAGCGATAGGGAAGAAGATGCACTCGGCACCAAGGTATAATTCTGAAACTTCAAGGATGAGGTCCTTCAAGCCTTTCACGTCGTCCCTGACAGGACCCGACGAACAAGCATTCGCCGATCTACTTCTTCGAAATAGGAGGAGTCCTGCGGGTCTACTAAATTGGGAGAACAAGGCAACACATTCCTTCAGCACCTACAAGGGGTGGAGGACTGCCTTGCACTAATGAAGTAAGAAGAGAGATGACAGGATAGAACATATCGCCCCATCTGCCCCCCCCCCCCCCTCCATGTCGATCCTCGAGGCACCTGTCCCAACAAACTTGAAAATTTTAGCTTTTGAGTCATACAATGGTGAGTCCAACCCGGTAGACCACCTTTAGAGTTTCAAAACTCTTATGATAACATCAAGCCTCTGACTCCCTCCTCTACAGGAAGTTATTAGCAACCGTGAAGGGATCAACACAGGAGTGGTTCTCTCGTCACTCTCTAGGGTCCATCTTCTCATTCGACCAGCTTGAGGAACACTTCTGTAACCCCTGTTTTCATTTTGTGTATTTTTGAGTGTATTTTTCGTTTTGGTATATTATTCTTTCTGAACCGTATATTGGAGTTGTTTTCAATATATATTCATTTTATTTCATTTTAAGCTCTTGTGTTTGATTGGTTGTCTCTTTTGTTTCGTTCTTCTATTAATTTATCTTTCTTTCATTGGTCTCATTCTCTTTATTTTATTTTTGGGTGTTTGTGGTGGTGGTGTTGGTTGTGATCCTATTTTCAATCCTATTATTTTTATCCCAATTTGTTCACCAAAGCCTAATTAAACCAGAATCCTATTTGTATTCCTGATTGATTTGACCCAAATCCATAGCCCATTGGTATAACCTATTAATACTCCTAATACCCAATTAAACCCACAACCCAACTTGTATTATTAACCCTAATCCCCTCATATATATATATATACACCCTCCCTCACACAAACCCTAACCCTAGTTCCCATCTCCCACACACCCGGCCTCCCTCTCTCCCTCTCTCCCCTCCTTGTTTGCACCCGACCCGCACACAGCCCAGGCCGAAACCCCTTCCAGGCCACCACCCTCTCCTCCCGACCTAATCCCAATGCCGGCTTCACCCCCAGCCAGCCGACGCCCAGGCCGACTACCTCTCCTCCGGCCTGCATTCACCCGAGCCCACATCTCCCCTACTCCCGATTTCCCCCTCTTGGCCATCCCGACCACCAACTCGCACAACCACATATACTCCCTCGTCTCTCTCTTTCTTGATTGGTGCACGTGCACGTAAGTTACACGTGAGTTGTTGGTTCGTGGATCTTTGTTCGTGAGTTATTGATTTGTAGATCTTCGTTCGTGAATTCGTTCATTCGCGGATTTTTGTTTGCGGGTTTTGCTCGTTACTCTTGGTTTTCTTTGTTCTTTATTTTCGGTTAAGGCAAGTAACTTGTACTCCAATGCATTTGTTTGATACAAGTCAAAAATAACACCTATAGTGTAGTTGGGTCTAGAGATGACTCTTGTTTGTGTTATGTTTGATGATTTTTGTCTCTATTATGAAAATTTGACCATAGATGACTCACGACACAATATGGACATTAACTTAGGTTTTGCACGTTCTTGATTTTGATTATGTATGTGAGACTTTTGTGAGAATTCGTATTTTGGTTGAGACCCATGTGGTATACTTTGTGTGGACATGTTAGATATCCTAATTCATGATATTTAGACACTTGGTAGACTCGATTTCATGGTTGGTTGTGTTTTGAACAAGTTTTGTATGATATATGTTGAGATGCTGTTAAAGAGAAAAATCTGTATTTTGTCGCTAATCTGTTTTGTTTGCTATTTTGGACTGTCTTGAAGTCAGTATCTTAATTTCGATTTAAAACATGAGTTTTAGAGAATTTCGTCTATTTTCAAACCCCTCTGACCTTGTTCGATTTCGTTTTCGTATGAGTGAGTTATGACTATTTTACTACAAAGATGTCGATCTTTTCCAGATTTTATTTTTCGATGTTCTTGATGACTAAATGATTTTATTAACTGTGATAAACATATTATTTTGATCCAAAACTTTGGTCAGTGTTTCTTTATCTAGTTAGGGATTACCCAGAATTTTGGTGGATTTTATTGGCAAGTTTTATGTGTTGTTTCATGTTCGTTTATGAAAACTGTACTTGCTGTATTTTGCTCGCTGTTCTGTAAAGAACCTTATTTTCACTATGACTCCTTTTACGGTATGGAAAATGTTTGTGAAATATGAAATTTAGTATATTTTATCTATTTTCATATCTCTTTGGCGGAATTGGATTTCGTTTCACTGGTTGCGAGATATCATAATTTTCGTACAGCAGTGTTGGGAATTCCAGATTTGCCAAAGTACTGTTTATTTATGTTTTCTTATTTTTGATGATTGATCTAATTATTCTGGAAAATTTTGAAACTATATATTCTGAAACTATACATATATGGGAATACCCCAGATTTTTCGTGGATTTATTTATTGAGTTTTCATGTGTTTTCCTGCTCTTGAATTCGTTTTCCTGATTTCTGGCTGAACCTATTTTCTGTATTCAAATCAGTTTTGAGCTATGTTTTTGTGAATTAATATATGACTTATTTATATTCACTGGATTCGTGTGGAAGTCTATTTTTCAGATCCTTTGACGGATCTAGATTTGGATGCTTATAACACTGGGAATCACTGTTTTACTGCAGTGTGGTCTTGCTGTTCAGAACTTGAGATTTGTTGTTTTAGTTCTTTTATGAGATACCTTGCACACGTACATGTTTATCTTGCAACTTGAACTTGTTACATGATAATGACATGATATACTTGATATTTTTTGCACACCTACATGCTTGTTGGATACTATTAATAATAAAATAACCAAGCCGGGGTTAAGGGAAAGATTTAGTAGTGGATAGTGCAAAAACGTGTACTCAGAAGAACCTAGTGGTTATTGGAGCTTGTTTACATGTAGAGCTTGACACGATATACATGACATGTACACACATGACGCTAGAGCTTGTTTGGATTTTGGAGCTTGTTTACATGATACATGATTACATGATACTTGGAGCTTGTCCCAGAGTACACTTCCCTGTATGGTCCCCTACAAAATCTAAAGCGAAACTGTTTGTTGTAGCAATCATGTAGTAAAAACTAGGATGCATGAAGTGCTACCTAGATAGTAATAAATACAAGACTTGATACATGACACTTGAACATGATACACGCCTACTTGACACTTGACTACATGATACATGAGATTTGATATTTGCTACATGCTATATGATTTCATGATTCTTGATACTAGTTACTTGATGGATGACACTTGTTTACTTGACACTCTACACATGCTATTATACTTGCCCATCTTGCCTTGCCATGATTTATATCTTGTAATCATGATTATACCATGCTAGGTTTGTTACTTAGATTTACCTATCCCATGTACTTGTATCGTACATTATAAGTGGCCTGTAACTTGTAATTAACGGGTACTTGTTTTTTTTCTTTTTCATTCTCCTGCAAATTTACTAATTGCAGATCAGGATGGTCGGCTGCCAGATGGTATCGGCGAGATGATGTATTAGTGCTGGATTTTCTGCTTTATGATTTTTATTATTATTGTTGCTTGAACTTGAATAAGATGTACTTGATGACTTGGATATCTATCTTGTATTTGGGCGATGTGACCCAGGATATTTGACTTGTTCAAAATTTGATTATTTGAGATTATTATATTTGGTTTCAAGTAATTTCTGTTGGTATCTTGTTTTAGTTATGAATGCCTGGTTGTATCTTTTGCTTCCGACTCTGAGTATCTTGTGAAATATTGTAAAGATTCCTGAACAGCTTATGGATGATGAAAATCATTCGCTGGGCTTTTATCTCGTATCCGTATTCCATATTCTTTTTGGGAAGCGGGGCGTGACAACTTCCTTACACACTTCATCACCAGTCATAAGACAGAGAAGACAAGCACCTCTTTACTTGACTTCAAGCAAAGGGATTGAGAATCTCTCAAGAGTTATGTTCGGTGCTTCACCACTGAGCCCCGATCCATCCCCTCACTTGATTCAGCCATAGCCTCCGTTGCCTTCAGGCACAATGTGAGTCACATCCACCTCAAATCTTCCCTTATTAAGAGACCCGCTCAGAGCTCGTTCAAAAGTTTGAGAAATACATCTGAGTGGAAGATGTCATTCATCTACAAGAGCAGAAGAGGTCCTCCTCCGGGAACAAACAGAAGAATACCAATGAAGAGAGACCCAAGAAGTCCCAACAGAGTGCATCAGGTCAATGTCGCCCTCTTCCACCGTATCGGTTCAAGAAGTTCACTCTCCTCAACACTAGCATCTCTGCAGTTCTCATGGAAGTAGAGAAGGACGGGCTCCTTCAACCTCCCCTAAGATGAGCACTTCAAGCAAGAGAAGGGATATGAATAAAGGATGTGCATTTCACAAGGATCGTGGACACCTCACCTGTAACACCTCGTAAAATAAAATGTATTTTTTGGAATTATTAAATAATATTGAATTAGTGAAAATGACTATTTTGACCGTTTTCTTGAAATTGCTGTTGCACGTGCAAAACACGTGCAAAGTTAGAAAATTTTGGATTTCTCAAAAGTTGGTTTTTCATAATTGATGTCCCTTATTTAAGTGTGATATATTTTGTTTTTTGGATTACTTGATTAAAGAAACTCATTTTTGGACTCTATGTTGATATAATTGATTTTTGATGAAAGAATTTCATTCCGGCCGTTAAAGAACTAAAAATTAAATCTATTAAGGATATATCATTTTGAATTAATAAAGGATTTTAAATTAATTTTTTTGATTAATTTAGCTATTTTATGAAATTGTAAATGCACGTGCAACAATGTGCAAATATTTTTTAGGTGCAAATTTATACTTTTAAATTTCTGAATAAATTCTCCTATTTATAATTGAGTATATTCTAAATTTATAGATTTTTCTGAAATAAGAAACTATTTTTGTAAATACCTGGAAAGAAAATGGTTTTTGTGCAAAATGTTGTTTGGTGGTAAAATTCGAATTCAAAATTTTATTTTTCTGTTTGGGTAGGCTGATCTGGCAATGGAGAGATTGGGAGGAGAGTTTTTATCCCTCTAATTTTATTTGATTTGATTTTATTGAGTAAATATATGTATATATAAATGCAATTTTGTGATTGTTAAGGACTTTATTGCAAATATTTTTACTGGAAAATAAAAGGTCTGAAAATTTATTTGGAAAATTTAATATTTATTAGTAGATAATAATTCTAAATTTTTTGGATTTTTATCAATAAATTATGGCATGTTTGCAAATATTTCAAAGTGAAGGACTTTGTGTAAAATCACCACTTGGAGGCAAAATTCAAATTTTGAAACCCCTTGGCTGCATGTGGGCTGGCCAAATCAGGGTGATTAGGAGGACACAAAATCTTACCTTATTTGATTTAATTAACTACTTGATTTGGAAGATCTATGTATATATATGTAAATATTCGATTGGAGGGGGGATTTTGTAAAACCTTCGTAAAACCCTAGGATCTGGAACCCAGCCTATATTTGTTCAGCAGCAGCTCCCTCCTCTTTTGTGAAGCAAAAATATTATTTTTTTCTATATTATTCTTGGAGTTTTGAAGCTTGGATCCTTGGATTTTCGCAAGGAGGAGGAGCTTTCTTTCTATTATTAATATTCTTCAATTGATCTTCTTTGAGGTGGGTTGTACTCCTTGTCTCTTGTTTTGTTATATACTTATAGAATATGATGATTGATCAAGTGAAGTATATCTTAAAATTTTGCATGATTATGAAACTTGATGTAGATCTATTAGAGGGTAAATATCAAGGAATGAGTAGTCAAAATAACATCTTCATGAATAAGAACGTAAATTGATAAGTGAGTGTCCTTCTAATTTGTTATTTTGATGAATAAAAAAGAAAGCATGCTAGGACTTTCATGTGGACTTATAAAATTTTAATTAGCATGTTGTTCATGGTTGAATGTGTGATGATGGATGTATGCATAATGAATGAATATGATATTGATATTTTTCATGGAACTAAAACTCCATTGATGTTGTGATTATCAAGATAAAAAGGAAAATGAAAGTTATTGATGTTAGGCACATAGAGGAACTCATCTTAATTTATGAACTTGTTGTATGATGATGGATTGTATGGGTTTTAGTATTATGACTTGGAGATTATCATGAACATACGAATACAAACTTTAGTTGATAAAGAATTAATTTGGGATATAAAATTGATTGGATGATCATAGATTTAAATTGTAGATGATGGAGATTTGTAGATATGATTACAACTTATTGTATGCTCTTAATTCATGCTTAATTGATTATGAAGTTAAGATTTTTTCCGCATTTATTTGTTGTTTTAATATAAATTAATGATGAATGAGATCTAAAGCTTTTGTACATTGTTATCATGTTAAAAATCCTTGAATAACACACTTGTAAGTAGTAGAACTTATTGAATTAAAAACCTTTAAATTAATTTTGTTTGAGTCTAGATTTTTATGATGAGTTCTTTGAAATGTGTTGGATTTAAATTAATTTTTTCAGAATTTAATATTAAATTTGAAGTGTACTGTTTTGAGGAACAAAATTGTATAACTTTCAGATTGGATAAAAGATAGTTCCAGAACATGTTGAATTTAAACCGTTTAAATTAATTTGTTTGAGTCCAGATTTTTTTGGTAAGTTCTTTGATATGCGCTAGATTTAAATTAATTTTTCCATAATTTAATATCAAATTTGGAGTGTACTTTTTTTAAGAACAAATTCATATATTTTTTAGATTTTGTGAAAATCTATATTTTCGTAGAAGAAATGTGTTTCTATATATGAAGGAGTTCTTATGGTAGTATTAGTTGATTAAAAAGGAATGTGGTTAATGAAGAGTGTTTTGTATAATGAAACCAAGTTGGGTTTTGATTTGAGGCTTAGGGTTATGATGTGGACCAACGAAAGATTATTGATGACATTTTGAGTTATGAGACTCTAGATGATGGGTGGGATCCTAGCATGCCGGCAAATGAGATTTTGTGAAATTTGGCCAGTGGGGCTTTGTATTAATTCAGTAGAGTTAAGTCTGGTAGGGTACACCAATTCTAGGGAGACTACGATTCTAATTAATTGAACATAATAAAATAAGGATATGCACTAGTTGGAGTTGCGACGAAATAAGGGAAAACATGGGTAGGAGGACTCATATGATCGGACGATGGAAGATAATACCAAGAATTATCGAGGTGTGATCATGAACGGTGTGAGTTTCAATTTCCAGAATTATCGGGGTGTGAGGGAGTGTACCCAAAATCACGGACGGTGGGAAGTTGATTCTCAAGAATTATCAGGGTGTGAACACGGACAGTGTGGGATGTATCTTCAGAATTATCGAGGATCAGGGTGATGCTCATGGGATATTCGTGTGATGAGGTACCATCTAGCCGGACGGTGTGGGCTTCAACTTCCAGAATTATCAGGGTGTGAAGGAGTGTACCCAAAATCACGGACGGTAGGAAGTTATTCTCAAGAATTATTGGGGGCATGGCACTAGATATTTACATAATAATCTAAATCTTAAAGTAATCACCGTAGTAGGTTAGTTGCATAACGAGGGATTGAACCTTATAACGTGGAGAACGATAAGGGCTTGCACCGAACCTATGTAGCATGGGATGCATAGAATCTGACAAGTATTTACTAGAAATCATCATAGGCATTTGTGTTTCTTGACTTGTTTTATGCTTGCTTGCTTTCTGTTTTCATCTCATACACTTGACACTTAGCCTAGCTTCACTTGTTGTTTTGTGCTCCACTTATTGTTGTTGCATGTTCTATTTATTTTTGTTTATGTATCATTTATTATTGCTACATTAATATGCATCAAGTTTGTGATTGTGAGATGTAGAAGTATCACTATTACTATAGTTGACGTCAGTTGCATTTTACTGACATGCTCATTTTCAATAGACTTTTGCAGGTTTTCAGTTATGGATAGCATTGATACAAATAAAGCTTGGAGTATAAATGCAAATTGAAGATTTTAAGTGTTGTAAAGATTTGTAATTTGTGTATTAACTTTTGCTGTGTTTTTTTTTGTAAAAAGAGAATATGTAATAAAAAGTTTTAATTTTCCCTTTATTTGATATTGTGTTTATGATTGCAATTGAAGTTGATTCCATAAATTGTGCTACTTATTTCTAATATTATTTATTGAAAATTCGGGGCGCTATAGAGTTGGTATCAGAGCCTGCTTTAATTAGTAATGTAAACATTGTATAGGGAATGGACATAGGTGGATACTAGAGCGTGAGTACCTAGGTGGACATTAGAAGCGTGAGTACCTAGGTAGGCATTAGAGGTGTGTGTACCTAGGTGGACATTAGATATGTAAGTTAGTTGTTTTTATCATGAATGCTTATAGTAAAATTTGAATTATTCGTATGTCTAGTTTCGAATAAAAATTTCTTTATCGTAAGTGGGTTGATTGTTTTCACATAAATAAAAGATGAATGATTTGTTTCCTCTTGTTGTTATTACTTCTTAATTATTTTTATTATTATTGACGTTTAATTGACATAATTTTATTAGTTATTGACTTATCTATGTTAGTACAAATCTAATTATAATTGTTTAATTTTAAAGAATATTTTGCTAGTTCTAGTCTCTTTGTTCTATAAGCTTTGTGTTTTATAGGAACAAATTTTATTATTGAAGTTTGGAATGTGGCAAATCTAGCTTTTTCTCTTCTATTGGTGTTTGTAGTTTATAGTTAGAATAACGTAATGTTTGATTTTCGTTTGTCACTTTATGTGATGAATACTACAATAATTACATTATAGTTAACTATTTATACTTAAATCTTGTTTTCTTTTGGTTATTGCTTTGAATATATATATATATATATATATATATATATATATATATATATATATATATATATATATATATATTATGTAGCTATTTAGATCAGTTTATAATAGCTTTTAAAATTGCACCTGACGATATTTATTTTAATATTATTTTTTGAAAGTTAATGAGGTGTATACATGAACAACTATATAGTAACACAATCGAAATTTTATAATGATTTTACTATATTGAACGGTTATACCCTTAAGATTTAAGTTGGATTTGTTTCAAGTTCTTTTTATTTATTTTTCTATTGTTATTGATTTCAAATTTTTATTTTAATATTAATATCAGATTTTTTTAGTTTCATATTTTATTTATTTATTTATGATTAATTTCATAAATATGTAAGTTTCAAATTCGCGTGAATTTAGATTTTTGTGTTGTTAGTTTCAGATTTTTAACAAGTTTAGAATTTGTGTGATTTTGGATCTATAGTTCCATGATTGGCACGATATAATTTTATATTTTTGAAGCGTATAATTTTAGGTTTAGAAATGTGTAATTTCATATTTGAGTGAATATAATTTCAGATTTGGAAACATTTAATTTCAGCTTGTAAGTCGTATAAATCTTGAATTTTGAATTGGTTTGTTTCATATTTAAATGTTAATAATTTTTATATGATTTACTAAAGAAATATGTGTTCACTAACTTCTAAATTTTAAAGGTTTATTCTAATTAAAAGTTAAGGTTCACATATAATTTCTTTTCTTAATGTCATTTTGTTTTACATTACTATGCTTTATATTCTAAGATAACTTGAACTAGTTTATTTGACTTTTTCTCTACTTCTATTTTTATGTAATTGTACATTTATTTCAGTATATATACTATAGTTTAAGTTTTAGATACTATTTTTTGCTTCAACTTTTCAATTATGTAATGTTTCATATCATTCCACTTATGTTTGTTTTCAAGTTCTACTCGATCATTTAACTCGTACTTTTGAAACATTTAATGATTTTCTTTTAGTATTCTTACATAGGTTGATTAACCCTATAACCGAATCAAATTAAATTCCGTTTTAATTGATTAGTTATAGATTTCTTTATTAAGTTTCAAGATGTCAAATTCCATATTTGAGTATATAAATATTTCAGTTTTCGTATGATGTGATTTTAGATTTATAATTTCAGGATTGGTACAATATAATTCCAAATTTTCGAAGCATATAAATATAGTTGAAAGGTGAAAATTTAGATTTTTGAGCGAATATAATTTCCTATTTGAAAGCATATAATTTTAGTTTTAAGGAGTATAAATTTAAGATTTTGAGTTGGTTTGCTTCAAATTTAAATGTTAATAAATGTTTATAGATTCACTTAAGTAATATTTGTTCTTGAACTATTCTAATATTCAAAGTTTTAATTTAACTGAAAATTAATTTTCATATATAGTTTCTCCCTTTACGAAATTTTGTTGCATACTATTCTACTTCATATTTTCAGATAACTTGAACTAGTTTTCTTGGTTTTACCTTATTTCTATTTTTCTGCAATATTAGATATGTTACGTCGGAATTTGATTCCAACTTTTCTCACGTACGTTTGTTTCCACGTTGTATTTAATGATTTGACCCTTTTGTAATATTTAATGAACTCCATGTAAGTCTTCTTGTATATATCTATTTTCTTCTATTATAAAAGCCAGAATAAATCTGTCCAGAGTAAATCGGGGTCGTAGATCTTATATTACTAGATTAAATCTCCGCCATCAAAATTCCTTATATATATCTTTAATTAAAATTATAATAATACTCATCTTCTCCCCTTCTCTTCTCTCCCGATATCTCCCCCAAAATCTCAATCTCTCTCAAAACCCAAACCCTAATTCTCTCCCGATCTCTCCCCAATTTTTTGATATATCTCAATTAGTCAATTTCTCAAAACCCAAAACCGAATGCTAACTCTAATTTCATCTCAATCCCGATGCCCCTCCCCAATCCGAAACCCCATATCCCTCCAATCCTCCAAACCCTAATCCTAACCCTAACCGGTGTCGTACATCGGTCCAGGTCCGATGGAGATGCGAGCCGTACCCAGTGGGTTGCACCAAACCCTAACTCTAACCATACTCCAAGATCGTCACCTTCTTCCAAGAGAGAACTGACCTCCGCCCTCTTCGTCATGGAGGCTCCCCCGTCGACGCCAACACCAACAAATTCCTCGCCACCCTCGCCCCCTCCGACTCGTTGACTGCCTTGGTACCCACTACAATTTGCTCCTTTAATTTTTTGTTTTTGTTAAAAATCGGTTCTTAATTTGTATTAAAAAAACCCAGATTTGGATTGAATTGGAACAACTGAGATATTTGGGCTGCCGTTTGTGTCGTCGTACATGGGCCGGAGCGGGAGGATCGAAGACATGGTACATAGGATGAACTGTGCCTTGGCGGCTGCGGGGTTTATCTCCTCCAGTGGTGACGATGTTGTAAGCGTTCTTGTTTTTAGTTGATGGGGATTCTAAATTGCAACTTGAAATGCATTCTCAACCACCCCGATCCACCAGATCCAGATCTTAGCTTTCTCATCCAAACAAAGATAATCCTCATATGTCTGTTCCATATCAAAATTAGCAGCAACAGATAGAAGGAAAAGAAATATCCTCATTTATTTTTCATTTATCATATTTTACATTTGTTGGTCATTTATTTTTCATTTATATTGGTCATGTACACCGACCAATATAAAAGTTTCTTTACAATGATCGTTTGCCAAAATATGTAAGGAAAAAAAAAGTTTATCGAACGGAACATCATGTTCCATCTGAGAGGTTTTTCTGTAATTTTTACATCAATTAAAATGGTATTAGTTATTAAATGGTAATTAGTGAGTAAATTAGTGATTAAATTAAGACTAAACCATGATTAAAAGGAGAAAGCAAGTGATTATTCCATTTAATTAATACTTAAACCATGATTTGAGAATCTTTGTTGGAACAGGGCATGTTGTCCCATCCAAGATTTTTTGGGTGTCGGACAGGACAACAAAAACATGTCTCGTCCGATGCCTTTTTTTTATTAGGACGGTTCCGTCCGATCATTTAAAAAAATATATATTAATAATAAAATAATATTGGACGAAACAACTTGAACTGTCCGTTTGAAATTTAAAAAAAAATTGGGGGTATATTGGGAATCTACAAATAGTTTCTCATATTTGAGACAACATTATTATCACTTTCTCATATTTTGGCAAAATGAGAAACAATTGCAGTGCTCATTTTGCCAAAATATGGGGAAAATGGGAAAATGAGAAACCAGTGTGGATGCTCTAACAAGTGCAAATATGTACCAGAAGTCATGTTTTAAATTAATTTTAGAAACTATAATGACAATAAGGTTAAATTATCAAAGGATACAGTATTTTAATTGATGTTGGTGTTTGTTCTTGCAATTTCAAGTGCATTTCAGTCGAGGTTGCTGGTACTTCTGTGTTGCCCTCTTGGCTTCATTGGGTATTATCATTAGTTATTTTTTATAAAAAAAATTACATCATTCTATTTTATTCCTCTACAGTATTTACCATTTATTATTTAATTATTTTAGAATTTATCTTCTTGGAAGTCTTTCCTTATAAAAAATAGGCTTTGAAGACATTTGTTTGATCTACCTTGAATGGAAACTCAATCCAAACAATTGAGGATTTTTCACTTATTTCAGACAATGTGAAAAGTTTATGAGGTCTGGGGACAGTACGTAGGTAAAACAATTCTTCAGGCGCAGTTAATAGTGAACCACTGCCAATAACATAAAAAAAACAATCCAAATATATCCAAATAAGCTAAAAGCATTTTAGGTGTCTTACAAAGAACTGACACCATAAGAAAAATAGTATACAAGTAACGTTTTGTAATACCCCGGATTGTACGACACTTCTATATATATATATATATATATATATATATATATATATATATATATATATATATATATATATATATATATATATATATATATATATTGTCTGTATGCATGCATATGATTGTAAATATTTTGTTTGAGTATATGAATGATGGAGTGAGTCCATGTTTGTGGGACGGATTATGAAAGTGGTTGCATTTTAGATGATGCACGAGAATGAGGATGACCGATACTGGAACATACACTAGTTTTTGGTACAGTACATATGCAAATATATTATTGTATGATACTACGATGGGTATATCTTGAGTACACTCGATAAACCCCTAGTCTCGCATAAAAGAACCCATTTAGGAGCTAAAATGGGCAGCCAACCTATCATACCCCAAAACCATTGGCTAGACCATGGTTTCCACTCCAAAACCACCCTACACCCTACCCCCTACCCCCTAGAATCCGGCCCCCACCTTCCCCCCTCTTTTCTCACTCACCTTTCCATCAAAAACCCCTTCATTCATCTCCCTTGTTCTGAAAATTTCAGAACTCAAACCAAAGAAAAGAAGAGAAGGAGAGAAAGAAGAAAGATTGAAGAAAGGAGCTCTTGGAGGGATAGATTGAAGAAAGGAGCTCTTGGAGGGATTCTCAAGGAAGGAAAGCTCAAAGACATCAACTACTCTACAATCAACTCAGGGTGGGGAGTTTCTCTAAACCTTTATTTTTTTTTCTTGATTGATTTCTTACATGCATGTGTAGTAGCAAGAGTTAGAATGAATGTTAAGAAGATTGGAAGTTGAAATCAGAAACTAGAGCTGGAATCTTGATCTGTATGCTATTTTCTAGATTTTTTCGAGAGCAAACCACAAGGAATTAGATCATGAAATTTTTACAGATTGTTCCTATATATGTCTAGATGGTTCATGAATTAGTTTGGATTTTTGTGAGATGGTTTGATATTTTAATAAAATCCATTTGTGGAACTGTGTCGTAAGGCAGCAGCAGAACTTGGTTAACATGATGCCTAAAATTGTTGGATTTTTCATAATTAATTGGAGAAAGATCTTAATCTGAAATTTTTACCTTCTTTTCCCACTTGTATCTAGATCCTACATAAAAATTGGAAAAATATTTGGATGAATTTACATGCGTGTTAAAAATTGATCTTTAAACAGTAGCTAAAGCTGTAACTGAAGAGCATGATGATTTTTGTGCTTAATTGAAATATGAAAACTCGGTGTAGACTTGGAGTTAGGACATGAAACCTTTTTCATATTGTTCACTATGATATCTAGTTTCTTTAATGTAAATTTTGTGTTAATTGGATGAGTATAGAATTTATGATGATTTTATTAGCACGTACTGTGCTGGTTTCAGTCAAATTTGATACCCTGTAGAGATGGCACATTTGAGGCTCCTTAAGTGCAAAATTTGAGGAAGTATTTTATTAGAGGATTGTAGTAGACATCATGACCTTTCCAACAAGACCTATTTGAGATGTTTCCAGTAAGTGATTGATTTATTATGATTTTTTGCAATACTGGACAGAGACCAGGAATTGAGCTGAGTGCTCTGATTGAGAAAGTCTTAGTGTGTGATTTGGTACATTTGTGAGTGATGTGTGTGTTAGGGTGATCTATTAGCATATTTTGGACTTATGACCAACTAGGAGATTGTTGAGGACATCCACACCGTCCCATAGAACTTAGGTTTGTAACATTCTAATGAGTAGGCAGTGTTTTATGCTACCGGTAAGGTGCAGCCCGTGTATAGGAAATGCACATGCTGAGGCTTGAGAGGCCATTTTGAGGACTTAGATGATGGAATTTGAGGTTATGATCAACTAGGAAGTTGTAGCCTAGGTTCTTACCTTTCTAGATTGGGCTCGTACACCCCAATCGGAGTTGTATCGAAAGAGTTATGACCTTTTTAAGTTTTGGGCAGAAACACTGTAGGTTGCTTAGTCTTGGGTGTTGACTAGGTATTGTGACGACTTTTCTTCTGTGTACCGTTGGAGTTGATAACTTTTGTATGGGGACGTTTGGTATCTGTTGTTGGTTTTGTTGACTCCCATAATGGGTGTGTGACTCGAGTTAGTCACTAGGGTAAGGGATACCCTGCATCTGTGTGACCCTAAGTTATGAGTTTTCACCGAAGCGTAGGACATCCGAGCCGTGCCATTAATAAAAGTTCATAGCCCGGGTTAGGGTGTGAACACGTACATTCACAACCGGGTTAGGGGTGAATGTAGGCCATGGTGCTGGACAAATCCAAGCCGGGGAAGTGGCGAACCGGACCGGTATCGCCAGGGCCAGAGGTCGATAGGCAAGTTTCGGAAGCAATCTTATCTTTTAACCAAAATGATTAGGATGAGGCTGGGATTAGAGTGATACATTAGGGGTTGGGTAATTGCATTAGTACTAGCAGACCATTGTCGGTGTTGTACCTTCCTGTCGTAGGGATACATTTTCAGTACTCATGAGTGACTCCTCGGCTCGTATCTCGATCTGTTAATTCCCAAAGTTTTGCCGGAGTAAGGAATGGGAGGATAGGGGGATTTGACCCTCGAGGCCATCACGTTCCTATGCACGTGGGTTTTGTTTATATATATCAGTTCACAGCCGGGTTATGGGTGAAAACACATGCGTCAGTCTACAGCCAGGTTAGGGGTGGACAGTCCACAGCTGGGTTAGGGGTGGACACATGAATTACACGGTCTTGCGACCGAATTCAATGCGGCTTTCTGAAAAGGTCCGTACGTGGGTGCCGAGTGGCAAACACAACCACCACTTAGGCACTGCAGTGGCGGAACGAGACCGACCAACTGCAACCTCCTTGGGCACGAACAATCTATTGGGAACAGGATGAGTACAAGGGTAGGATGCATGGCGAGTGGTTGAACCCTACAATCAGAAGAGGCGAACTCTTTGGAAAGTATGTATTATGGAATGCATACGTTTCCATCGAAGTTGATTTTGGGGAAGTATGTAGTATAGGATGCATACGTTCCCAAATGAATTGTATTAGAGTAGGTACATCATGTGCATTCTTGTTTTGCGCATTAGATTAGGCCATGCTTGGGTCTGGAATGCATGTAGCATGGGATGCATGCGGATCCAGATTCCCAAGTCTTGCGTGCTTTAGAATATGCTTGTTATTGGTGCATTTAGTTGTTAGATCATGGCATATACGAGCACTAGATAATTTAGGATGCACGTTTCTCTTTCCATTCAAGATGGTTTGTGGTTTCCAGTTTGGAGGATCGCTGTTATTATCAGTATTGCGTCAGTCGAAGTACTGACGTTCCCCACCTTTTAGGTACCGGTTCTACCTTTCGAGCAGGTGCGGAGATATCAGAGTCGCGCAGCAGAAAACTCAAGCCGAGGAGCAAGTCCCAGGGAAGCAGACTGACTGTTCAGCGGAGCTTCGGCAGTGAGCCGTCAACTGCCATTCCGAGAGACACTTGTTAACTTTACAAAAGGAGTTGATGTATGTTTGTAATAAGATGTAATGAGTTAATGTAATTTGTATTCTTGTTCAAGAACAAGACTTTGGTTGTAATCAATGATGTAATGACTTTATTTGGCAATAAAAAGTTTTTAAATTTTCGTGTTATTACTGTGTTGAGATGCATTTGAAGGCAAAGATTCTGGTTACGTCACGGATATCCGATAACGGGGATCCGGGGCGCTACACGTTTCAAACTAAACATCAGAAAAGAAGCTATAGTCACCTACAAAGTTTAGACCACAACTCTAAATGTTCAAAGCAGCATTTGCATGTTACTTGGATAGCTAGCTACTTCAAGACTTCAGCTTCAGATCCAGTGCCCATTTGAACTTCAAAATCTGTAACCCAAAAGAAAGCATCCACCAAAATATCTTACCTGCAAACCTTCAGTCATCTAGAATAACCACATCTGCAATAATACATTTCTGATCAAGCACATCATGATTATCTATCGGTAGCTAATTCTCAAAAATTTGAAGAATTTGCAGAATGACCAGTAACAGTTTCAACTCGAACATACATCCAAAAGCTATTATATTTCCATCTTTAAACAACACCGAAAATCTTTGACTAAAGTGGCTGATAATTACAATGCAAAGATTACAACTCAGAGAAGAAGTGGATCTGAAGTTGAAGGTTTTATGTATATACATCAGGATCATCTCTACTTCTTATAAGAGGAACACCATCTTCTCTCTAAACTATGTGATCTTCGCATAGTGCTGAAATCACCTCAACGTAAACTTTGTGCTCCTGCATTAGAAAAGTCAAAATTTAAATTTAAGAAGATTACAGTGTAGATTTGGGCACTATTCATTGAGTTACCTAAGTGTTCAGGATTCAGTTCTTGTATAAAACTGACTTGGTTTTATGCTCTTCATCAGCTACCTAATGCAATCATTTTTTATCCTGGATTAGGATTGATAGGGGAAACAAATAAGATTTTAGGCACAAGTATGGAGTTAGTCCAGCTTTTAAAGTAAAGAATTTAAATTTATTAGTTCAGCTATTGCGGATTTTATTCAGATTCGTGTATGTTCTCGATTATAGAGAAAAAAAAAGAAAACCCATTGTGCTTTTCTTATAAATTCTTTAAAGTTCAAAATGAAATACAACAAATCTAAATCTACTTCTAAACCAAATTCCTTCGCTCACTGCTATTATATCCATGAGGTTAGCTTATTACTAATGTGGCATGTCATGAAGTTGCATTTAGGGTCTCTCCTGACTTGTACGTGATGGAACTAATTTCATCACCATAGTTTTACCAACTTGATTTTTAATTTAAAAAAATAGCTTTTTTTTTCTCCCCTTTGTGCACTCTGATTGGAATTTAGGAGTTCCGATTTTATGAATCAAGCTATAGGAGTCTATAAGTTTTATTGTTCTTTCACTACTAGGTGCATAGGAACCATGGCCCCATGATCATTAAGCAAATCACAGGATATGAATTTTTTACTATTAGGTCCCTAGGCTCTCCCTCCTCTGGGATTCCTGTGCCGAATCAGCAAAATCATATTCCTCTATGAAATAATTATTATGTGGGCCTTGCATTTTCTCCTCTCATGATAACTACATCATGGCATTTAAGTTCCTTTAATTAGTTTGCAAGTTTAGTTTATGTTGTTATGAAAGATCAATTGTCTTATTCTCATATTGCATAAACTTGGTATCAGTATCAGATATCACCATGTCAACTGTCATTTCTTAGTAATATTAATATCGACTATATAAGAAATATCAGAAGGCAATTACTGGACAAGTTGCCTGATGCATATTGGTATTGGCTAATATCTCGATATCATGTTTTTTCGCGTTTGTATAGAATCATATATGTTCTTAGTGAATTTTAAGCATTATAACTTACTCCACTTTGTTTTTACATGCATGAAAAGAAAGCTACAAAACTTCAAATTGCTTATTTTGTTCATGGTTCGGATGGACTTGGAAACCAAAATTTTTCAACAAAAGGATAGCCAATCGATCAGTCTGCTGATGCTTATCTTGTTGAACAAGAAAACCTATACCCAAGAAAAGTTACTGTAGTTGCACTTGGATCTTATTTGGATTATAAAATTTGATCTGATTTAAGTTGGATGAATTATTACACTATGAGATGTGTGACTTCACTGATTAGCTCTCAGATTTTGGGCTTGCAAAAATGGGGCCTGAAGGCGAAGACACATGTTACTACTAGAGTGATGGGTACTCATGGCTATGCAGCTCAAGAGTATGTCATGACAGGTAATATATTTCAGCAATAACTAAATTGTACCCAATAATTGCAGTAAGCTTAGTATTGTTATGCACATAACAAAACACCGATCTATAGGCTCTTATATCTAGAAGATAACAGTAAGTTGAAATTATATATGAATAAAAATAAAGGTAGAGAATATACTGGATTTTTTTCCTGGGCCGTTGTTAATATTTTTGAAGCTGCCATTAATGAGTGATTTCTGTTTGTTGAGGGCACTTGAAAACTAGAAGTGATGTATATAGCTTTGGAATTGTACTTCTGGGAAGGAGGTCGATGGAGAGAAGCAAACCAAAGAGTGAAAAGAAGCTCATAGACTGGGCCAAACCTTACTTGAACAATAGCTGGAAGCTTCACTACACTATCGACCCTAGACTTGCAGGTCAATACTCTATCAAGGGGCGTGAGTAACTGCATCTCTAGCACTTCAATGCATCATCCTAACCCCTAAAGACAGGCCCAAAGTAAGACAAATAGTTGAGATCCTTGAAGGAATAAAGAATATCAAGGATATGGCAGTTAACTCTGCCTTGTGGCCTGCAACTCCTATCACAGGAATGCATACCATTTCTGCAACAATTAAGTTGGAGAATTCAAATAGATATAATATAAATGGTTTCACTTTTCAACAATACAATTTAAGAAGACCGCATTAGTCATGAGATGTGAATTCAGCTTTCTATATGGTTCTGTCGTTATGCTATTTGTTTTCTTAACTTAAAACATCAACAAATTATAGTATGACAGATTCTTCTAATAAGCTTTGATTTAACTGTTACGTTGTCTACTGGATGGGTTTCCCTTTTTTTTATTAGCATTACAAGCATTCAGCATATTATCATTTAGAAATTTTACTCAAATGTGTGTTTTTTCTATTTCCACTAAAAGACTGTTACTTGTTTGTTTCCTATCATACATTAGGTTGTAGCTCCTGCTTGTGTTGGTCTTGTTGCTCCTATTGATGTCATTGTCCCTCCTGGAAACACTGGATTGGACCCCTCACAGACCTCTTTCTTTCAGGTCCATATTTACACTTCATTATTGCACTCATTATGTATCAGTGGGATTTCTATCTTTTTTTATCTTTATAATCATCTGCCATTTCAGGTGCTCAATATCCCAACCAAGATTAACAAAGGTACTGTTGAAATCATCACTGTTGTGGAGCTCATCAAGAAAGGGGATAAGGTGGGTTCCTCTGAGGCTGCCCTCCTTGCCAAGCTAGGGATAAGGCCCTTCTCTTATGGGCTCATTGTCCAAACTATTTATGACAATGGATCCGTCCTCAGTCGTGAAGTTCTAGATCTCACGGAGGACGACCTCATCGAGAAGTTTGCTGCTGGTGTGTCCATGGTTGCTTCACTGTCCTTGGCCCTGTCTTATCTGAATCTTGCTGCAGCTCCTCATATGTTCATCAATGCATACAAGAATGTTCTTGCTGTTGTTGTAGCAACTGAGTATACCTTCCCACAAGCAGAGAAAGTAGAGTACCTCAAGGAATGCTAGATTTTTTCTACTAGCTAATGCTTTCTTTCTGGTTGGTATATGATACACAAATTTGGATACTTTTTATGAAACAGATATGTATGTAACATGTTTACTTGTTATCTTCACAAGTTTGTAATTATATGTTAGTTTCTTTAATGTGGAGACAACTGATAAGTAGTTCCTTTGTTAGACCAACCTTAATAATGCAATCAATGTAATTTTAGTAAAAGAAATGGTTTAACAAAATTTAATTAATTAAAAGCACAAATCTTAAAGTTTAGAGTTGACCAAATCTTGATGAAAATCAAGAGATATGTGTGTTGGATCTGAATCATTAGCACAACAACCAATCTTCTTCTTGGTCCGAACATGAAAATCCAAATGCATAATCAATGGATTGCCTCCATTTGTCGGAACCTAGATTTGGTGTTTGGATCAGATCTGGATTTGGTCGAATGCTCTGAACACGGGACAACAGCTTCTCAACCAATGGATTTCCTTCGTGTTTTTGGATCTGGATCTGGTGCGTGCTTCAAACACCAAACACCAATTTTCACCCAATGAAAAAATTCTGATCAGATCTGGGTCGGGTCTTCTCTAATTCGATCTCACATGAAGATCAATGGAGAAGAAGTAGAGGAAGAGGCAACAACGACCTGCGGCTGGGGACGGCGACCTCCAGCGATGGTGGCAACTGCGACGGCGATGACGACAACAATGACGATGACGACGATGAAATCCCGACGAACGGTGATTTCGACGGCTACGATGATCTCTCTCTCAATCTCAAAATTTAAAAAAAATTAATATATCAAGATTGTTAAAGATTATGAGATATAATAACATGGGAATAAAAGACTAAGGTGGGAAGCAATCAAGGAAAGAAAAGCTCTGAAAGAATTATCACCCAACATGACAATTATTACAATTACCTATATAAAAATCTCAAACTTTGGAGGTAATTAAATACAACAAAAATTAATAATGTTATTTATTATATATTTTATTTATTTATTACTGATTTTTTTAAACAGGATTCTCTCTCGCATCAACAAACAACACTACAATAGAGATAAATCCGAATGAACCAGAAGCATATAAAATTCGAGAATGGTATAATTTATTTTGTATATTTAATTTCTTTAATTACTGTCTTTTGGAGTATCATTTACCATAATTTTTTTTGTTTGTTTTAAGATAAACTGTAATGAAAATTTATTAAAAAGTAATTTTCAAAATCACAATAAAAGATACAAGTGCGGAGGAAGAATTGACTTTATTTGATGAGGAAGCAAGATGCATCATTGGCTGTTCCGCAAAAGACCTGGAACATATTAAGAATAAGGTATATAATATGTTATTCTTATAGTATTAAAAATAATTAAGTGCTAATTTCTTATTTCTATATGCAGGAAAAAAATGTTGAAGAATTTGATAGAAGGACCAAGAAATGCATTCGAGATGAGTATCCTTTTTTGATCATATCACAAGATGTCACAGATGGATGAACAAGAAGTTACAAGCAGTTTTAAGTTTAAGAAAGTTAAAGTCGAAAGCGATAATCGATCTTATGAAAAATACGATGTTATCAGTTTAGGATTTACTAATTTGTTCTTTTTTAATATCTTTTTTTAATATCAGTTTTAAGTTCAAGAAAGTTAAAGTCGAAAATGATGATTAATCTTATGAAAAATACAATGATTATATCTTTGTGTTGTTGTCTAGCTTTGGGTTCTTGATGCTTGCTTCAAATCTGGTTTCAATGAGCTTGTTGTCATTGGAGTAATTTTGAAATTCATGGTTTGCTTGTTAAGATGATTGACTAAGTCGAATTTGTAGTTTGAATAATATAAGTGTGCATGCAAGTGTGTTCAGATAAAAATTTCAATATTTATGTGCACCAAGTCACGTGCACTTGGTGCACGGTAAATTTAAACTAATATATATATATATATATATATATATATATATATATATATATATATATATATATATATATATATATATATATATATATATATATATATATATATATATATATATATATATATATATTCTGTCTATTTGGCTCGGTACTTTTAAAGTACTCTTAAGGTATTGCTTATAATATTAATATTTATTTAATATACTCATTGTTCTTTTGTTTTTGTACGTTTATTTTTTTTTTTTACTTAACTAAATTTGTTTGTATTTCGACGTGTCTTTGATTGACTATCTTCCCATATCTATTTTTATCCCCTTTAAGTTTACATTCTTTGAGTTACTTTTATTATTATTTACTTTTGCCATTTTATATTCTTTTCTCTTTTGGATCCTCGTTTTGTATGGTTGGTCTTATTATATTTCTTACTGTCATGATCTTTTACAATGTTATTTGATTAGCAATCATTTAATTTTTTGTTGACTTGTTCATAATTTTGCATTTTATGGTTTATACAAATATTTTAACGACCTTTGGAGTGCTTAATATTTTGTTTTACTGACTAAACTTATTGTTGTTTATTACTTTAGATAGTTTTCTTTTACTCGTATTATTGTCTAAGTTTTGTGTTACGTACGTTTGTCTATTTTTATTAATTCTTAAATTCATAGTGCATTGTGTTTATAGTGTATTTAAGTTTTAAGGAAGCTTTTGTTTCCTTCGTGTGCTTTAAAGTATCGACTAATTTACATTAGTTACGATAATTATTCTGTAAATATTCGTATGCATTAATTGACTATCTAGTTGCCTTCAACAAGTCACTGCATAGTTTATAATTTTTTATACATTTTATATATCTCCTTGGGATTAGTTTTATGCTTTATGAGTTTTTTTTTCTTATACTTGTTGCCCTTTCAGCTTTCATATTTACTTTACTATTCTTATTATACGTTGTTTTCTTTAGTTAGCAAACCAATGTAATTGAAAAATAAACATAGAATGATTTTCTGAAACTGTTGTGTAAGTTTTGTATATATTTTTTTTATCTAATTAAGGATAGTTCTGAGGACAGAACTATTCTAAGGGGGGGAGTGATGTAACACACAGTAAAATAAAATGTATTTTTGGAATTATTAAATAATATTGAATTAGTGAAATTGACTATTTTGACCGTTTTCTTAAAATTGCTGTTGCACGAGCGAAGTTAGAAAATTTTGGATTTCTCAAAAGTTGTTTGTCAATAATTGATGTCCCTCATTTAGTATGATATATTTTACTTTTCAGATTACTTGATTAAAGAAACTCATTTTTGGACTCTATGTTGATATAATTGATTTTTTATGAAAGAATTTCATTTCGGCCGTAAAAGCGCTAAAAATTAAATCAGAAATATTTTCTATTAATGATATATCATTTTTAATTAATAAATGATTTTAAATTAAACTTTTTTGATTAATTTAGCTATTTTATGAAATTGTCGTTGACGTGCAAAACACGTGAAAATATTTTTTAGGCGCCAATTTTTACTTTTAAATTTCTGAATAAATTCTCCTATTTATAATTGAGTATATTCTAATTTTTTAGAATTTTTTGAACAAAAAAACTGTTTTTGTAAATACTTTGAAAGAAAAGGGTTTTTTGTGCAAAATGTCATTTTGAGGTCAAATTCGAATTCAATTTTTTTTTCTTCTATTTGGGTAGGCCGATCTGGCAGTGGAGAGATTGGGGGGAGAGATTTTATCCCTCTAATTTGATTTTATTTGATTTGATTTTATTGAATAAATATATATATGCAATTTTGAGATTGTTGGAGACTTTATTACAAATATTTTTCTTGAGAAATAAATGTAAGAAAATTTAATTGTAAAATCTAATCTTTATTATCAGATAATAATTTTAAAATTTCTGGATTTTTATGAATAAATTGTGGCATGTTTGCAAATATTTCAAAGTGAATGACTTTTTTGTAAAATTACCACTTGGAGGCAAAATTCAAAGTTTGAAACCCCTTGGCTGCATGTGGGCCGGCAAAATCAAGGTGATTAGGGGGAGACAAAATCTTACCTTATTTGGTTTAATTAACTTCTTGATTTGGAATGTATACATGTAAATATTCAATTTTGGAGGGGAGATTTTGTAAAACCTTCGTAAAACCCTAGGATTTGGACTCCAGCCTTTATTTGTACAGCAGCAGCTGCCCTCCTCTTTTTTGAACCAAAAATTTTTTTTTCTTTATTATTCTTGGAGTTTTGAAGCTTGGATCCTTGGATTTTCGTAGGGAGGAGGAGGAGCTTTCTTTGTATTATTAATATTCTTCAATTGATCTTCTATGAGGTGGGTAGTACTCCTTATCTCTTAATTTTTTATATACTTGTAGAATATGATGATTGATCAAGTAAAGTATGTGTTAGATTTTGCATGATTATGAAACTTGATGTAGATCTATTAGAGGATAAATCTCAATGAATGAGTAGTCAAAATAACATCTTCATGTATAAGAACGTAAATTAATGAGTGGGTGTCCTTCTAATTTGTTGTTTGGGTGAATCAAATAGAAAGCATTGCTAGGACTTTCATGTGGACTTATAAATTTTTAATTAGCATGTTTTTCATGGTTGAATGTGTGATGATGGATGTATGCATGATGAATGAATGTGATATTGATATTTTTCATGGAACTAAAACTCCATTGATATTGTGATTTTCATGATAAAAAGGAAAAGGAAAGTTATTGATATTAGGCACATAGAGGAAATCATCTTGATTTATGAACTTATTGTATGATGATGGATTGTGTGGGTTTTAATATTATGACTTGAAGATTATCATGAACATACGAATACAAACTTTAGTTGATAAAGAATTAAGTTGGGTTCTATAAAATTGATTGGATGATCATAGATTTAAATTGTAGATGATGGAGATTTATAGAGATAATTAGAACTTATTGTATGCTCTTAATTCATGCTTGATTGATTTTAAAGTTGAAAATTTTTCCGGTTTTATTCGTTGTTTTAATATAAATTAATGATGAATGAGAACTAGAACTTTTGTACATTGTTATCATGTTAAAAATCCTTGAATAACACACTTGCAAGTGGTATAACTTGTTGAATTTAAACCCTTTAAATTAATTTGTTTGGGTCCAGACTTTTTTGATGAGTTCTTTGATATGTGCTGGATTTAAATTAATTTTTTCAGAATTTAATATTAAATTTGTAACTTGTAACCCCCGTTCCCGTAAATACATATTTTCTGAATAATTTTCTGTATTTCGATTATTTATAAATTTAGTTGTGTTAAATTCATTTTTGGAATTTTTCTATTAAAATCTTTTCTAATCGAAAATCTTGTTTATTATGAATAACGGTGTGTTTTAACTGTACTTTCCATTTTATAGTTGATCGACTATTTATATTTTAGCTAAATCAAAAATATTTTGATTTACTTTAATAAATTTGTGAAACTCAATTCCTATTTCGTTACATAACTTCATTATTATTATTTTCATTATTATTATTATTATTATTATTATTATTATTATTATTATTATTATTATTATTATTATTATTACTATTATTGAATGATTTTCGTGAAAGTGTTGAATCCAAACTACTTTCCGTCATGTAATAGTATTATTATTAGTATTTTTGTTATTATTATTATTATTATTATTATTATTATTATCATTATTATTATTATTATTATTGTTGTTGTTGTTTTTTATTAAATATGTACTGTTATTAGTATTATTATTACTACTTTTGTTAATGCCCATTAATTTTAATATAATCTTGTATTATTATTTAGTAATATGAAGCCCATCTTCTAAAGCCCTAATTTTATATTCATTTACATTATTTATTAATAAGGTAAGCCCAACCCAAGCCCATCTCTTATTGGATCCTAGCCCACCCTTGACCCAATACCCACAACCCAAATTCTCCCTAACAACCAAACCCAGATCTTCTCCCCCACAATCCCCCGTATTTGCTAACTACCCAAAATTCATTCCCACTATTCTATCATTAAATGTTCTTCTTCTTCTCTTTCTTTCTCCCAAAAGCCAAAACAGCAAAACCCCATTACTGTTCACCCCCTACCCCCGGTCCCATGCAAACCCCCCTCTCACTGTTGAACCCTAACCTCTCGCCCAAATCCCTTCTTCTTCCCCGCTCAATTTCGAAACCCACAGCCGACTCCTACCATCGCCACCATCCCATTATTCACCCTCACATCCTCGACCGAGCATCTCCATCCTCATCATCTTCCACCTCCCACTCGGCCACTGCTCCTCCACTACCACCCCTCAACTTCCTCCTTTGGCTCCCGCTCGAGCGTCGCCACCACCACTTCGCCGCAACTACAGTCGAGCTCCGCCATTGTCCTCGCAACCGTCTTCTCCACCCTCGAGCCCCCACCGCTCGAGCCACCTTCTCCCCTGCCCTGCTTGCGAAACCACCGAACCCACCGAAGCTCATCTTCCTTCGCTACCCCTGCCTTCATCCCGAGCCCAGCACCAGTGCCTCCAATCCGCCATCTTCGCCTTTCCATTCCCCCAGCACCCGCCGAGGTCCCCCATGCCTCTTATCATCGTCGTCCAAGCCTGAACACTCCGTCATTTGCCTTCCCTGTTTTAGCGCAAAACAGGGCATCCCTCGAGCTCCGGAGTTCTCGTCGCGGCATCGCTTCCCGACCGCCGGCACCCCGCCGTCACTGTAACATCCTGGATTTTTAAATCATATTAATTAGAATGTATTTTATTTTTCATGTGTTGTGCACGTGAAATTTTATGCATGTATCTCTCTAAAAATATTTCATAAACTAGTAGTCTTATTTTCCTTATCTTTTATTTAAGAGAACCTAATTAAATCTTTGGCATAATTGTCTCTTGCAGCCCACCTTAATTAATTAATTAAATTAATGAAGCTCATGGTTAGTTAGCCCATTAGTAAGCCCATTTATTTTTAAAATCTCTTTTAATAACCTAACTTGTAGTGTTGACCCATTCCAAAAAAAAATAAATAAATAAATAATTAACATGAACAACTTGTAAATAAGGGGGGCACTAGAGGGCACGTGCTTGCACTAGAGTGTGCAAAGCACACCTTTGGGTGTGGCCGGATGGGATCAAGAGAGAGGGAGAGTGGATGAGGTGGAGAGGTGGTTATTTGCATCATGGGAAGTTATAGCAACTTCCTATTACATCTAAGCCCTTGATCCTTAACCATTGATTTAATCCTAGCCCTTTATTTTCACTAAAATTTTGTATAAATACCCCCCCCCCCCCATCATTAGTTATCTTTGCACCTATTCTATGTCATAAGAGAAAGAAATACATTAGTGAGCAAAAGATTGAGAGTTAAGTAAGTTCTAAAAGATTGAGTGTGCTTTGTGTGTGCTCCATCAAGAGGAGGCCGGTCACTCATCCAAGGAGCAAGGAGGCTTGCGGCAAACACCAAGGAGCAAGGAGGAAGCTTGGACTCATCAAACACTAGGAGAAGAAGGCCCTTTTGTTCATTCTAGGAGTTTTCCCTAGGACTTTTGTGAAATTTCTCTCCAAATAAGGTGGACAATTTTCTTCAACTTCTAAATAGATACCATGCTAGGTTGTGTTTTTGATCATGCTAAAATAAACAAGAAAAAGGAAATATTACTTTATGTTAGTACCATGTTTAGGAGAAAATGAACATGTGTAAAATTGCATGAAATAAGTAGTAAAGCTGTTTGAATGACATGAACAGAAATATTGTGGTGATGATTTGAAAATATACTCATTCGCTAATTAAGAAATTATGAACTTTTATGTTTGAGTTATTCATGAATGCGCTGTGAATAAATGTGTGGTTATATGATGTGAACTATGAGAAAATTTCTTGTGATGTGTGGTTGTACATTTTATTCATGTAATTATTATAAATTACTTCTGCTGTTTAAATGTAATTTAAAGATGTCACTCTGATGTAATAAAAGTTTTAATTTCCTTGTAAAATTGTACAAAGAGAAGTGTAAAGATCCTGTGGAACTTCGAATTTGGTCTGTTTTGGAATTCGGGGTGTTACAGAGTGGTATCAGAGCCACGCTTCTAAGTAGTACAAATTTGTAAGGAACGACACCCTAGAAGTGGACATTAAAGCGTGTGTTGAGTCTAGAGATTTAAATATAAGTCACTTATATTTGTGTTACTCTATGATTTATGTTTCTTCTCCTCCTTTCTCTAAGATGGCAAGCCACTTCCACCCAGCTGGAGGTGACGATTGGCACATTATCGAAGAGGATTACTACCCCGGGCAAGCTGATTCAAACGAAGAAGATCCCGAAGAATTTGAAGAGGAATGGCCTGAGTCCAGGCTGATCACTCCACCTCAGGACTCATCTGATGATTCCTCCGACAAGGAAGAACAAGTTCCGAGTAGTCTCATTGTGTCTCTTCAGAGGCAGGTTGAGACTCAGAGGGAGAAAGCAGAGCTGTTGCAGGCGTAGTGTTCAAAGTGCAAGAAGAGCATTGCCACGCTTAGTCATCGTGTTTGGGAACTCGAGAAGAGGAAAAACATGTACGATGTACTGAAGGAGGAAGTAGAGGAACTACGGAAAGAGCTTCGTGAAGCCAAAAGGAACCGTAGGAACTAGACTGTTGTATCTTCTTACTGCTTCTTTTTATGTCAGAAATGTTTTAAATTCGAATGTATAAAGTCTGAAAGTCAATGAAATGAAAACTTGATTTAAACTCATATTTTCTACTTCGAATTTAATAGATCTTTTGCATCAGAATATGGCTAGAAGAGGAGCTCGAAATGTTGAAGGTCTGGACTTGGAAACGGAATTAGTGATGGTCTATCCGACACTCAATGTCGTTACCATGAATCAGAACCAAGGGAGGGTGCCTGTGAATCTAGTATCCGAAGCAATCAAACTCGTGGAATCATTTAAACGGATGAAACCACCTGTGTTTGAGGGGAAGTCAGACCCTGACGTGGCTGACAATTGGATCCGACAGATCGAGACTATCTTCGAAGTCTTGGAGACTCTAGAAGGCAACAAGGTGAAGTTGGCGGCACTGCAGTTCGAGAAGGATGCAGCTGTTTGGTGGCAGTCGATGAAGTGGACGATGGGAGATATTGTCCTTGGCTGGGAGGAATTCTTGGAGGAATTCTGCAGTCATTATTTTCCATCAAACGTCCAGGAGAAGAAAGCCATGAAATTTCTGGCGCTCCAACAGGGCGGCATGTCGGTTAGAGAGTATGAGACGAGGTTCAATCAGCTCTCAAGGTATGCTCCTGAATTGGTGATGGACGAGGCAAAGAAGGCTCGAAAGTTCAAGCATGGTTTTAGGCCAAGTCTAAAATCCAGGATGATACCCCTCGGTATCAGGAGGTTTGACAAGTTGGTCAAATGAGCGACAGCCACTGAGGCGGACATGGAACAGTTCCACGCTATTCAGAATAGGAGGAACAACTGGAATGTGGGGAAGAGGCCCGCAGTTGCTGGGAATGTCAGGGGACAGCCGCCGGCCCAAAAGTTCAAATTGACTGGGCGAACGCGGTCAGTATGGCTGGGAGACCCGGGAATGCATAGGTGAGACCTCCTGTGGTGACTTGTTATAATTGTGGGGAGACAGGTCACTACCGCTCCCAGTGCCCTAAGTTGCAGGATGTCGTCCAGAAGGGACCGACTCAGCAGGCCGGGAAGAAGCCGTACCAGCAGGGACAAGTATTTGCCTTGACCGAAGCTAACGCTAATGAGGTGGATCACGTCATCACTGGTACGAGGGAGGATGTTTAGAGTGTTTTCTGTTGTTTCTCTTTTCCCGCTTATTTAGTAAACTGTTATGTAACGAGTGTGTATTATGTAACAGGATAACTTTATTTGAATGGAAAGAAAGCTATTGTTTTATTCGATACTGGGTCCTCTCATACTTTTTTGTCACCTAAGTTTGCTAAAGTTTTGGGAGTCGAACCAAAAATCTTTCCAGGCAAGGTTTTAGCAATAGCTACTCCATCAGGGGAAACTTTAACCACTGATCGGTACTATGCGGACTGCGAGATCGTGATTGGAGATAAAATTTTTGGGATTGATCTGATCGAGCTGAATGTCTTGGGAGTCGATGTTATCATTGGCATTGATTGGATGTCGGTGTACAGTGCAAGTATCGAGTGCAAGACCACAGAAGTAACAGTGAAGGCTCCAGGTGGACCTGAAGTCATTTTCCAAGGGAAGAAGAGATGTTCAGGCTTGGTTGCTACTATCAGCGAGAAGAAGGGGATTCCTGCAGAGGTGCAGCAAATTCTAGTGGTTCGGAATTATCCGACAGTATTTTTGGAAGATTTGCCTAGGTTACCCCCGCATTGTGATATAGAGTTCAGCATCACTATTCAGCCAAGGAGTGCACCTATTTCCAAGGCAGCATATAGAATGGTGCATGTGGAGCAGGATGAGATCAAACGGCCGATTGAGAAACTGTTGGAGAAAGGCTTTATTCAACCGAGTGCGTCACCTTGGAGAGCATCGGTGCTGTTGGTAAAGAAGAAGGATGGTTCGATGAGGATGTGCATCGATTACCGGGAGATGAATAAGGTCACTATTCAGAAAAAGTATCCTATTCCACGAATTGATGACTTGTTCGATCGTCTACAAGGAGCAGCTGTTTTCTCCAAAATAGATCTTCGATCAGGATATCATCAAGTTCGAGTGAAAGCTGAAGATGTGCATAAGGCTGCGTTCAAAAATCAACACGGGCATTACGAATTCTTAGTTATGCCGTTTGGAGTGACGAATGCACCTAAAATTTTCATGGATATGATGAACAGAGTTCTAAGGCCGTTTATTGATTCTTTCATCGTCGTGTTTATCGACGATATTCTTGTGTACTCCAAGTCAGAGAAGGAGCACACGGAGCATCTGGAAGCAGTTTTGAGGAAGCTTCAGGAGCATGTGTTGTGAGCCAAGTTATCCAAGTGCGATTTCTGAAAATCTGAGGTGGCATTCCTAGGTCACATCTATTCTAAGGAGGGAGTGGCAACTGATCTGCAGAAGATAGAGGCGGTGAAGGATTGGGCAAGGCCTACTACAGTGAAGGAAATCAGGAGTTTTCTTGGGCTAACTGGATACTACAGGAGGTTCATTTAGGGCTATGCTCAGATAGCCATGCCACTCACTGGTCTGAACAAGAAGAATGTGAATTTCAAGTGGACTAAGTAGTACGAGGCGAGCTTTCAGGAGTTGAAAGAGAAGCTGACTACTGCTCCCATTTTAGCCTTGCCTAGAGTAGGTATTGAGTATGATGTCTACAGCGATGCTTCACATCGTGGGCTTGGTTGTGTCTTAATGCAAGAAGGAAAAGTGATCACTTATGGGTCTAGGCAACTAAGACCACATGAGAAGAATTATCCAACTCATGATCTGGAGTTGGCTGCGATTATCTTTGCCTTGAAGCAATGGAGACATTACGTGTATGGTGAGAAGCTGAACATGTACACAGACCATAAAGGCTTGAAGTACATCTACCAACAGAAGGATCTGAATCTGTGGCAAAGGCGATGGCTAGAGGTACTTGAGGACATTCTTCCAGAAATTAAGTACCATCCTGGGAAGGCTAATGTTGTTGCTGATGTACTTAGCCGCAAGAGCAGTCTGGCCAGTTTGATTACAACTTAGAGGTAGCTTGCAGATAAGTTAGATCTGGCTGGTATTGAAGTTGTTCTGCAAGGCTTGGGATCATCTTTAGCTCAGTTGAGACTTCAACCAACGCTGAATGAAAGGATTATCACAAGTCAGAAGGAAGCTGCTGAAATTCAGAAGATGAAGGAGCAGGTTGGTGTTGGCAAGTTGTCAGAGTTCCAGATCAGGGATGAGGTGTTGTGGTTCAGAGAGAGGCTGTGTGTTCCGGATCAAGCAGAATTGTGGGAGAGTATTCTTCAGGAAGCACATGCTACTCTTTTGTCTGTACATCCAGGGAGCACCAAGATGTATAAGGACATTAAGCATCACTTTCGGTGGTTAGGTTTGAAGCGGGATGTGGCCGAGTTCGTGGCGAAGTGTGAGGTCTGTTAGCAGGTCAAAGCCGAGAATCAGAAACCCGGAGGTCTATTGCAACCGTTACCTATTCCGAAATGGAAGTGAGATAACATCATTATAGATTTCATCACGGGTTTGCCCAAGAGTTCAAAGGGAAATGATGCGATTTGGGGCATAGTCGATCGACTAACCAAGTCCGCTCACTTCTTGGCGATGAAACTCACTTCGTCTATGGACAAGTTGGCTGAGATGTATGTTGGTGATATCGTCAAGCTTCATGGTGTTCCGTTAACCATTGTGACTGATTGAGATGCGCGGTTTACTTCGCAATTCAGGAGGAGTCTTCAGATAGCTCTGGGTACCAAGATGGATTTCAGCACTGCTTTTCATCCACAGACCGATGGGTAGACTGAGAGAGTCAACCGTATTCTTAAGGATATGCTTCGGTGTTGTGTACTAGACTTTGGAGGCAATTAGGAAAGGCACTTAGCTCTGGTGGAGTTTGCCTACAACAATAGTTTTTAGACTAGTATCGGGATGGCGCCGTACGAAGCTCTGTATGGCAGGAAGTACAGAACACCTGTTTGTTGGTTTGAAGTTAGGGAGCGGCAGATGTTTGGGCCTGAGATCGTGCAGCAGACCTCTGAAAAGATCGATCTGATTAGGAAGAGGTTGGTGGATGCTCAGTGTATGCAGAAGAGCTATGCAGACAACCAGAGGATGGACCTTGAGTTTGAGGTTAGTGACTTTGTCTTTCTGAAGGTTTCACCTAGTAAAGGTGCAATCCGATTTGGCAAGGGTGGGAAGTTAGCCCCGAGGTTCATAGGCTCGTATAAAATATTGAAGCGGATTGGAAAAACTGCTTATCGGCTTAAGTTACTGGAAGAGTTGACTCAGGTGCACAATGTCTTCCATGTGTCTATGCTGAGAGGGTACATTCCAGATCCGAGTCATCATTTGCCCGAAGTGCCGAAAGGTTTGCAATTGGATCTGAGTTACATTGAGCTTCCAGTTGAGATTGTCGATCTTCGGGAGAAAGTCTCGAGGAACAAGACGATACCGATGGTCAAAGTAGTCTGGAGAAACCAGTTGGTTGAAGAGGCTATTTGGGAATCTGAGGAGAGGATGATGAAGGATCATCGTGAGCACTTTGTTTGATTTGTATCTTCTTTCATTTTTCTTTCCTTGTTGTTGTATTTCTATTTCTCACTCTTTAATTGTAGTTCTAGGGACGGAACTATTCAAAGGAGGGAGTGCTGTAACATCCTGGATTTTTAAATCATATTAATTAGAATGTATTTTATTTTTTGTGTGTTGTGCACGTGCAATTTTATGCATGTATCTCTCTAAAAATATTTCATAAACTAGTAGTCTTATTTTCCTTCTCTTTTATTTAAGAGAACCTAATTAAATCTTTGGCCTGATTGTCTCTTGTAGCCCACCTTAATTAATTAATTAAATTAATGAAGCCCATGGTTAGTTAGCTCATTAGTGAGCCTATTTATTTTTAAAATCTCTTTTAATAACCTAACTTGTAGTGTTGACCCATTCCAAAAAAAAAAGGATTAATTAACATGAACAACTTGTAAATAAGGGGGGCACTAGAGGGCACGTGCTTGCACAAGAGTGTGCAAAGCACACCTTTGGGTGTGGCCGGATGGGATCAAGAGAGAGGGAGAGTGGATGAGGTGGAGAGGTGGTTATTTGCATCATGGAAAATTATAGCAACTTTCTATCTCATCTAAGCCCTTGATCCTTAACCATTGATCTAATCCTAGCCCTTTATTTCACTAAAATTTTGTATAAATACCCCCCCCCCCCCCCCTTCATAAGTTATCTTTGCACCTATTCTATGTCATAAGAGAAAGAAATACATTAGTGAGCAAATGATTGAGAGTTAAGTGAGTTCTAAAAGATGAGTGTGCTTTGTGTGTGTTCCATCAAGAGGAGGCCGGTCACTCATCCAAGGAGCAAGGAGGCTTGCGGCAAACACCAAGGAGCAAGGAGGAAGCTTGGACTCATCAAACACTAGGAGAAGAAGGCCCTTTTGTTCATTCTAGGAGTTTTCCCTAGGACTTTTGTGAAATTTCTCTCCAAATAAGGTGGACAATTTTCTTCAACTTCTAAATAGATACCATGCTAGGTTGTGTTTTTGATCATGCTAAAATAAACAAGAAAAAGGAAATATTACTTTATGTTAGTACCATGTTTAAGGAGAAAATGAACATGTGTGAAATTGCATGAAATAAGTAGTAAAACTGTTTGAATGACATGAATAGAAATATTGTGGTGATGATTTGAAAATATACTCATTCGCTAATTAAGAAATTATGAACTTTTATGTTTGAGTTATTCATGAATGCGCTGTGAATAAATGTGTGGTTATATGATGTGAACTATGAGAAAATCTCCTTGTTATGAAAGTAGATTGATTAACAAATCATACATGCCTGTTGTTAGTAAGATTGATTCCGTTTCCGTACAAACAAAAGAATAGTCTTTTATATAAAAATGATAGCTAAATGGTATTTTTGAAAATCTTGAGTTACTGTATAAATTTCAAAATTTCGGATTTTGTTGCTGAACATTCGACCGTATATATCCTAACAGTCGACTGTCCTGA
The DNA here is from genome assembly GCA_017893485.1 of Hemerocallis citrina. Lineage (NCBI taxonomy): Eukaryota > Viridiplantae > Streptophyta > Magnoliopsida > Asparagales > Asphodelaceae > Hemerocallis > Hemerocallis citrina. The sequence goes on along the minus strand of CM030367.1, from coordinate 109,957,688 downwards.
CTGTTTATTTCCCAATTTTAAATCATCACAGAATAGTCGACCGACTATGTCTCAACAATCGACTGTCCTGACTATTTTAATTAACAACTTTTTAATCCTCACAGAACAGTCGACCGACTATGTATTAACAGTTGACTGTCCTGACTATTTTAGTTTTCGTGTCTTTAAATCATTGCCGAGCAGTCGAGTGACTATGCCTTAACAGTCGACCGTCCTGACGATTTAATTGATATCCAGATTTCATGAGATAATTTTATGTAACCCTTGGCCTAGTGTAAATGAGAATTTGAGACTATTTTGCAAGAAGAACTTATTTTTATTTTAAAGTGTCTTTGGATAGAGAAAAATGTATTGCAATGTATTGTTTAAAAGAAGTTGAAAAGAGATTTTGATAAACGGAAATCGAAAGTATGAATGTTTGATTTAGTATTGGCAAAGAAAATAAGGGAATGATGTGGAAAGAATGAATTATGAATGTGACAAATTAGAAAAAGAATTTATTTGTCTTATGCATAAAATTGAACATGAAAGTGAAATCAAATATCCTGATGAATTATGAAAAGTCTTATGAATATGAATACACAAATGCTATGGTTATGAAATGAGATTTTGAACTAGAGGGTAGCTAAAATCCTAATACCGGCAATTGAATGAATTAAAATTGTTAAGTTGAATTGTTGAGATGAAAGACCAGGATGGTCAAGTTTTTTATTAAGACCGGTATTGAGAAAAGAGCTAACTCTAGGGGTTGATTTTATTCATGATTCAAATAAACTAAGCATTTAGTTACATGGTGGTGATGTGACGAAAGTGAGAGAAAAACACGAGTATGAGGGCCATCGGATTGGCGGTGTGAGAGTGATTCACAGACTACCTGCTTGATGCGTCATGACATGGCATGAGCACTACTCCAGAATTATCGTTCCGGTGACGATGCTTGTGGGGTGTTTGGTGACTACGGGTGGTGTCATCGTTCCATTGCGGAAATTGAATTGTCCATAGTTTGCCTGCTTGATGCATCATGTCAGTGCGTGGGATTCCCCTCCAGACTGCCTGGACATGGGCTCGTAGATCATAAAACATCTAGGATACTTACCGTAGTTACCGTAGTAGTTTAAGTCATGACGAGGGATTGAACCCTTTAAGATGAAGTACGATTAAGGGCTTGCCCTCGGACCTATATAGTATGAGATGCATGAATCCGAACAAGTGTGCATTAGTGTCATATAATATAAACAACTGCATTAAGGACTAAGTGCACAGCACAACACGACATCTATAGAATAGTCTCCGTAGTTTGGTTTGTGACAAGTGTGTGCTTTCTAAATAGGAGAAAATTAATGTTTTATATCCTTGCGTCAGTTGAATAAACTGACGAGCCCACTGTTTCCATGCAGGATAAAGAGATTGACAAGATTAAAGTATGCATGCTGCTTAAAAAATATTTCAAGTGTTGTACATTTTATTCATGTAATTATTATAAATGACTTCCGCTGTTTAATGTAATTTAAAGATGTAACTCTGATATAATAAAAGTTTTAATTTTCTTGTAAAATTGTACGAAAAGAAGTGTAAAGATCCTGTGGAACTTCAAATTCAGTCTGTCGCATTTGAGAAGAAAGCAGTGTAGGGGATTTATTTGGTGTTTGGTGTTTTGGAGAGAGGATCTATGTTTGGTGTTTGTGAAGAGAGTGGGATGTGTTGCTCTGTGTTTGCTGTTGTGGAGTAGGAGATCGGGGATCAGTGTTTGGTGTTTGGGTGGATCGTGTTTGCTATTGTCTTGCTGATCCCGTTGAGTTGTTGTTCGGTTCCCTCGCACGTGCAGCGCACATGTTTTCTTGTACGTTCGTTGATTCGTGGTTTGCCGCCCGGGGTCCTAATCTCGTTATTCTATATATTCGGATTATTCTAATGTCGTCCTAAAGGCAAGTCATCTTACTCTTGAATTGTATTGTATCGTATTTGAGTTCGTTTATTAAATCCCGCAAATAGATCCATATTTATTATCGTATATTGTTTATTGTTATCTATCGTTGGGATACTACGGATTTACACAAGCGAATCCAAGTAGTAGTCTTGACTTCGTGCCGTCTTTTTCCTCCAATGTATAGAGTCTTGCATGCATACACGTAGTTAATTATTGAATATAGGAATAGGAATTATTATTGTATTTCACGTCATGACATCTCACAACAATTGTAGATTGTATACTAGTATTGATTGTTTATATGATTGATGTTGGTGTGCTAGTCGATTGTGATTAGTAGGATTATGGACATTATACATCTTAATACCATGCTCACAAGATGTAACTTACTGTGATTTATGATTGTTAACCCCTAAATCATCGTTCTTAACATTTTAATCATGTTATTCATGAAGAATATATTGAGACCCTAAAATTTTATTGCCAACCTGAACATTACCATGCTGTTTTGACCTAGATACTGTCATCAAAATCAATAACTTTCTGAATATGAAATGTAGCCCCATGTTTCTAGTTTCCAGAATATTCAGAATTTTTCAATTCCGACTTATATTGCATTAGTTATGACCATTTTACTGCTGCTGCGCTATATTTTTATATTTATGCACATACCATGTTAAGCTGATGAATTAGGTGAACTAATGATCAAATATCACCATGATAAGTTCCAGATTGATATTCAATATGCTTAGGGTAATGAAAATTATTTCTACTAATTTTTACAATAAAAATTTACTGCTGTTACAACTGAAACTAGTTAATACTGATAACCAGCCAGAAACGGTAACCTGTAAAGAACACTAAAATTCACCTAGCTATTGTTGTTGGAATCCATACTTTAAGTATGCATTGGAACCGGGAAGGAGTCTAGTTTCCAGACCTTCTGACGGATCCACATTTTCTATTCTGTAGCAACGGGAATTTTGATTTTGGTACAGCAATCTACTACTGTCCAGAATTGGGCTTCTATGTTTAATAATATACCATTGAATCTATAATGTTGAATTTGGTGTATTTGATTGTATGGAGTACATTGCATGATCTTAGGATTGTGTTGTCATCATTCTAGTATCCCTTATTAATCGCCTTATCGTTTTCCATTAATATCTCTGTCCCTATTGTTCCCTATTAGTATTGCATGTTAATTAAATAGAGAATGTTAATCAAGCCGGGGTTAAGGGTTGACCATAGTTGTGGACAATATAGGTAGGTGTACTCGGATGGGGGCCCGTGTTTACCATGTTTTTAAAGTTAAATGGAACTAAGTGTCACGTAGAACTAAGTGCCACGTCAGGTGTTAACGAGGGCCACCTCTAGAACTTACGGGGGCCACCTCTAGAACCCATTACATGATTACATGATTCATGAACGTGTTTACCGGTTTTTCTGTTTACAAGTTAAATGGAACTAAGTGCCACGTCAGGGGTTGACGGGGGCCACCTCTAGAATTTACGGGGGCCACCTCTAGAACCCATTACCTGATTACAGGACATGATATAATGATGCCTGAGTACACAGCCCTATAAAATCCACCACTAAGTCTAAACGTAACTTATTTGCATGTAACACCATGCGGTAAATAGATGGGACGCATGAAGTGCTACATTAGTTAGGATAAAAGAAAAATGAATAATAGACTTAAAACTGCATCGCATTGTCATTGCATTTTGTCATCGTTATTGAACAGTGTTGTCGTTATTGCTTACCATTATTGTTATTGTTTATTGTTGTTATAAATCCTCGTTATTGCACATTGTACTATTATCGTTTATCACTGTTCAATACTATTGATTTTATCGTTCATTCAATTCATCGTTATACCATTATTGTCACTGTTCCTTTGTTTCTCTACTTGCTGACCACGACATGCTCTAAGGACATATTATTCTCTTTCTTTAGATGAACAGCTTGCAGAAAATCAAGAAGATTTTCCTGACGGACTAGGAGAGCAACAATGGTGAAAGAATTGTTTGCTGCGCCGCTTAAATAATTATTATTTCATTTTGAGAACTTCAATAATTGAACAATGTTGTTAATTCTTATATCTGTGGGCCTTTGACCCGAATGATGTTATTGTTGATTCCAGATGTTGGATTTAAAATCTGTTGGTTATTTGATGCTTAAATTCCAAGTATTGTGATCCATGTGATTTACTTCTTTTATTACATGCGTGGTTGTATTACTTTCTGTTTATATTGTTGAGTTAAATCGATAACAGCTCATGGATGATGCAAGTCATTCGCTGTGCCATGTCACGTGCTTGCATTCCGTAGTTTTGGGAAGCGGGGCATGACAGTACTGTTTTGAAAAACAAACTTGTATAACTCTCAGATTTTGGATAAAAGATAGTTCCAGAACATGTTGAATTTAAACCATTTAAATTAATTTGTTTGAGTCCAAATTTTTATGGAAAGTTCTTTCATATGTGCTGGATTTAAATTAATATTTCCATAATTTAATATTAAATTTGGAGTGTACTTTTTTGAAGAAAAAATTCATATAATTTTTAGATTTTGTGAAAATCTATATTTTCGTAGATGAAATGTGTTTCCGTATATGATGGAGTTCTTATGGCAGTATCAGTTGATTAGAAAGGAATGTGATTAATGAAGAGTGTTTTTTACAATGAAACCAAGTTGGATTTTGATTTGAGGCTTAGGGTTATGATGTGGACCCTCGAAAGATTGTTGATGATATTTTGAGTTATGAGACTCTAGATGTTGGGTGGGACCCTAGCATGCCGGCAAATGAGATTTTATGGAATTTGGCTAGTGGTGCTTTGTATATATTCAGTAGAGTTATGTCCAGTAGGGTACACCAACTCTAGGGAGACTACGATTCTAATTAATTTAACATAATAAAATAAGGACAAGCACTAGTTGGAGTTGTGACGAAATCAAAGCAAACATGGGTAGGGGCCTCATATGATCGGACGATGGAAGATAATCCCAAGAATTATCGGGGTGTGATCACGAACGGTGTGGGTTTCAATTTCCATAATTACCGGGGTGTGAGGGAGTGTACCCAAAATCACGGACGATGGGAAGTTGATTCTCAAGAATTATCGGGGTGTGAACACGGACGGTGTAGGATGTATCTTCAGAATTATTGGGGATCAGGGCGATGCTCATGGAATATTCGTGTGATGAGGTACCCTCTGGCTGGACTGTGTCGGTTTAAACTTCCAGATTTATCGGCGTGTGAGGAAGTGTACCCAAAATCACGGACGGTGGGAAGTTGATTCTCAAGAATTATCGGGGGCATGGCAGTAGATACTCATAAAATAATCTAAATCTTAAGTAATCACCGTGGTAGGTTAGTTGCTTAACGATGGATTGAACCCTATAAAGTGAAGAACGATAAAGGCATGTACTGGACCTATGTAGTATGGGATGCATAGAATCCGACAAGTATGCATTAGGAACCATCATAGGCATTGTGTTTCTTGACTTATTTTATGCATGCTTGCTTTTTGTGTTCATCTCGTACACTTGACATTTAGCCTAGCTTCACTTGTTGTTCTGTGCTCCACTTATTGTTGTTCCATGTTCTATTTATTATTTTTTATTCATCATTTATTATTGCTATATTAATATGCATCAAGTTTGTGATTGTGAGATGTAGAAGTATCACTATTACTATAGTTGACATCAGTTGCATTTAACTGACGTGCTCACTTTTAATAGACTTTTATAGGTTTTCAGTTATGGATAGCATTGATACAAATAAAGCTTGGAGTATAAATGCAAATTGAAGATTTTAAGTGTTGTAAAGATTTGTAATTTTTGTATTAATTTCCGCTGCGTTTTTTTTTGGTAAAAACAGAAGATGTAATAAAAAGTTTTAATTTTCCCTGTATTTGATACTGTGTTTTGATTGCAATTGAAGTTGATTCCAGAAATTGTGCCACTTATTTCTAATCTTATTTATTAGAAATTCAGGGTGCTACATCACCAATGATTGTCGAGCCCTTAAAGAGGAGCTTGAATCTCTGATCTGACGGGGCTACCTCTCCAAGTTTACCCAAAGGAACAACATTGAGCCTCCTCATGTCCTGGGAGCGAAAAAACGTCCAGAAAAGCCTTTCCAGTCTTAAGACTTAGGACGTATGGCGGTCTTCCACTCCATACATGGAGGACCAATAGGGGGAGAGTAATTTCTCCAAGAGGTGAACTCGGTATACAATTTTCCCCTACTAAGGGGTCTGGGGTTCCAATAACTTTCTCAAACAAGGATCTTGAATGTGTTCAAACACCTCATTGCAACGCGCTTGTAATCAACATCTGAATGAAAATTTATCCGGTGTGTCACGTCCTGATAGATAATGGCATCTCTGTGAAAATCCTCTGCTTGGATGTCTTCGAGGGTCTCAAGATCTCGCGAGACCATCTCAAACCAGCCGGGTATACCCTTAACAAATTCTCCGTGCCCTAGTCTAGATTGAAGAAATAGTCACCCTTGATGTGACTGTGAGGAAAGCTCTAGGCACTTGAACAGAAGCACTTGATATCATGGTTATCAATGTGAAGGCCGCTTATAACACCATTTTCCGCTGCCCGGGGCAAGCAGCCCATCACGCGGTTGCCTCAATCTTCCACATGAAGGTCAGAGAAGTTAAAGGGAGCCAAGATGTAGCACGGGCGTGTTACACCGCTACAACGGGAGATCGGTCCTCCCCCTTGATGCTATGGAACTCCCGTAAGAGATGGGTCAAGTTAACTCCTAGCCCATGGATGAACTAGAAGAAATCCTCTTCTCCGAAGAAAACCTGGCCAAATGTTTTCGACTAAGCAAGGCTATCCCCCACCAAGTCAAAGAGCAAATCGTTGTTTGCATAAGAGGAAATCAAGACTTGTTCACTTAGACCGCATCTGACATACTAGGCATCTCAGAAGATCTAAAGCATTGTTTAAGCGTGAACCCATATGTCAAGCCAGTCAAACAAATGTATCGTATGTTTTCCCCTGATAGACAACAAGCAATCAAGGATGAAGTAAAGAAGCTCCTAGCCGCCCGCTTCATTCAATAAGTTAGCTACCCTAAGTAGCTAGCGAATCTGGTAATGGTAAGGAAAGCCAACAGCAAGTGCAGAATCTGCATAGACTTCACCGACCATAACAAGTCGTGTACAGAAGACCCTTTCCCTTTACCTAGCATAAATGCCTTGATCGACGCCACCTTCGGTCAGGAGCTCTTAAGCTTCATGGACCTCTTATCGGGAACTAGAACTGGATGTTTTCACTAGACATCACTAAGACGTCCTTCATCACTGATCAAGGACTCTATTTTTATAGAGTCATGCCCTTCGGGTTGAAGAATACTGGAGCCACGTATGAACGTTGGGTGAACCAAGTCTTCAAGGTGCAAATCGGTAGAAAAAAGGAAGACCATGTGCCCGATCTCCAAGAAGCGTTTGATGTAGTACAGAGACATAACATGAGGCTAAATCCCTCAAAATGCTCCTTCGGAGTCACCTCAAGAAATTTCTTCAGTTTCATGGTCACGAGAGTGATCAAAGCCTACCCTAAACAATTCGAGCCATGCTGGACATGTCTCCCCATCTACCATCAAAGAAGTTCAAAAAATCAGAGGATGTCTTGTCGTTATTAGGCACTTCCTCTCCAAGTCTAGAGAGAAGTGTATCTTGTTCTTCAAAGCTCTTTGAGGAGCAAAGAATTTTGAGTGGGGCGAAAAACAGCAAGTAGTCTTTGAGCACCTCAAAGCACACTTTTTCAATCCCCCACTACTTAGCAAATCCAAGCCGGGAAATGTTCTCTATCTTTACTTGGCCACTTCAGATCAGACCCTTAGTGTCATCATCGTAGGATAAGGAGATAGAGTTCAGAAACCAATCTATTGCATAAGCAAGGTACTTCATGATGTCTAGCTTTGATACTCTAAAATGGAGAAGATGGCATACGCACTGGTCACGGCTGCCTGAAAACTCCACCCCTACTTCCAAGCACACTCCATAAGGGTCCTCACCGATCAACCACTTAAATAAGTACTCCATAAGTCAGAATGCTTCGGGCGACTCATGAAGTGGTCTATCGTGTTAAGTTAACATGATATCAGCTATTGACCAAGTATGGCAATCAAAGCACAAGCCTTGGCCGAATTCATCATTGAAAGCACTATCCCTGATCCCCCGAGGAAGGACAAAACCCCCCTACCCTGGAACATTTATGTTGATGGGTTCTCCTGCCTCGATAGGAGCGAGGCCAGTCATCTTGCTTGGTCCTGATGAGTTCACTCTTTAGTACTCACTACGCCTTAGCTTCATAGCCTCCAACAATGAGGCCGAATATGAAGCACTCATTGTTGGACTTCTTCTAGCACGGAAAGCAGTGGCACGAATGGTTGGGGTGTTTAAAGACTCCTAACTAGTAATGAATCAAATCTGAGATAACTATGAAGAAAGGGATAACCGCATGGTTAAATACTTGGCCCATGCAAAGAAGCTTCTAGATACATTCAAGGAAGCTGAAGTCACTCGCATCCCACACGAGGAAAACAGGCAGGCATATGCCCTCTCTAAGTTAGCCTCCTCATCATTTAGTGGACTCGACCACACCGTGCTCATTAGGGTCCTAGTCAAGCCTAGCATTGCAGAGGAAGAACTAGAGCTCATGCTTGCCACCCCCTAAACACCCAGAGATTGCTGGATGAAGCCCTTGATCGACTTCCTCAATAAAGGAGTCTTCCATGTCAAGCCCATTCCTCTTCGCCATGTGGGTAATGGACTTATTTGGACCGTTTTCCCCCACTACTAGACAACGACTAGCTTCCATCACAGAGCACAAGGTTCAACAATTCTTCTGGAAGAATATCGTCTGCCGATCTGAAATCTCTCGAACACTAGTCACCGGCTATGGAACACAATTAGCCGACAAGAGATTCTACAAGTTCTGAACTGATCTAGAGTTTAAACAACGCTTCTCCTCTATCTCACACCCCTAGACCAGGGGTTAAGTAGAGAATGCCAATCGACAAACCTTGCACGGTCTTAAGAAGAGACTTGATGAAGCTCTGAAGGAATCGTGGGTCGAAGAACTCCCAAGCGTGCTCAAGTCCTACAGAACTACAAAAAGACTACCAACAAGAGAATCTTCAATCAACCTCACATTCGACACGAAAACACTCATCCCCTCAGAATTCAGATTACCTTCCCTTGCCTTTTCTCCTTTAATTAAGACCAGAAATCAAACAACTTCTGGGGCAATCTTGATCTCATTGAAGAAGTACGAGAGAAGTATGCAGAGACATATCTTAAGCTGAGGGTGGATAAATTTTACAACAAGAGGGTCCGCCCAGCTAGCCTCAAAGAGAGGGTCCTCATTCTTTGAAAGCTCGAAATATCCGCCCATACAAGAAGGAAAAGCTTGCTCCAAACTGGGAAGGACCATACAAGGTCTCACAAGTGGTCCGCTCAGGAACTTACCGATTTGAAGCCCTAGGGGGGAAGAAGATATCAATAACTTGGAATGTCGAGCACCTAATGAAGTACAATAAGGATGCTTAATGCCCTCCCCTAATAGTAGGTTTTTAAATTTGTAATGAGGCCATTGTAACGGCCAAAGCATGTAATTAAGGATAGCTAGTGAAGCAGCTACTTAGGTTTATTTTTTCAATAAAAAATTAGTATTTTCTTTTGGAAAATTCTTATATAACTCTCTGTATACAAACAATGAGTTAAACCTAGCCTCTGCCTAAGCAACACCAACAACTCATTAAGCATCCCAAATAACGGGTTTGGAGTCATTACTCATGGCTCGGAGTTGCTCTAGCAACTTGTAAGAAAGCAAGTTCAGAGTTCGACTCACCATTTGATTTACTCCCACAACTAGTTAAAAGTTCAGGAGTCCATACCCATGGCTCAGAGTTGCTCTAACAACTTGTAAGCAAGCAAGTTCAGAGTCCAACTTTCCATTCGATCTGCTTCCACAACTCTATAAACTCACATACGACAAATTCAGGAGTCCATACCCATGGCTCGGAGTTTCGCTAGAAACTTGCAAGCAAGCAAGTTCAGAGTCCAACTCGCCATTCGATCTGCTCCCACAACTCGTTAAAAGTTTAGGTGTCCATACTCATGGCTTGGAGTTGCTCCAGCAACTTTTAAGCAAGCAAGTTTAGATTCTAACTCTTCATTCGATCTAGTCTAACTCGTCATTCGATCTGTTCCCACAACTCATTAACTCTCATACGACAAGTTCATGAGTCCATACCCATGGCTCAGAGTTGTTTTAGTAACTTGCAAGCATACAAGTTCAGAGTCCAACTCACCATTCAATCTGCTGCCACAAATCAATAAACTCTCATACGACAAGTTCAAGAGTCTATACCCATGGTTCGAAGTTTCTCTTGCAACTTGCAAGCAAGTTCAGAGTCCAACTTGCCATTCATTCTGCTCCCACAACTCGTCAAAAGTTTAGGAGCTTCATACTCATGGCTCGGAGTTGCTCTAGCAACATGCAAGCAACAAATTTCAAAGTTCAACTCGCCATTCGATCTGCTCCCACAACTCATTAATTCTCCATAAAAAAACTACTTGTTTGGAGTCCATACTTATGACTCGAAGTTGCTCTAGCGACGTGCAAACAAGCAAGTTTAGAGCTCAAATTTCTATTCGAACTGACTCTCACAACTTGTTAGCTACCTCAATCGACTAGTATGGGGTCAAGCCCCTCCCTAGTGTTACACCCGCTAATTGCCACGACAAAGACATAAGGTTCCAACTCACTACTAGATCTGCCTCAACCACTTTAAACCAAAGAGCCACAACTCAAAGGAAACAAGAGACAATACTTAAACACTTAGAAGAATTTTCATTTCACATAAGTATCTCATCAAAATATCCAAAGGATGCATCTATAGCAAATATCAACAATTTTACAAGTCTCCCTCAGAGTCATCTCGTCTCCCTCAGGCCAAGAGGATATTTTGGTTGAGGGATACATGTAGCTTATGGCTCTCCCTCGCTACGATAGAACCGCCTCGGTCTCTTTGATGGCCAAAGGGAAGTACATGACCCACGGATTGAACCTGAGTCACACGACCATGAACACATGCCACCTCCTCAATAGAAGCAAAATTTGATGAACCAGCTACCCAACTATAGGCATCTCCCGGATTCTTCGGGGTCCCTTGTGGACATAAGGCCAGTTCGTGGAATAACCTCCCTTGATTTATCTGATCCTGAGAGCAAGAGGTGCACCTGGTCCGGGTCCCTCAAGAAGTTGTTTCAATCGATGGATCTCAACCTCCTACTCGACAAGCCTCTCCTTAAGCTGGGCAGCCTTAACCCTAGTCTTCCAATGGACCGTACCAATGCTCTTCGAACAGGTTAGATGAGATTCACCTGAGTGATTGGGGACAGTCTCCTTTAGATGAACAATCTCCAAGCTCTTGTCAAGAAATACATTCCTCAAATCATCCCTCTAAGTTGTAGCCGCAACTAAAGAATGACGAAATGATTTAATCTCCAAGTCCCCCTCGACGGTCGCCCTCGCAAAATGGACCTAACCACTGTGCAAACCTCCCTCCATTCCGAGAGGAGGCATCTCACTCAGTCTACTACTAAGACACTTGGCCTCAGCGTTCCTCTTGGTCAACACTTTTTGCAGATAAGCAAGCTCCGCTTCCGCTCTGAATAACTTCTCCCGCAAATGAATCAGCCTCAGCTCTACCACACGCAACTTGGTACAGAGGCAGAAAATCTCGCTTTCTCAAGGACCTCCACCATTGTATATGACAATCTGCCAATGGGAGAGATCAGGGGGTATTTATGGTGATAGTAAACAAAACCACAAGGATAAGAAGACTCAAAAATTAAAAATCAACACATCGAAGGTGATTATCAACTAAGAAAACCCAAGTGCTTGAGACCACCAGCACTTTCAATCGACAAAAATAGGAGAAGAAGTCTCGGCTACTTCCTTTCCCTTCTCCTCTACTTCTCCCCTAAAGCTACTCTAACAACTTACTAACTCCATACAATGAGTTCGATATTCCGCTTGCCACCCAAGCTATACCAGCAACTCACTAACAAGCAAGTTCGGAGCTCACCTCGTCAGTCAAACTGCTCCCAAAACTCGCTTAACTCTCAATAAGTTTGGAGTCCACCTCTCCTCTAGAGTTGCTCCCAAAGCTCGCCTTCCGAACGACTCTTCCCTAGAGTCCGGCAATCTTCTTCCTCGTGCCCTCCTCCTGAGCGGCCTTCTCCTTCCATTGCAAGTTTTGAGTGCAGCTCTTCTTTATAGCTTCTCCCAAAGCTTACCAACTCCAAACAGTACGTCCAGAGTCCAGCTCTCCTTTAGACCAAAGCTCACCAACACCAAGCTACAAGTTCGAAGTCCACCCATCCTCTAGAACTTCTCCCATAACTCGTTAACTCTCAAACAACAAGCTTGGAGTCCAACACCTCCCTAGGGCTACCCCTACAATGTGTTAACTAAAAAACACTAATTCCAGAGCCCATCACATCTTTAGAGCCGCTTCCCCAACTTATGAGTTCATTGCAATAAGCCACAACAGTCGAGACAAAAACACATGGGACATTCTTATAAACCTTCCAATATTGTGGCTCCTCAAGGGCGATGCTCCTCTTCATAGCTCCTCCAAAGCAAAGCTTCTCTTCTTAGCTCTTTGAGGACAAATCTCCCCTTCGTAGTTCCTTCATGGTGAAGCTTCTCTTCGTAGCTCTGCTGTGGCAAAGCTACGCGAGGGCGAAGCTTCTCTTCTTAGCCCCCCAATGATAAAGAACCTCTTTGTAGCTCCTCCAAGTGAAGCTTATCTCCTTAACTCTAATGGCTAAAACTCCATTTTTTAGCTTCTCAATGGCGAAGCTCTTTTTCCTTGCTCATAAGGAGTGAAGCTTCTCTTCTTAGTTAGTCAGGGGGCGAAGCTCCTCTTCGTGGCTCCTCGGGGGAAAATCTCATCTTTTTAGCTCCTCCATGGCAAAGCTCCTCTTTGTAGCACCTCAAGGGCAAAGCTACTCTTCTTAGTCCCTCGGGAGTAAAGCTCCTCTTCGTAACTCTACCGTAGCAAAGCTTCTCTACTTAGCACTTCGGGGGGGAAACTCATTCCTCCATGGCAAAGCTCCTCTTTGTCGCTCCTCTTTATAACTTCCTAGGTGCAAAATTCCTCTTCGTAGCTCCTCTGTGGCGAACCTCCATTTTTTAACTACTTCGTGGCTCTTTGGTAACAAATACCCCAACCTACTCGATCATACCGAGCATCCCCCCCATGCCCCCCGAGGTCACGCACTGGGTAGACTGTGCTCCGAGCAAATCGAAGAAAATTGTAATTCTCAATCATTGGATCTCCTTTAGAGTGTTGCCAAAACACGTGCAAGCTGCGTGCCAAAACTAGCTTAAAATGCGTGCAAAACGTGTGTTAAAGCTGCTACAAAATTTGTTTAAAAAACACGCTTAAAATATATGATAAAAAAGGAGGAAAAGACAAAAGAAGAAAAATGACACAAAAGGAGAAGGGGGGCTAGAGAAGCAAGTGCATTGCACGTGCACGCACCAGGCAAACAATAGGTGCGTCGTAAGTGCCGGATTCAAAAAAAGAAGAAAAATATTTAGAAGTTGACCTGTCAACATTGACTAATCAACGATGTCTGACGTGACGCCATGTGGGACGCTGCGTCAGCCCCGGAGACCCTACCCGGTTCTCACACCGGGTACAACGATGAATTCAGCGATTTGTAGCAGTCAGATCTCCTCAAAATGCCGCTCCTCTTGATAATGCTCGTTTTGGTGTCAAAATTAGAGTCGGTGCTCAGCACTGGGTAGCACATGAACTTGGTTAGAAGCTGCACAGGGTAGCTCCTCCTTGGAGCGAATCTGAACCCTCTGATCTCCTTGACGTGCGTGTTCGAACGGGCCAGTTCTTTTTGCTGTAGAAATAGTTTTTATGCTTCTGTATGAAGCTTTGTACTTCCTCCTTCTTGATATAGACAAATGTTAAATTTTTTGCTTCCATTGATGCACCTGTAAAAGTTTTAAAAAACACAGTAGTGTATTATTTAGCTCGATTTTCCAGTACCTAGGACCTTTGTCAAACAATTTTAATGGATTATTAGAATATAAGGGTTCTGGCAAGTTATGTACCAAGGTTTCAAATTCATTGGATGGATGTAGTTGATAGGTGTTAACATTTTTTGTTGTTTGTTGAATTAAAGTGATGGGATTTTCACCACGCTGGGTTGCGGGTGTATAGTGGGAGGCTCACGGGGCTGTTAAAGGAACACGGAGAATGAGACGATTATCAAGTTGGATGTAATGTTTATTAAATGATTCTAAAAAATGGAGATTATCCATTCCCAAAAGAAAATATGCTTCTAAGACATTGGGTAATAAACCAAAGTCAAAAGAATACGTGGTTATGTTATTATGGATATCAGGAATTTGGACCTGAAGTCCAAGAACCTTATGTGTTATTGGGCAGTCGTCCTATAAAATCTTAAGCATTCCTTTTTTATCTAAAGGAGTGCTAAATTGTTGTGGAATGAAAACTTCTTGTAAAAGACTTGCTTCTGTGCCTGTATCTATCAAAGCATGTATGGTAAATTCTTGTATATTTGGAATATAGATTGTAAGAGGAATATAGATATGCAATTGTGCTAATTTTTTAAGGTCAATAGCTCAAATCATTGTTTCTAATTTGTGCTAAGGGTACTTTAAGAATCCTTTGTTCAGATGTGGTTGAAGTATTTTTTTGGTTCGACCTTCAAGGGTTGTAATCTTTCTTGCTGGACTCTTTGTCCTTGTTAAGGTTCAATTTCATAGAATGGATTATTCATATTATATCTAGATGAGATTGATCTTTGTAAAGAAGAAGATGGGGATCCTTCTGGCTGATTTCTTATAACTGTAGATATTGTATTTCCAGAGGCTCTAAAATATTCAATTGGAACTGGAACCTTTGGTTTTAAGGATTTGATGAATACGTGCATTTCTTGATCAAATTTTAGATGAGGCACATCTACTAGTCGATGTTACATAGTTTTCCCTATTCCAACATCAAAAAGTTTAATAAAATGTGTTGGTGTAATGGATTTGAATGTTGATGTATCATTTAGTGCCATACAAAGTTCCCATTGAATCTCCAGTACTTTTGATCCCGGTAATAATTCTTTTCCTTGAAGATTTATAGATAGGGTGCAAGCTTTGTTTATAATTTTGTGGTCCAGACTTATAAAAATGTGCGGGTGTATATTGACACCAAATAATCTATTCGCAAGATTACATTTAGCACCACCAACAATATTGTTTAAAGAATTATTGATAATTTGTTCATCCATACAAACAATCATTATCGTATATTCCTGGGCGGAATAGTCCTATTATTTTTATTTGTATTAATCGTATATGAAGATATTTCATTTTAGGATATTTTTCTTTAATTTTTCTTTTTTTTTTTTAAGTCAAGTAATTTGACTGAAGAAAAATCTCTGTCTCCTTTTAACTCTATGTGACCTTGCATACGTTCAAATATATAGGTATGCTGATTTAAAAATCTAGAAATGATGGATTTTTATATATTTTTTTTTTATTAGAATGAGGCATTGCCTCCTTTAGTTTTTCTAAATTTTTTTCGGTTACGACAAATTGTTCTCCCATGCTATCTTATATACTGAAATTTGTTATTTCTTCATAAGGGACTTCATTACTTGTAGTAATAGTATTCATGTAAATTCTGTATTCAAAATAAGCTTTTTGTTCCTTGCCACATGAACTAGAACTTTGTGTTGGATATTTATTCGGGCTTTGATATTGGTTATCTTCCTTTATTATAGGAAGGTCTTCATAATTTTGTATAATGAGTAATCCTAAAGGATCTCCTTGTTCGATAGTATAGTCTCTATCTTTAAGACTTGTGCTTTTAAATAACAAGGCTTTGTTTCCTATAAATAAAGGTTCAATTATACTATTTGTTATAAAAATATTTTCTTTAGCATGTCGTGGTATATTATGGACTATTCCATAATATCCTAAGGGTATTTGAATAATTATACCTAGATATAATGATGTAGTTCGATATCTTTGTAAATTATAATTTCTGGTAGCATAAAGTATATAACCAGGTGTTTTTTTTTTGTTTTGTTTTGTTTTGAAGAATACGTTAATGGAGTTATTGTTATTGAATTTGATGTTTTATTTATAGTTAACATATTTATGTCGACAGAATTAAAAGTATCTATAAGTTCTTTCCCATCTTGATCAGAGCAAGAATCTTCAGAATTTGTTGAATATATACTTTCTATTTTATATATAGAAGAGTTAGCATCACTTGGTATGTCATCAATAAGCCAAGATTGAAACTGTATTTTTCTATATCATCTATTATTACATATTTTATATTAGTCGGGCATTCATTTGCAAAATGTCTTTCTTTACTGCATTTGAAGCAATTGCAGCCTTTTCTGAATTTTTGTTTTTTGATGAACTTTTTTCTAAGGAAAGTCTTCTCCCTTTTGCATTTTCTTTTAAATTCACGTTTCCATTGTCTACGAGTAATTCAAAATTTTGGTTTTTTCCTTTCATAAAAAGGTTTTGATCTATTTTTATATTTTGCATATATTCTGGTTTACAACCAAATTGTAAATTTATGTCATCGTTATATTTAGAACAACGAATAGCCTAATTTAGAATGTTTACTTTTGTTATCAATTTGCTTATGAGTTTTAACTTTCTCACAAAATTTATCCATTGTTTCCTCTCAACTATTACAACTGCATCGGTGGCTAACCAACCTGGGCACGTCTGGGTAAGAAGTACACTTTGCAATTTTATTATGGCAAAAAATTGTTATCAATTTGCTTATTTTGCAATTTCCATTGTTATCAATTTACTTATGGCAAAAAATTCATTCATCCAGAATAAAAGAAAAATATGATTACTTATTAGCAACAGCTCCTAACGAGCGAAATGCTCAGTCTACCGGAAACCTAAAAAGGCATGTATGGAAACAATAAAAAAATTCTGTGAGCAAGCTAAAGCTCATAAGCAAATTGATAACAAAATTAAACATTCTAAATTAGGCTATGCCGGTAGTTCTATATATAACGACGATATAAATTTACAATTTGGTATCAGAGCCTGGTGTTTGTAAATATACCTTGTATATTTTCCTCTTTGAAGTCTACTACTACTATCTGTAAGTTTCTTATTTAGTATTTAATGATAGCTGGACTTTCATTTGAGCATATCTTATAGCTGTTCATTGCCTTACTTTATGATTGTGTAGCAATCTTCTTTAGCTATCTTACTTTGTAGTCTGTACACCTTATGTAGTAAACGAATTAAGGTTGTGCTCTCTCTCTGTGTGTAGCAATATAGTATAAGATTGTGGTTAAAACAAGAGAACCATTGGTACTAGGTTTGCCCAGCCATGAGGCTGTTATTCGAGGCTGAACCCTACTATAAATCCACGGTCAGGGGTACTATACTGTCGTAGAGAATAGGCTCAAAGAGGACAAGAGAGTAAAAAAGATTAGGAAGATCACAATTTAATCAAAAAATAATACTATAAACAAAGATAGGATATGTTCAAGTTTTTCTATAATCATGAATGAGCCTATTAATAACTTGATTATCATTGATTAACATCAATGCTCGCACCGTCTTAATAAAGACCATTATGAACACTTCACTTACCCACACATGGATCTTTAAATACTGGCATTTTTAACTATATGGTAGATTTATTAAAAGAAATTAATAATGAAATAAATAATTTAAAATTCACATGGAAACCTAAACCATAAAATAATGATGCTAAGTTATCAGGTTTATCCAGAACAAAAATAAATATGGTTAAATATTCTTCAGAAGAAAAAAATAAAATAAATATTGATAAAATAGATAAAATCTATTATGAGACTTTTCTCCATTTACAAGAAAAAGAACTTACTGGAGAAATAGACAACATAGATGTTTATACCGATTATGAAAAACATGCATCTACCATAGATTATTGGATATATAAAAGGCAAGAAGCAGAGTCAGAAAATGACTCAGACAATACCTCTCAACAAGAGGAAAATATAGAATCTATGTCTGACACATCAGACAGACAGAGGAACGCAATACGTACAAATACAAAACCAAATATTCCACAAATAAACGAACCATGATATGGCTAGAAATAGAGTCAAATCGGGACCGTTCAAATCGGGTACAAATCTCAAAGCTCTCAGGGGTTAAACGATAATTTTCACTACAAATGGGTCCGAAAATGGGAACTGGGAACGAGTCTGCCTTACTGGGTTAGGGTGACAGCCCATTATAAATAAATCCAGTTAATTTAAAGAGTAATTTGTATTCATGATTATCCCTAAGAGACGCTTTAAACTAAATCTCTTATCATGAAGGAATTTAAACTATATTTCTTATCCAAAAACATCGGGAAAGTAAAGATAAATCATTATCTTGAAACTGATCTCTAAGGCGACTATAAATACTCCTCTACCCCCACCAGAAACAGGTAATCAGTATTTTTTCTACACAAAATCTTTTTCATAATCTTATAGATTACCGACTTGAGCTTCGGAGGGTTCATCGCCGAGATTAGTCCCGGTGTTTTAAACTTTTTGTAGGTCAGCAGCAGCGTTAAGAACGGTCAACACCAGCCACTAGTCAACAGGTTTACTTTTACTGGTTTCAAAAGAATTCACAAATTATCTGTTTGCTCTCACACCGAAATTAGCAGCAACAGATTGGCACCGTCTGTGGAAAATAGAAAAAACCATCCGACCATATTCGCCGGTAAAAGTAGTTATCAGTCATGCCTCCAAAGGGGAAAAGGAAGGTGGCGATGTCAAGCCGAAGAACCGCTCCTCTTCCTCCTCCACCTCCACTTGTGGATGTTCCCCCTCAACAAGATCAACAAGTTCAGCAACCTCAACCTGAATAGCCGCCTCCCCAACAGGCTCGCCCCATGTCCAGAGGGGCTGGGCCTGGGGGCTCTTGTCAAGGACGTCAAAAACAACCCCCTCTCCATGACCATATCTCGATCCACAATCCTTCCACCGACTCGATGGCCTCGCATAGTCCTCAGGGGTCAAGAGATCTCCGTCAAGTCATCATCAACAGTCAACAAGGGGTCGACCTCCGAACCCGCTTGAATGAGAGGCGAGCCCAGAATGAGGTCCCTCATCCAGAGCACCAGAGAGGCTAGAGGGGCCGTTCTCCCCAAAGGCCGAGACCCAAAATGTCCCATTCCCTGAGGATGAGGAGGAGGCCCCTCCTCGTTGTCTGCGAAGAAGACACACCCCAACGAGCCGATCAACACCAAGAGTTGGCCGGGACGGAGCGGCACCGGTCACCCGGGCGGAATTTTAAAACTTTACAGATGACATCTTGTGAGCCCTCAACATTGCTCCAAGTCACGATCGACGCGTGCCTAGCCCACGCCATGCCACCCCTCGCGAAGGTCCCGAGGGTCGATTAGATTTTACTAGAGGGACGACTCGGTCCACACCGCCTTCGAGAGATGGAGAGGCACCTTAGCAAAATCAACCTCGAAGAAGAACAATGGACCAAGAATTTTCGGCCGAGCAGACCCCCTTCTCCAGGGCCATCATGAAAGTCCCGGACCCCGAGACCATTAAGCCGCCCCACTTGAATCCTACAACGGGGAGTCAGACCCGGCTGATCACATTGAGAATTTTTAAACTCTCATGATGATCCATCAAGCCTCGGATGCACTCCTCTGTGAAACCTTCCCAGCCACGTTGAAGGAACCAGTGAGAGAATGGTACTTCCGTTTGTCCCCAGCCTCTATCTTCTCGTATGACCAGTTTGAGGAGATCTTCCTCACCAACATCGTCAGCAGCCGCCTAGCCAAGAAAACGAGCACATCTTTGCTAGCCCTCAGTCAAAGTAGAGGCGAGCACCTAAGAGACTATGTTCAGTGCTTTACCGCCGAAGCTTGGCATATCTCCTCTGTCGACCAATCAGTGGCCTCTGCAGCATTCCGACACAACATTAATCATGCTGATCTGAAGGCATCCCTCATTAAGAAGCCTCATCGGGACTTCTCAAAACTCCTGATGAGTGAGAAGTACATCCGTGCTGAAGAGGCCCTGCATCCCCATGATCAGAAAGAGTCCCCCATCCGAGAACAAACGGAAGGGTTCGAATGAAGAAGGTCCAGGAAGCTCTAGAAAGATCATAACAGTCAGGGTCGCCCTCCTCCTCGCTTTGAAAAGTTCACCCCCTCAATGCCAGCATCTCGGCTGTCCTTGTGGAAGTGGACAAGGAAGGATTGCTCCAACATCCTCTGAAGATGAATACCCCTGGTAAGAGAAGGAACATAGACATTTGGTGTCGCTTCCACATGGACCACGGCCATGACACGGATGATTGTCGGGCCCTTAAAGAGGAGATCGAAGCCCTCATGCAGTGGGGGCAATTGGCCAAGTTCGTCAAGAAGGACAAAGCCGATCCTTCTCCACCCCGGGGAGCCATCAAGCGATCTGAAAGACCCGTCGAGTCCAAGACTCCGAACCTGGGGCTATCCTCCACCTCATCCATGGAGGGACAATGGGGGGAGAGTCAAACTCCTCCCACAAGGCCTTCATCCAAGAAGTTAATGCGGTGCAGAATTTTCCACCGCCCAAAGGCTTTGGGATTCCGTGACATTCTTGAACAAGGACCTGGAAAGCGTATGAATGCCCTACTGTGATGCCCTCGTCATCCATCTCAACATGGACAATCATGAAGTACACTGGATCTTTGTCGACAACGGTAGTTATATCAATATCTTCTTCCTGGAAGCCTTCAAATGTCTCAAGCTCTTCCGAGATTGCCTAAAACCTGCTGGCTACAGTCTCCACGGGTTCTCTGGAGTGCCAGTAACAATCGAGAGAGTTGTCACTCTGGATGTAACCACTGGAAAAACCCCGACAACCCGAACAGAACCCATGAACTTTATGATCATCGATGTGAAAGCTGCTTACAATGCCATTCATGGCAGACCTGGCCTAGCTACGCTTCATGTCGTGCCCTCGGCCCTTCACATGAAGATAAAATTCCCAACCTCGGCGGGGGTGGGAGAAGTCAAGGGAAGCCAGGAGACTACTCAAAAATGCTATATGACTTTAATGGGAGGCCCGGTCCTTTCTCTCGAAGTGCTAGAGCTCCCCCAAGGGAGCATCCAAGCCATATCGAAGCTAGTGGACGAGCCAGAAGAGATTCCCTTTTCTGAGGAAGACTTAACCAAGACGTTCCAAGTGAGTAAAGTTCTCCCCCACCTGGTCAAGGAAGAGATGGTCAATTGCATTAGGGGAACCAAGGCCTGTTTGCCTAGACCGCTGCCGATATGCCCAGTATTTCAGAATAATTACTCATGTATCACCTCAGCATAGTTCCTGAAGACAAGTCAGTTCAGTAGAAGCATCGCAAATTTGCCCCAAACCGACAACAGGCCATCAAGGAGGAAGTAGATAAAATCCTAGCAGCCCAGTTCATCCAAGTGGTCAATTACCCCGAATGGCTCGCAAATATAGTAATGATAAAAAAAGGCCAATGGTAAGTAGAGAATTTGCATCGACTTCACAGACTTGAACAAGGCGTGTCCAAAAGACCTGTTTCCCTTTCCCAACATCGATGCCCTAATTGATGCCACTTTCAGTCATAAGCTCTTAAGTTTTATGGATTCTTTCTCGAGGTACAATCAGATCAGAAGTTCCCCCCCCCCCCCGAGGCATTCTGAATACCTCTTTTACTACTGATCAAGGCCTTTATTGTTACCGTGTCATGCTCTTCAGACTAAAGAATGCCGAGGCGACTTATCAATGCCTCGTTAACAATATCTTCAAGGAACAGATTCGTAGGAACATGGAAGTCTACGTAGATGACATGCTGGTAAAAAACCTCAACAATAAAGACCATGTAAACGACCTCATGGAAGCCTTCGATGTCTTGCTGAAGCACAACATGAGACTCAATCCATACAAGTGCACCTTTGGCGTATCGTCAGGAAAATTCCTCGGATTTATGGTCAGCGAGAGGGGAATAGAGGTTAACCTAAAAAAGATCCGAGCTATTTTGGATATGGCTCCCCCATCCAACATCAAACAAATCCAAAAACTTACAAGGTGCCTCACTGCCATCGGGCGCTTCCTCTCCAAATCAGGATAGAAGTGTCTCCCTTTTTTTAAGGCCCTAAAGGGGGCAAAAGGCTTTGAGTGGGGACGATCACAGTAGGAATCTTTTGAGCAACTCAAGGCGTATCTAGTCAATCCCCCACTCCTGAGCAAGCCCAAGTCAGGAGAAGTCCTTTACCTCTCCCTCGCCACCTCAGATTAGACCCTTAGTGCCGTCCTGGTGGGGGAAGAGGACAAGGTCCAGAGACCGATCCACTACGTAAGTAAAATCCTTCGGGATGCAAAGCTCCATTATTCAAAAATAGAGAAGATGCCTATGCACTGATCATGGCTGCCCATAAACTCCGCCCGTACTTCCAGGCCTACTGAGTGGTCGTTCTTACCGACCAACCCCTCAAGCAAGTGTTGCACAGGCCAGAGAGCTAAGGACATTTGATGAAGTGGTCTATCGAACTGAGCCAGCACGACATAAACTATCAGCCGAGGACCGCCATTAAGGCTCAAACTCTAGCATAATTCATTGTGGAAAGTACCATCCCTGACCCCCACGAGGAAAGCAAAGACCCTCCGTTTTGGAGTGTTTATGTCGATGGATCCTCATGCATCGAGGGGAGCGGAGCGGGAGTCTCCTGACTAGTCCAGATGACTTTATTCTCCAGTACTCACTCCGCATCAACTTTTGAACTTCCAACAATGAAGCGGAATATGAAGCACTCATTGCCGACCTATTCCTGGCCTGAAAAGCCAGGGCTCGACGCGTTAAAATATTTAGTGACTCCTAGTTGGTGGTGAACCAAGTCTTAGGAGATTACGAGGCCAGAGATGACCGCATGATTAAATATCTAGCCAAGGTCAAGGAGCTACAAGCCACCTTCGAAGAGGCATAAGTCATCTGTATCCCTCGCGAAGAAAACGGGAAAGCAGATGCCCTATCAAAATTGGCTTCCTCTTCCCTCCAAGGACTTGACCGCACTGTCCTGATTGAAGTCCTCTTAAGGCCCAGCAATGATGAAGAGTCTCTCGAGCTCATGTTAATATCTCCCCCAGCACATGGGGAGAATTGGATGAAGCCTCTGTTTGAGTTCCTCGAGAAGGGAACCCTCCCCCCAGACCCTAAAGAAGCTAGAAAAGTTCGAACGAAAGCCGAGCAGTATACGCTCATCGAGGGAGTCATGTACAAGCGCTCCTACACTACCATAGACGGTAGACCTTACTTGCGGTGTCTCTCTCGTGAAGAATCCCAGTACGGAATCCCAGTACGCACTCAGAGAGGTTCATGATGGGGTCGAAGGTGCTCTGGGAGCTAGATCTTTTGCTCGCAAGATCCTGAATCATGGCTACTTCTAGCCTACACTTTTAAGCGATGCCCAACAGCAAGTTCAACAATGCACCTCATTCCAAATGTTCTCATCCGTTCGATGGGTGCCTCAAGCCGAGCTCTCTTCCATGTCAAGTCCAATCCCCTTTGTTATGTGGGGCTGGACCTGCTCGGACCTTTCCCTCTAGCAATCGGTCAGAGAAAATTCCTTGTAGTCGCAATCAATTACTTCTCCAAATGGATCGAAGCTAAGCCCTAAGCAACGATCATGGGGAATAGGGTCCAGCAGTTCTTTTGGAAGAACATTATTTTTTGGTTCGGCATACCTCGTATCCTGGTGACTAACAACGGGATTGAATTCACAAGGATGACCTTCCGCAAGTTTTGTACAGACCTCAGCATCCAATAACGATTCTCCTCGATTTTCCACTTGCAGTCCAACAGTCAAGCCGAGAACGTCAACCGGCAAATTCTCAGCAGCATCAAGAAAAGGCTTGACAAATTTGCGAAAAGATTGTGGGTCGAACAACTCCCCAATGTTCTCTAGAGATACCGCACAACCAAGAGAACCCCGACATGAGAGTCCCCCTTCAATCTGACATATGGTGTCGTAGCCCTTATACCTCTCGAGGTTGGCCTACCCTCTCCCCGCCTACTAGCTTTCAGTGAAGAACAAAACCCTATCAACCTCTATGGCAACCTCGAACTCATTGACGAGATCCGAGAGAAAGCATCCATTCGACAAAGGATCTATTCCTACAACAAGAAGGTATGCCACACAAACCTCAAAGTATGTGTCACGCCCCACTTTCCAAAAAGAGAATACAGAATACGGATGCGTGACTAAGCCGAGCGAATGATTTTCATCATCCACAAGCTGTCAGGATCTTTACAATATTTCACAATAATAATTAGAGTTGGAAGCAAAAGAAATCAACCAAGCATGCATATATGAATCAAAATACCAACAGAAATTTACTTGAAACAAAATATATTAATCTCAAATAAATCAGATCTGAATAAGTCAATTCCTGGGTCACATTGCCTAAATACAAATAATCCAAGTACAAGATACATTATTCAAATAGCAACAGGAAATAATAATAATAGCAGGAAAATCATGATAGCAAAACTCCAGCATCCAGTATCTCATCTAGCCTATTTCATCTAGCAGCTAATCTCCAAAATTTGCAATTTAATAAATTGCAGGAAGAGAAAAAGAAAACAAATCGCCCGTCAATGCAAGTTACGGGCCGCTTGTAATGCAGAATACAAGTACATGGGAAAGAATAAACTACATAGCATGAAATAGACATGATAACAAAATAGAACTAGCATAATTCATGAATAGGATCAAGTAATGTGATATGAAACAAGCTACAGGTAACATGTATCAAGTATCAAGTAAACAAGTATCATACAAACAGGTAACAAGTATCAAGAAGCAAGTGTCAAGTGGTCATGTTCAAGTCTTGTATTTATTACTATCTAGGTAGCACTTCATGCATCCATCTTTTTACTGCATGGTTGTTACATTCAACACAGTTTTGTTTTAGATTTCATAGGGGATTCTATAGGTCATGTACTTGGGTATCACAGAATCATAGAACTTGGTCGGTAAACTTGATTGGTAACTTGGTCGATAAACTTGATCGGTAACAGAAAATTAACTTGGTCGGTAAACATGATCGGTAATAGAAATTAACTTGATCGGTAACTTGATTGGTAAACTTGATCGGTAACTTGATCGGTATCTTGGTCGGTAAACATGTCATACGGGAAACACGAGTCCCCTTCCGAGTACAAGCTCCTATATTGTCCACTACTAGATCTTTTCATTAACTCTGGCTTGGTTTTTTTGTTATTATTATCGAACAAGCATGTATGTGTCACAAACAGGGCAAGTATCACATGGCATGAACAAGTAACAGGTTCAGATTGTAAGATAAACATATACAGACCAAATATAACACATAAAAGAATAGTACAACGAAAATTCAAGTTCAGGACAGCAAGATAGTACTGCACTAAAACTGGGATTCCTGTTGCTACAAAAATGCAAATCTGGAACCGTCAAAGAATCTGGAAAATAGACTTCCGGCCAAATCCAGCAAATATATATAAGTCATATGGTGTTTCACAAAAACATAACTCAACACAAGTTTGAATTCAGAAAATGTGTTCAGCCAGAAATCAGAAGTTTGTATTCAAGAACAGGAAAACAGCATGAAAACTAATTAGTTAAATCCACGAAAAATCTGGGGTATTCCCCTATATGTATAGTAATAGAAAATCAAGTTTCATAATTTTTCAACAAAAATAGAATAGTCAAGTAAAATCAGAAAACATCAAGACACGGCAGTTTTGTAAATCTGAAATCATAAACACTGTAGTACGAAAACAGCAATATCTCGCAAACCATAAAACGAAATCCAAATCCGACAAAAGGATAATAAAATAGATACAGTAGGCTAACTTTCATATTCAAAATAATTTTACAAACAGCAAGTAGAATTAGGTCGAAAATCAGGTTCTTTACTGAACAGTATGAAAAATCTGCTAGCATAGTAATTGTCTGAAAACATAGAACGGTTTGTAAAACTCATCAAATAAATCCATAAAAATTCTGGGGTAAACCCAATCAGGTGTAGAAGTACTGAGAAAAAATTCAGATCAAAATAATAATTTTAACACCAAAATAAAAATAGATTACTCTTCAGAATTCATAGAAAACAAAATCTAAGAATCTTTCGACACCACTGTAGTAAAATCGACATAACTCACAAACCGTAAATCAAAACTGAGATCCGTCAAAAAGGGTTTTAAAATAGACAGAATTCTCTACATTTCATGTTCACAAAATAATTTCAAATACTGACCCTAATAGGGTCTAACATACTGATCAAACGAGAAAAACCGATAAAACTGAAAATATCTCATATGCACAAAATCCACTAGTTCACATAAAACTCATCCAAAACACAACCAAACACGAAATAGAGTATACTAGATGTCCAAGCAACATGATATAGGGTATTTTACAAGTCCAAGACAAGTCTATCACGAATAACACGAACAAGCACAAGATATCATATGAACAATACACATATATACAACAAGAAGTGATCAATCCTATGTTATATCATGTCATGTATATCGTGAGGCAACTATTGGAATCATCACTATAGAGATAATATCAACAAGGGTTTTCACATACAAATTGTCTCTAGAACCCAACTACACTACAGGCGGTATTTAGAACTTGCATTACACAAAGAAAAAAATACAAGTTACTTGCCTTAACCGATGACGGAAAACCAACAAACCAAAAGCAAGAATAATGGGAACGGATTCCCGGGCAACGAACTCAAATGAACACACGGACTCAACACGAATCACACGAACCAAAGCGAGCCAACGAACTCAAACCACGAACCAACGAACAACCAACACGCACTTAAAGAGAAAGCGAGGAACGAGCAGAACAAGACGGGGAAACGGCGAGGACGGGACGACTGCAGTGGAAAGCGCTTGCTGTCGCGGTTCGCTGTTGCCGGCATCGGAGGGAAAGGATGGCACAGCGAAGGAGGCTATCGCGGTGTTGTCTGCACTACTGACGGCGTCGGAGTGGCGCAACCAGGGAGGAGAGGATCGGAGAGGGTGCAAAAGGTGCGGTGTAATGCCCCAAATCCCAAATACACTGAATTCGAGATGTTCTACAGGATATTTCCCCTTCATTTAGTACAATTTTACAAGAAAATTTGAACTTTTCACTTTACATCAGAGTTTACATAAAACTTCACACTTTATATTGCACAGTGGAAGTAAAATTTACAACAATTGAATAAATGTACAACAACATTGAATAATCTTTAAGCATCTGTTCCTCTTTAATCTTTGTCATGTCATTTACCTGCACATAAGATTGTGGGTACGTCAGTTTATTCAACCGACGAACATTATACACGGCCATCCTCTCTATGCCGGAAATAGTATAACTTATTTTCCATATTTAACAAACACAAACTTGTCACATATCAACTAAAGGGACTACCCTATTGATGTCGTGTTGTGATTGTGCACTTAGTCCTTAATGCAATAATTGATATTAGATGACACTAATGCGCACTTGTTCGGATTCTATGCATCCCATACTACATAGGTCCGAGGGCAAGCCTCTTAATCGTTCTTCATCTTTGTAGGGTTCAATCCCTCGTCATGTCTTAATCTACTACTGTAACTACGGTGAGTATCTTAGATGATCTATGAGTACAAGCACGTGCACCGGACCCTGGAGGGGAATTCCACGCCATGTCCTGACTCATCAAGCATGCATTCTGTGGCAATTCAGCCTCCTTCCTGAACACGATCCTCTTGCAGTCATCAAACATCCCACAAGCATGGCTAAAGTCCGATCATTACTGAGTCGTGCCCACGCCATGGCTTGACTCATCAAGCATGCATTCTGTGGCTCACACACCCGCACCGTAAACTCTAGTTCTCATACTCGTGTTTTTCTCTCACTTTCATCACGTCTTCACTATGCACTAATCCTTAGTTTTTATTAGAATCATGAACAAAATCAAGCTCTAGAGTTAGCCTCTCCACTAAACCGGACTTATTCATTTATTCAAACATGACCAACCTTGGTCTTTCATTGCAGATTTCATTTCATGTCTTTCCAAATGCCGGGGGAGACTTAGCTACTCTTTTATTTCAATTCCAATTCACAATTTCCAATTTGAGCATTTCCAACTCATAAATTCATTTTCATAATCATAACAAATTTCTTTTTCAATAGCATGATCTCTAAATTGTTCAATTGTCCATAATCACACATGGAATTTTATACTTCATCAAATATCAATTTCACATTGAGATCACATCACTAAATGGATATTCATATACCATAAATTTCACACTATTCTCAAATGAGAATAATTCACAATGCATCACTACATATAATTTATATTTTTATTCCACTTCTATTCTAATATTTTATTTCAAGCCTTTCTACAAAGTGCAACTTTTATACCATACAAGTATATAACCATAAGTCTAAATTATACATCTTATTCTCAAATCATATTTTATTCTATGTAAATAATTCCCAAATTATTTTTCATAAGTCCCATATATTTTTAGAAGAATAATCATATTTTTTTTTCATAATTTTTTTGATCAACAAAACATTCAAAAAAAATATTTTTTCGATCTTGCCGAAGCCAAGATTCGAACCCAGCACCACAGATAACACAGCCGAAGGCACAGGCCACTAGGCCACTTGCGCCAGCGGTATAGAAAGAGAGCTGAGAGTATTTAATGCTCTCGGGTGCAGTTTTATTATTTTTTTTAAAACATGAAATAAAGTATGCGATGCTACTGGGGATCGAACCATCGACCCGCCCAATACTGTAGCGATTTAGAGCGATCCGACCACTCGAGCTATAGGCTCGGGTTGTCACTAGTACAATTCGAGTTTCATTTAACCAATACTCTCTGTTATTTAAAACATTTCGACGTTCATCAAAATCTCATTTCAATTGCTCTTACTAACATACTGTAAAAATTCCAGATTAATCATTTCCATCATGAATTACACTCCAGTATATGAGAATAATTTTCTTAGATAATTAAACATATTTTTCCCAATAATTAACACAAATCTACCATACAATTTGGTTAATTTGATATACTACTACTAACGCATTCTTTTTCGACATTCTAATTTCACTAATCTCTACACCAATTTTCTACTCTTATTTATTTCACGAACCTAACAATTGTATCGTAATTTATTCGTTACAACAACATAACAAAATTTCTAATTTAGCACATAAAGCGACATTGTCAAACTACTAATCTTTGCGCATAATTTTTTCATGCTACTAACGAAGGTTTATTTACACAATTCATAGCCATATTCATATCGCACACAACTTGAATTTTAATAATAGAAACACATATAATTTGCATATCAACAAATCAATCAATTAGGGATCATTTTTCCAATTAAATGTGCATTCTTATTAATCATTTTCATGCATCATTTTTCTAATTAAATCTAGCATGCATTCCTATTTAGAAATAGGAAAAATTTACCCACCTTAAATGGAGAGAAAAACAACTAGCGACACCTCCTAAACAATGTCCTTGCAAACGAGAGCGATCCTCCTCCTTGAAGCGCGCACTTGAGCCTCCAAGAACACCCAACCCGAGAGCTCCTAAGCCAAACCGAGAGCACTTCCTTGATAGCCGGCCTCTCCTCTTCTTGTTGCAGGCACAACTCCCACACACAACTCAATCTTTTACTCACTTGCTAACTACAAGATAATGTATTTTAGATTATAGGTTTGGAAGAGATAATTTGCACAAGAATAACTAGCCATGGGGGAGGGGGGGTGTATTTATACTAAAAATCTAGGGAAATGGATGGCCAAGATTGAAGTAGGAGTTAGGAACAAATGGTTATGATTTAAGGAGGAGTTATACTAACCACCCATAGTCAAGTAACCACCACACCATGATCCCACTCAAATTTTTTCCCATTCCCTCCAAAAGCAAACCGGCCATGCTTGGGAGTGCACTATGCACGTGTACGTGCAATGCATGTGCAATCATTTGCCTCCAAAAATTTGTACATTATATTTTGTATAAAAAAAAATCTTTAAATTGTATCCTACATGACAAGTTGTATTTAAAAATAAATTAACTCATGGGGGTTAGTTTATGGGCCAAAATAACAATTTTAAAATAAAATAAATGAATTAAATTTTGGGCTTTAAGAAAGAGGCTTTTTGTCTAATTGAAAGAAGGCTTTATACAAAATAATTAAAAGCACATATTTAAATATCTATACTCATCATGATAAAATATTTACCAAAAATATTGCACGTGCACACTACGTGCAAAATAAATAATTTTCATTAAAGGAAAATCGGGGCATTACATGTGGTCTGGTTGAAGGTGCGGCGAGGAGGGAAAACGGGGAGAGGTCGGGAGGTTGAGGGAGAGAGCACAGGGAGAGACGAGGAGCATGGGGAGGAGCACCGGGGTTCTGCAGGTGGCCCGGCAGGGAAGGTCGGAACAAGGCAGGGTGGCGCTCGGTAGGAGCGGAGATAGGGTGGAGAGGATGAGAAGGCGGTAGTGGGGTGCACACAGGAGATAGACGAACAAGAGGGAGAAAGAGGTAGGCGGCTAGGTGAACAGGGGCTCAATGCAGGTGGGTTTTATATAAAGGAGTTAGGGTTAAGGTGGGGTGACGGCGGAACAGTAATTGGGTTCGGGTATGGGGATTGCAACGGGTAGGGTATTAAGTAAACCGGGGTATTTGGGTTAAATAGGGAAATGGGTTTTTATTTGTAAACAGGGTATGGGTAAATAAATGTGGATATGGGTCTTATTGCATTTCGGGTTTAGTTAAAATGGGTAATGGGTAAAATCCAATAAAAATAATAGGACTTTATAGAAATACTAATAATAATAATAATACAAACAATAACAATAACAATAATAATAACAGTATTAAAAATAACAGTAATAATAATAATAATTGAAATCAAAGTAATAATAAAAATAATAAGATTTGTATAAAAAAATCATAAGAAATAGTTACCAATAAAATTATTGATAAAGAAAATAAGGCTTTAATGGAAGATTCAAAAATACATTTGAACAAAAAGAACTTGAAATCAGAAAACTAATTTATAAAAATTTTAAATACAGAAAATACGTATTTGGGGAAACAGGGGTTACAGAATGAGACTTAATTCTTCGCAAGCTAGAAATCTCCTTCCCAAACAAGAAAGGGAAACTAGCTCCGAATTGGGAGGGACCATACAGGATCTCTAAGGTTGTCCTCCCTAGGGTATATCAACTTGAAGACTCAGGGGGGAAGAATGTGCTAAGAACCTGGAACGCCGAGCATTTGATGAAGTACCCAGAGAGCTAGCTTCACTTGTTTTTAATTGTTTAATTCCAAAAAGGCCGATGCTTATGACACAGCCAAAGCATGTAATAAAGGCTCGCAACATTAAAGCAGCCACTTAGTTTCTCTTTTATCAAAAACTTATTTTATTTTTCTGCGAAAATTGTTGTTCCTGTCTAAAGCATACATGTCCAAGTCACGACGACTACAAACACAAAACAAAAAGTTCGGAGTC
Source organism: Hemerocallis citrina (assembly GCA_017893485.1). NCBI lineage: Eukaryota > Viridiplantae > Streptophyta > Magnoliopsida > Asparagales > Asphodelaceae > Hemerocallis > Hemerocallis citrina. The sequence continues at coordinate 109,926,099 of CM030367.1, read as the reverse complement.
CAACACTTGATTTGACGCCGCTTTAGCCACTTGCAAACAAGCAAGTGCGGAGCAGCTCACCACTCGGAATTACTCACACAACTGTTGAGACTCAAAAAACAACAAGTTCAGAGTCCAACACTTGGTTTGACGCCACTTTAGCCACTTGCAAACAAGTGCGAAGCAGCTCACCATTCAGAATTTCTCTTACAACTGTTGAAACTCACAAAATAACAAGTTCGGAGTCCAATACTTGGTCCGACACCACTTTAGCCACTTGCAAACAAGCAAGTGTAGAGCAGCTCACCATTCGAAATTGCTCTCACGATTGTTGAAACTCACAAAAATAAAAAGTTCAGAGTCTAACACTTGGATCGACGTCGCTTTAGCCACTTACAAACAAGCAAGTGCAGAGCATCTCACCATTCGGAATTGCTCTCATAACTGTTTAAACTCACAAAACAATAAGTTCAAAGTCTTATACTTGGTTCGATGCCGCTTTAGCCCCTTGCAAACAAACGAGTGCGGAGCAACTCACCATTTGGGATTGCTCACACAACTGTTGAAAATCATAAACAATACTTAGAGTACAGAAGAGATACAAAGAAAAGAAACAATGCTTTAACACTTAAAGAATCTCTTCATTCAAATCAAAAAACCTCGATACAAGCTCAAAGAAACAAAAATGAAATGACATCTCCCTACAACCTTAGGTATTCTCCTCAGAACCACCTTTACCCCTTCATGGAAAGGGGATGCTCCTTTTGAGAGACACTCAGGGTCTACGGCTCCCTTCGGTGCCTGAAGCATCTCCCATCTCTCTCGGACCACCTGAAGAGGACTCCAGCCCGACAGATCGAGTCTGAACCACATGATCTACATTACGTGCCGCCTCTCCAGCCGAGGAACTGCTCGAAGCACCAGCCACACCGCTTTGAGCATCCCCCCGATTCATTGAAGCTCCATACAAGCGAAGAGCTAATTCGTCAAACGACCGCCCCTACTTGTACTCTT